>JAQISU010000046.1:11035000-11635000 GCA_029339505.1 Unio delphinus | reverse complement strand
AGTTTGTTAATTCCAACGACTTGGTTCCTAAACCATTTTGGGTTTGTCGGTGAGATTGGCATAGTGTTGGGCGCAATATAGAAAGGATCTTCACGTTGACAAAAGTCTGCTGGTCTTAGCTCAGCATACCGTTTGTAGATAGCAAGTGGATCTCTCTCTTTGTTGTTTTTGTTTTCATACATCTTAGGATTAATATCCCTGATGTCCTTGACATTGTCTCCTGTTCTTGTTTTTGTCTGCCTTTCATTGAGTTCAAGATATGCCAGGCCATTCACATCTTTCTTTAGTGTAACATCCCCCTATATCAAATTGTAATGTTCAGTCACTCCCCTCAAACCAAAATGTACAGAGTTGTTAAACCACAATGTGTTAACAATGGCTTCAGGTGTTTCCATCCCCATTTGTTTTTTACTATGCAAGGCATTTATTTCTTCATCTGTGATCGGTTGACTCCGATTGGGTTTATTTCCTTTTCCTTTAGATTTTAAATCTTTTTGCTTAGCCCGAAGAGCTTTCCTTGTTAATGCAAAATTTGTGTCTGTTCCTCTCATGATTGTACTTGCATATTTCTTGATTTTAAGATGGCGATCAATGGAGCTGATGATGCTTCTTAAGCTGTTTGGTTCAAACTCGGATCCATCTTTTCTCCTAATACTGAGTATAAAACAAGCCAGGTGCTGATCCAATTCAGATGGGTTTATCTTGTCTAACTTTCTGAATTCATTTTTTTGACTGCAAGAATTCTGTCACTAGCCTTACATCAAAAAGTGTCTTTTTTACAGTGTTTGCATTCTGATTACTTTCTATAAATTTTGTACAAATCTGTCTTCCCAAACACAATGATCATTTTCATTTACATATGTCTCAGCCATGTTTCTATCAAATTCTCCAATTAACTCAGTTTAGTAGATTAAATGTTGCTTCTTGATCTTGCTCCGTATCTGATGTCATTGTTTTCATTTTTCCACAGAGCTTCAGTGTTTGATTTTTGACAGAGGGAGAGACTTGAAACAGCAGTGTTGACAGAGATGACAGCAGACGACACAGGGCGGAGCTCAATTATATTTATTTCCTGAATTGAGTATTGTTGGTTTTTTTATATAAAAATGTTAGTTTCTAGAAAATCATTATTTTGTTATTTTTTCCTTTTTAAATGTAATATTATAAGAAATTCATATCCATGTTTAGAGAGTATAATAGCTATGAAAACATTTTCATTATGCGTATTCATATGCCATGGGCAAATCACAATTTGATATACCAATACTATTGGTATATCAAATTGCTTTATACCAAAACTTCAAAGGCCATGTTATTTTTAATGTATGTGGTATAATATATATATATATATATATATATATATATATATATATATATATATATATATATATATATATATATTAAAAATGTTCAGTTTCTTTCACTTGCAATGAAAAAAAAGATAATTGATAATGTCAAGTGCCAAATTTTTCATCAGTGAAATCCAGTAATTAATTCGTAGGCTAGCCGACAATCAACTGTCTTGGAGTAGAGTTTGAACGGAAAGAATGTTAGTTTACCTCGGTCAGACTGTTACAATATTTAGAGTGAAAACGGACTGAGTGTTTGACACGCTTAAAATTAGGTGATTCCTCACGCAGAGCTGTCAGAGTGATTGGAAACAAATGATAAGGTGACATTTCGATCCTAAGTGGCATTTTTGGCATCTTGATAGACGGTTTTCAAAAGGTCTGCAAGGATAGCATTTATGCCGATTGGTAAAATGTATAGGAAGGAGGGTTGGGTCGAAACCTAGAATTGGGGAATATATTCTCTGAGTCAATGAGTTTGAATTAGTCTAGGAAGACCTCTGCAAGAGACGTCAGCATTTATTAGTTCCAACATAGGAGAAGACTCCGGGGGTAATTTTACAGCAGTGCCTTCGTAATAATAAGCTCAGGAAAGTCCACCGGAAATCAAATGGCAGAAGCACGCCAAAACACAAGGAAAAATAGTTTGTTTGAAGATCGAATAAGAAATAGCGCGGAAGCCAAAATTCAGAGACGGAAAAAGAAATTGGAAGACAGAGTTGTGTAATCCCACGTACAACCAAATGGGCAAGCTCAAGTTGAGACTAACGCAGAAGAAGAGAAAACCAGTCGACGAACAAGGTCATTTTGAATCACCCAACAGTCCAATATTAAATGAACATTCGATTCCATGATGAAATTTACTCTCAGTATTAATGGCTAACTTCATTTATTTTTATTAGTGTTTTGGATTTTTATGAATGTATCCATTGTTTTAAAGCTTCAGTTTATGTATTTCTGAACTAAGTGTATTCAGAAAGAAAGAAATTGTAATTCACAGTGTCATTCTTTTCTTAACTGTATTTTTAATTAAATTCATATTTTATCTTTACGGGGGCTCGTGTGTTGTCTTGTTCAAAGTACCATCTCAGATTACCATATCCATTAACCGGGCAAATTACACCGTAGAGATCATCTTCTAGATAACGATAATTAGAGGGAGGCGGTTCGAGTGTTGTTTTTCCAAGTTGCGCAATACCTCTGACCAGGGCTTGTGCGATATTGTAATAATAACACTTTGATAACCGGCAGCAGCGCACATTACAGACAACTAGCCTTGGCTTTCTTCCTTATTCTAGTGTTAGAGAGAATAAGCAAGCATTGTACCCTTGGCCAATGACCTCCATGACGCTCATCTTTTCTATCCCTTTTCAAACTGAAAAATTTATCAGTAACATCACATAAATGACTGTACCAAGTTTCATGTTCCTTTCTTTCAGCATGACATTGGTTGCCATGTTGATCAAATGCAAGATGCATTTTACATTAGTTCACCTTGTCATCGTATCAGTGGGGTTGAGTTTGTGTGGGACTTTGCTACTATTATGAACACTGCTCTGTGGAGAAGGAGGGGCATAATGAATTTATTAGAAAAGGAATGTTTTGATGCTGTACTTTACACCTGAAACATTTAAGTCGCATGCATCAAATAGTTTAGTTTTTCTGATGTGATCATTTGAAGTAGTACAGCCAGAATACAAGAAGTATTGACCTAGAATGGCACTTTAACCTTATGTGCTGTTTGATGTGTCCAATGTCAACTCTTCACTGTGATGCTATTGACAATTAAAACTAAGTTGATAATAACTTACATGTCCTTTAAATATGAACAGAGGCAGCTTCTTTAATATTGTAATTCACTAATTGCTTAGCTTCAATATCAGGCATGGAAGTTAGTACTCTGTATAATCAATTAAAATATAAAAAAATCATCACTGTGATTTAAAGAGTTTTACAAAGGACCTGATGCTTATGTCATTAATGTACTGTACACCAATTTAATTATATTCATTCTGATAAAAATCAAAGGGTATCATTCATGGGGATCTAGTTTGAGTAAACACAATACAATAAAACTATTTAATACACTCCAAATTAATCATATCCATTTTCCTTCCTTTCACAAGTTTTTTTTATTTGTTTGCTTAATGCAGTATTCAGTCAAGCAGAAATAATGCACACATATAACAGTTGTCAATGACAAACCGAAGGGTATGATATTGGATTTTAGTAAATACAATGAAAGGGTAAATTCAATCATTCTGTACGCCTGGAGGGCAAAAACAGCCATATGAAGGTAGATTAAAGTTAATTAGTATGAAAATATTGACTTGTCTGAAATTTTTACGCAAGAAAAAAGCACTCGTCCCCAAAATTTAACTTGACCAACTTCTGAAAAACATTCCTAGAAGTCAAGCTTGATGATTTTGTATGGCTGTCTTGTGTCTTGAGTTGTATGTCAAAATGTCAGAACAGGGTAAATACACTTAAATGACATACCTATGGATATACCATTAGAATACACAGTTTGATGGTTCGAGGAAAAATTTAAAATAAAAAGGAAATCAACACTCTGAATAGTTCCAGGTTTTTCAATATATAACAGAACTCAAATACTGGAAAACGAAAAAAAGAAGCTCAAATCAATAAAAAGTGATTTTTATCTACATGGGTTTTTCACTAAATCTTGGTTTAAAGGATGTATCTACCATAGGACTTGTAATAGATGTGGAGAAATGGGCCAATTTTATTACACCACATAAATGCCCGAAGAACTCTGAATGAAACAAATCATGAACATCTAGATACACAACACCGTAAACAACAAACATCAATAGGAGAACAAATACTGGAGCAGACACAGAAGCAGAAGCAGATGCACAAACAAAAGGATACAATAGATAACAATAAAAAAAAGAGAAAAGAAATGCAGCAGCAATAAAAAAAAAACAAGGAAAGAAGACGAAACCAAATGTAAACACCTTGATGGACAATAACAGTAAAGAAAACCAGGAAATGAGAAGCAGGAAAAAGGCACCACTAAAGCAGCTTTAAGAAAAGAATAATGGGACTGTAAATAATAAACAGAAACCAGCACAACAACAACAAGCAGGAGAGAACAAAGCACACAAAAGCTTTAGGACAATAATAAAACCCCAGAGGAACACAAAAGTAATAGAAAGGAAATGGAAAAGAAACAAAAGGGAAATGAGAAAGAAGAACCAGAAACTGACATAATAGAAAACATGACAGCAGAACAAGTTTTTATCCAAGATAGAGAAAACAGAAGGGAAAGAAGGAGAAGAAGGGAAGAAGACCAGAGGATGATGGAAGATAGCCTGTACAACAATGAATGTCTAGAAGAACCAGTATTTTATAACTGAAATATAATATAAAATAAAATAAAAATAAAAACAAATATTACAAATAATAATAACAATCAACCTATAACATGCATACAACATCTATACAGAAAACTAGTAGGGCAGGAGGGCTTCCCCATAGTGGTCCGAAAATATCAATGCGGAAAGCACCCTCCCCCTCCAAAAAAAAGAACAACCAGCTATGTCACTTATGTGAGATAAACGAACTATCATTAAAGGATAGAAAAAAGTATGAATCTTTGCCAAAGCATATGTTGAAGAATGTTGGAGAAAACTTTGTCATCAGAACATAAAAGTATACAGAGTATTTACCGGTAAACACTATGGATTACTGTTAATAATTTGAATGAACTTGACAGTAAAGTCATACATTTATATCCTTTCTTAAATCTTGATTTGGACTTTATTTCTATGTTGAAAAAACCAAATTTTAGTCATTAGACCAAATTTGAATTTTTAAGAATCATACATTATTCAACTTAACAATATTTTCATTACATTTTCAAACAAACCAACAGCTTTTTTTAATTTGTGCACTCTTGCATATATACACACAATGTTCTGTCATAAATATTTTCTCTATCCTCTTTACCTCTCTGATAATATAAGCTCTTGTTTAAAAATACATTGTGTTTGCCTCTGCAAAACTCAATAATAATGGAAAAAAGCTGAAAAACAAACATTTAATTTGGCCGAAGCATTTTAGGTTTTGAGGAGTTTCACTTTATTATCCATACTAAGAGAATGTTCTGCTTGAAGATATACTGCTGATTAAATGTTAAATGTAAATGTGGATAATGAGAAACATAGGAAACAGTTAAAATAAGATAATCCAAAACACACACATCAATACCATTCTAACCTGAACCTCCAAGTTCTCCTGTACTGAGATGACCTGGTTAATGGCTTATATGGTGTTAGTATAGCATTCACCATGAAGCTATGTTATATAGCAGGTTAGCATGCAACAGAGGGTGACTAAAAGCCAAAAGGTGCATAAAGGTTACAAGCAAGTAAAAGAGCTAGGATCAAGATGAATAGAAATACATGCAGCTTTACAAAAATATGTGCTATTATCAGTGCATGTTGGGCAGCAGTCAGAATGATAGTAAAAGCTTTGACTAACTATAGTAGTAGTCATACAGGTCATATAGGCATTCCTAACAGACTATTTCAGTCATGGGTTGCATCTATTATTCTTTTTATTACACATATCTTTAAGTGGTAATTATTCACTTTATTTGGATCCGCATACATCCATGTTCCCTTGGAAGAAACTTATTTATATGTGATGTGCCTGAGAAATTCTGACAACAAAATCTATGCTCAATTATCTATTATGTATTTTGTTTGGAGGAGATTCACCTTAAAGTGTGATACAGTACAAATCCAGATTAAAACATATGCACTGTGGTGTTACAATGAAGGCAGCATGCATTTAAACAAAAATCATACCACCCTAATTGTTTTATTATGATAGACCTGGCATTCTATTTTCTTCACCCTTGTAGTAGCTGGCTACATTTGTCCACAGCAATCAATAATTTTTCTCTGGAAACTTTTGACGACATTTAAGGCACAAACATACATGCCAACCCCTGATGAGGAAAAAGTGTAATCCATGTGGTCAAAAAGAGGAATCCAAGCAGAAAAAGAGTAATCCACATATAACATACTACAATTACAATTAACAATGATTTATTTGCTTTTCTCGTCTTTTATCATTCATTAATGGTTCAAGTGTTCATATGTAGCACTTTAGCTTTAGAAAGCAACAGATTGTCATGTTGCATTTCAAAACATTTTGTACCAGCTGAGGCCATGAATGTTTTGCATACCAGTAGAGCACTCATTACTGGGTTACTTAGCCTGGACCTGAATTCAGTTTTATTTTTGTTAACAACACTGAACAATCTCTCACAGTCAGCATTAGAATGGTAAAGAACCAATATTCCTTTCATAACCTGACAAAGAAGAGGAAATTTATTTCTTCCAGTGATAGAGTCTTTTAGCTGGGAAATAAGGTGCCATTGCACATCAACTCTATCTGCATTAAGTATATTGTCAGGTAGAATCCCAACTTGATACTTCAGGAATTCTTCTTCCAGATGATCCAAGTTAGACAAGGGTGGCAATAGAAAGGGATATCTCTTGACAAAGAATCTAACACTTTTGAAGCTTTTTGACTGTCTCTCATTTACATAAGCAACTGAAGCATTTAAAAGCAGTTCATCTCCATATGGGAATTTATGGAGCATGTAATCACAGGAAGAGTAGAATTGTGTTCTATGAATTCTCTTGCTTCTGCACCAATAGCTAGATCTTCATTATCTTTCTGGTTTGCATGGTCATGAAAGTCAATATCAGTTAAAAGTTTGGCTGATGCGATGATTTCTGGCTTAATAAACCTTATTAGCAAATCTGACAACTGGTTTGACAGAATCTTGTGCATAATATGAATGCATGGTTCTTCTTTCTGCAAGACATTTGCTGCATCAAACAATTGAATGGCACTCTTCATAAACAAGCAGTACAGTTTTGTAACTGGATCATTAAGCTTTTTGTAAACCATCTCACATGCTAGTTTTGCCCTTGGAAGTATGAGAAGATCCAGTATGCTTTTTAACAGATTCATACTCTGAAGAACCTGATCCTGATGGCTGATGAAATTTTATGTCAAAAGATTTATCTTTCACAGTCATGGTCTGAGCCTGGAGGCCCTCTAGCTGGATAGATAGAGGCCTCTCAAATAAAAATTCCATGGATTTAAATTTCTTTCTTTCTGCTACAACAATCTCTTTATTGTTAGTATGTCTGTCTATACTTTCATCTCTTGTTCTCTTCTGACTTGCAATAACAGATTCTGCTTTTGTACAACTCTTCTTCACTTTTCCACCATGTTTTCTCTGTGCAGATTCACTTTCAGTTTGAAAGAATGCTTGTAATGCATCCCAAAGCTCAAGTAAATGGCTAACACATTTGCCAAGGGATAACCATCTTGTACACACATGCTTTATAACTTAATAGTCTTCAAGATCAAACTGATCTTGTAACAACTTTAGAGCCTGTTTCCTTTTACTATTTTTCTCCAAATAATAGTACATATCTATTAATAAATGGCCAATATCTACTTCTAATTTATCAGCAGCCTTACCAGCAGCAAAGTGCATCAATTGACAGGGGCAACCTGTTATGAACACTGATGGAGACATTTTCAAAATATAGGATGCAACTCCTTTATGAATTCCAGTCATCACTGATGCATTATCAGCTGCAAACCCCATACAGTTCTGCCAACTTATGTCATGTTTCTTCAAAACATTGTCAAGCAAATCAAAAATGTTTTGTCCAGTGGAATCTACTGTTAATTCTGGTAAAGAAAGAAGAACACTCATGACTTTGCCTTTTTCACTGTCAAAGTATCTAACACATACTGGGTACAACTTTTTAACATCATAATCACAACTCCCGTCTGTGGCAATACTAAACGGCCCAATTTTCATTGCTTCTGCAATTTTAAGTGAAGTATCTTCTGCTAGGCACCGAACAATATGAGATGATTTTGTTCTTGCACAAGCATATTTTCCCGCAATTTTCGAATCAGGAAACATCCGCTTCAACAAGGGACCAACGTCGTCTGCTACCGCTAATGGTAGTCCGTGTTCTATTAAAACCTCGGTAAATAAGAAGTTACCTTAGTATTAGAGTTCGTAAGGCGAGCTAATTCGATGTGTTTCCTTGTTTTCACGTGTTTTTCCACATCAAATTTACCACCATGACCAATGATAATGGAACGCTGTATTATGCCATTCATATATTCATCTTTGAATTTTTGGAGGACTCGTTGTTTTGCTTTTTTCTGATCCATCTGCGAAATTTTTGGGGGAAAAAATGTGCTCTAACATACACAAAGACTAGAATCCATCTTAACATCTGAAGCCATTTAGCGCCAACGATTAGACGTCACGTGATGATGCCCTCGTCGTGTTTGGAGGATTGATTACATTTTGCTTTGTTTATTATTGACTTTTTCTAACCCATCTGTGAAATTATTTAAGAGATATTTTTTGCACTCATAAACGCATTGAGAATTTTTTAATACTTTTTAGCGCAAAAAAACTTTTAGACTGGTTCTGCACTATACAAAATTAGAACAAAGAGTATGTGCATAATGATTTAAACAAAATAGAAACCAGTCTGTTCTCTCCTCACTAAGCCGCTATAAATAGAATATGAGGTCGAAAGTTTGAAAGTATCTTAGTAACATGATAGTTGCTATAAATAGAACATGAATATTAGGAAAGTCCACGGACAAGTATACTCGTATATCGTAGTTATGTAGAAGCGGGGTATTTTTTAATTAAAAATAAAACAGTATGTAAAAAATAAAGTAATGCTAATAAAAACGAAAAAATTTTTTTTTTTTGCAAGATGGATATATCGAAAAAGCGTAATCTATAATCGTTAACGCGTAACGCGGAATTTAGTGGGAAAAAGCGTAATGATTACGCCAAAAGCGTAATGGTTGGCATGTATGCACAAAGCGTTTCATATTCAGGACTGAATAGGCTTTGATTAAACTATTTTATTATTAAAGTTTAGCAGAATAATTAAATTTTGAATGAATTAAAGCACAAGGGATTACATGACCTGTATGACATTTACTATAGTTATGTTCAAACTCAAATACAAGAAAGGCAACATATGGGCTGCATGAGATCAAAATAATTATACTCTACTATTATATAGAGTGCCAAGCAAAAATGCAAGCTTTGTATGTATGTATGTGTGCATGAGATCAAAATAATTATACTGTACTGAAGAGTTTAACATTGTTTTTTCTTTGTTTATCGTGGTATAAACTGTCAGTTGCCGACTCGCACAACAAATAATGCCTAAATGGCGTTATGTAAGCTGTGTGAGTCGGCAAGTGACAGTTTATACCACAATAAATGCAGAATAAACAACGTTAAACTCTTATAATTGAAATTTCAATTGTTTGCTATGTTATTTTGTTTCCATCAGTAAGAAACATAAATCTTAATCGAGCGTGGTAACACGTTTTGGTTGGGTTTTTTTACGTTGCTATTTATAGCATTTGGGGTTGTCCTGCTTGATCATAATAAGGTCATCCTAATACCAGTCCTTGATTCAATGGAAACCGATGTATGGAATTTGAACACTGCTACCGTGATTTTGATATTTTACCTTAATGAACATGTGTATTCAAAATGGATCTCAATATTTAAAGTAAGGATTCATGGCCAAGAATGTACGTGTTCATATACTGCCAGTGTGATTTGGCATATTTATCACTGTTCTAACATGTTAGTGATCTAATTTCGTTTTTCAAAACCTATTTTTGTGTATATAAACAGGCTTGACTAATACATGTAGGTGTTTGAGGTTAGGTTATAGAAAGTGTGTGATCAGTTTTGTTGGTTCAGACATACACAGTTCCAAAATAATTGAGTACTTATTTTATCTCTCTAGTTATTCCATGATTTGTTTAGTGACAATGGTCCCTCTCATTAAGTTTGTGACATCAGTTTAGAAAATTTGACAAAAATAATTCATTGGAAATTGACATAAAAAAGTACCAGGATTTATACAGGATTTTTTTAAAAAAAATTATTGTTTTAGACTGGATAGTTGACACTTAACTTGCACATCATATATTTCTTCACTTGTTTGCACTTACTTTGTTCAGTTGCAACTAAACTTGAAGATGAATTTATTGAAATGATAGCTGGATTGGTTAATGAAACCTGTCATATAGTTCATTGTATTAGCATATAGTGTTTGATAAGAGATTTTGAGCAGATTCAGTCACAATTACATGATATGTGCTACTTGGGTTTGTAGATGTCATTTTAACATTTTCTTGAGTAGGACTGCTTGAGTTTGTTGAGGTCATTTGAGCATTTATAGTTGCATGAAATAGTACTGCAAAAGAGTCTTGAGCAGACAATGCTACATTTGAACATAAATTGGAAAGAATGTTAATCATTATTTGTTTACGTTGAGTGCTGGGCCTTGTTTTTGGTTTCAATGATAGTTCATTGGAGTGGTCAAGACAGATACATAATGTACCTAGCATGACGGTTGGTGTTGATCATTGCATTCAAAGCTTTGGCACAAAGAGAGTGAGCAGTATATCTTGCAGATGTATGTGTATTTTTGCATGTCAGACATAAAACTGCTTAATTGTCTCTGTCCAACTCACTTTGTGGTGTACCATATTTGACAAAATTGGGGAAATTCAAAAGCATTTTTATCAATGTGACAAGAAATTGACTCAGCTCTTGGATTAATGCGTGTGAGGTAGTATTTTACTGACCTGACTGGGCAGTTTTGACAACCAGTTGCATACATTCCCTTGTCAGAATTTTCCTCCTTAGCATTTAAGTCTCCATGATGATTTGTTTCCCTAGTTTGATGGGTCAAATTGACATATTCAGACCGTTTCATCAAATCAAATCTGACTTCGAGACTGGTGGGTATTAATTGGCTGTGGAATTCTAATCCAAGAGTAACATAGTGGATGGAGAGGCATAACCAAACCCTGTATCTGAGAATGACAAGATTATCTTGCATCAGGTACTGATTTATTGCATACATGTCTCAGAGTGGATGGAGAGGTATAACCAAACCCTGTATCTGAGAATGATAAGATTATCTTGCATCAGGTATTGATTTATTGCATATTTCATCAAAGAAAGTTTTTATTTATAAAAAATGTGAAATATATGTTGCTTGAATCTTTCAGTGTAAGTTAATTCAATTATTGTTAAAATAAATTGTAAAATTGTTCTTTTCCTTTAATGTTTACTTCATTTCTGCCTTCACTAGCATTGTCTATCATCTGCTGTACACGTGACTATTTATAAACATGGGTATTCTTAGAAAAGTAGTTCTCCTAACACTTCATACTGAAATGAACACAATTCATTTTGATCACGTGGTAACATTCTGACCAATCGAAACATTACTTTCCTATACTAGCTACTTCGATTGCAATTATTGTTATATAAAATGCCAAGCAAAAATACAAGCTTGTGTGTATGTGTGTGGATGGATGGATGTATGTGATTTTATGACACCATCAGTGTAAGGCTATACAGTGCCAAAGAAAAGGATATGATGAATGATGCATACATGAAATGTGGTTCATGATCGTTGACTGGTAAAAACTAAATAAAAACAAAAATCATGAGTTATAGAAGACATAAAACAAAACCATGATTTGATTAGGATTTGGTCTGGTTTGGTGTTGTATGACTCGGCAACACAAGTAGGTTATTTAGTGATGAGGCAATTTGAGTCAAGTGCTTGTACAAGTACACACCACAGGTGCTGACCCAGGCTTGTCTGACAGTTATAAGATACACTCTTTTAGATCATGAGTCTGGCATACTAACCATAGAGCCACTGTTCCTCCAAGATGGCTAGGAGTATGTATGAATGTGTGCGTGCATGTGTGTGTGTGTGTGTGTGTGTGTGTGTGTGTAGGATTTTATGGAACCTTAGCAGTGGTTATATTGTGTTAATTTTTAAAAAAATTGAGAACTGAAACTGAATTGCAAATACTTAGGAAGATAAATTCCATCACAGTAGCATAAATAACGTATATACACAACATGTTTGAAATAAATATAAAAAAGAACATCTGGAAAGAGAGCTATGAGGTAAAGAAACATGCATTAAAGTACATGAAACAATGCAACATACACAGTTACAAAAGTTGGAAATTTAAGGACAAAAATTCACATTGCATATTTAATAGTAATTATAGTTTCAATTTAATAAACTATCTTTATTATATATTTGTTTCACCAGAATTTTGGAATTTATTAAATATACAACTTCACAAAGAGAATACAGGACTTAACAAATACTGGTGATTGCTAGTAAGTATTCCTCTAACACTGAAATTATTTTTAAAATTTCTCACAAAAAAGAAGCTTAGGTGCCCTAGTTGTTAGAGCATCTGCCTTGGATGCAGGAGGTCATGGATTCAATCCCTGGCAGAGTCATACCAAAGACATACAAAAATGGTACTAACAGCTGCTTTGTATGGCGCTCAGCATGAAGAGTTTAGTGTTTGGACTGGTCGGCCTGGTGTCAGGATAATGTGACTGGTTGGGACATCATGCTACATGCTAATAAATTTTTGGCTGAGTAAAACTCATATACTGACCTAAAACTTTCAATTTTTTCACTAAGAATTACTGCAAATTTTTATTTTTAAAAAACCCTACTAGATTACAATCCCATTAATTTACAACAAATTGAAAGATAATATTTTTCGGCTATTTATACTTGGTATCTAATTTAGGCTAATTGTGGATCTTCATCATTCAATAAACCTGAAAAACCTTCAAAGCAGGAAGACATACGACAAGTGTGGCTGAAATTGTTTAAAGGCTTTGTATAAATAAATTGAAAATTTTCAGTTCCCGTACGAAATCATGAACAGGAATCCGCCTGGCTATGGCACGGCTTTGACAAGGAATCCGTGTAGATTTGTAAGAAATATTCAAAAACCCGGTTGTGCATGAGCAGGACACGTAATTTAAGCACGGATTCCTGGTACTTCACCATGAACAGGAATCCGCCACTTGTGTAGAAATACTGCTCATGACACGGAAATGTGAACTTAGAAAACTTGCAGAAAAGAAGGGAGACGGATTTTTAACTTAGAATTTTGAAGGTCTTGCTTTATGCATTGATTAGTACAATGATAACATGGGTTTTAAAATCTTTGCAGTCAGATTATAAGTTGCAGCTTGATTTCCAACAAAGTCTTTAAACAAATTGTAAAAAAAATATAACATACGCAGATGCATTTGAAAAGAAGAAAAAAATACAGAGGAAAAAATGTAACAGTTTATTTTTTTCAAATACTGTTGAATTTAATTTTAACAGAGCTACAATGATTGTATTATTTTTTAATATTTTCAATAAAAAAAAAAAATTCTTCATTGCAACTTGCTTGTTATGATACACATACTGTACATGTACATTTATCTAAGATTATATGTATATTTTAACATTTTTGTATCCCATATTATTACACATAATTTAAGTTTTCAAAAGGCATTATTGAGAAAATTGGTTATTACAAAACTTGATCAATCTTAACCAATTTTAGAGACTTGCTTACATAATGTATATGTGCATGATTTTTTTTCTCAGAATTTCCAACAATACCTAAACAAGTTGGACAATAAAAATGCTTTATTAATTGATTCCTCAAGTTTTTGAAGTAGTTTTTGAATGCATGACAACTAAGACTGAGGCAATATTAATGAAATTATATTCAAAAGTTGTTGTATTCCATCTCCTGTTATGTTATGTTTAGATGTAAATAAAGCTAGAAATAACATTAATGCTCCTGTTGTCACTGAAGATCCTTCATAAAGGGGTTTTGAATCTATATCATCATCACTACTGCTATCTAGACAATCACTTGCAAGCTGAGGTTCCTCTTCAAAAAGCGTAAAATTCTCTTCCTCCAACTCATAGTCAGATTCTAACTGAATCAATGTAAATTCTGTTATTTCTGGATCACAAATTTCTGAGTCATTTGTAAAAGATATGAAATCATCTTCAACAAACTTATATTTATCAGACAATGTGAGTGAGTTTGAACTTGTACTTGTAGATACATTCTGTATACTTTCCATTTCTATTTCACACTTGAAACATTTAGTAATTGTCTCTGAGTGAGAATTGTCAAAATTCACTGTATCATTTGTGGCCTGCAAAATAGAAAGATTTTTCTTAATAAAACCTTAAATGAAAAATGAAGTAAGAGAATGTATTTAGGCCAACAATTTGGATTGCAATTGAGGGAAAAAATGAGACAATTTAAAAGAGCAATCTTTAAAAAAAAATTTTTTTACTTTAAACATTCTAGAATGGTGATGGGAGGTCTGGATGTTTAAGTTTGTAGAATATTAAAGCATCCTTGGTTTTTATTTGCCCTATTTTGTTTTGAAACTGTCAACTGAAAAGTTGACACCTTTATAAAATAAAATTTTCACAATTTATAATATTCCTTAAATGTAGGTCGCTCATGTTAATTCCTGTTGATAAATTACTCATGTGTCTGAATTGGATTTCATTTTGTTGGAACCCAAGAGTCTGGTGGATGTCGCGTCGCATGCCCCCCCCCCTCCCCTTAATCAAAATGGTAACAAATGTAAGCCCATTGCACCCACTTTTCTACTCCCCTCCATCACACACACACACACACACGCAAATTTTTTTAAATTCCTGGAACTACCAGCTGGCTAATAAGACTCGCTTTCTAATACAACCAGTTTAGATCGACGTATACAAGTAAAATCTTGATATTCCATTATGATTTTCCGGAATTAACAATGCAGACTTACATGTTCTTCTGTGTTGACTTAAGCAGTTTTGTTGTCGGTACATGGTAGAATTGCCATTAGTTCCTCTTCGTATTCTTTTCTTATTTTATCGGAAATTTCTACAGTGCCCTCGTTTAATTTCTTTTTCCCGTATAGACCACGTCTTGTTTTAGCGGTCTTTTGATTTTCTGTATGGTCCATTTTATTGTAGACACTGATTACTTATAATCTTACACAGAACAACTACGAAATGTAACTGATAAAGACGGTCAGTTACAAACAAACTGAAGTATCGGGTTACACACGTGACTTTTGCATGGTCAGCTTCACTGAGAGGTCGAGGGGGGAATTAAATATTGCTATTTTTTTAATAAATAAAAACCAGCATGATTGCTAACATGAATAGCTTTATCATTTGTTGACAATACGTTTTTATTTTAAATGTATATCGAGAGATGCATCTCTGTTGCAGACTAATTAATTAAAATTATATAAAGTTTTCGAATCATTTCCCCTTGAAGAGCCTTCTATTACACATGTGCATCGTGGCCAGTGAGACGCTGAGAATTTAACGCCGGTCGCCATTTCAAGAGTTAGTTTCATCTAGGTTGTATTAGTTTTACTTTTAACATTTAAAAGATATGTTTGCGTGTATTTATTTTACTGAGGACAGTTCCCTTAGTGTTGTGGGTAGAGCAGACAAAACCGATGCATTCTTCATGAATGGAAACCAAGAGAACAAGTAGAAATGAAATGGGGCAAAAAACTGTTTCATGGTACCATCATACAAATTGGGGGTAAGTATAATTACTAGTTTTGAATACATCTTCGATTTTAAACCATGCTTATCCGATTTAATTTAAATAATTACATCACAAATGGTTGCTGATGTATAGAGCATGCACGTTTTCAATGTTAGCAAATCATATTTAGTAATTAATAAAACGTGTTGTCACTGTCATCCTTTTGTTGAATTAAAGACAGTAAATTACCGTATCTTAAATAATTGTGACGACATATCGCTAATAGAAATCGTGCATGCACGTATTTTATAACGACTTCGCGAAGTTACGATTTAAAAACTCTGCATAGAGCCGTATATCAATCCGAATTAAGTAATACAAATTTACGAAAAATTTAAATAGAAATACAACACACACACACACACACACACACACACACACACACACAAATCGATCGCGAGGAGATTTTAATATTTATGGAAATTTTTCTAGGCATGGCTCGTATTCAGATATTTCCGGAAATGCAACCCGCAGTGATCTGATTCTAGCTTATTATTAGTTACTTATGTATCCGGATTCCGGTTGCTATAGGGACATAGACCACAAATAATTTGACTATATGTTCTCTACATATATTTCTCAGTACTGACCTTTCAACTGTGTGACAATCAATACAAATCATATTTTAATCTAAAATACATCCAAAGACGACTTCACAATAAGTGGAGATGAGTCCCTTGCATCCCCTTAACACATGAATGTAATATAAATATTCACATGCTCCTTAATATCAATTTTTATTATAATTTATGTTTCTCTTATTTGTTGCTATTGTGATCAAAACGTCAAATTAATACATGAGAGTCATTTTAAGCACAAGTCTTATCTGGAACTATGATTTTATTTAATTGAAATACTTTTCAGACAAGTAAACTCATTGGCAACATATCTGTGACAATTGATAAAGTGGTTGTTGCCATGGCAGTGAGGCTGTCAATAAAATCATCTAGACCAGCCTATACACTGACCATGAAATTAATGCCAGGAATATTTACCAATGAAGAGATGGCCCAGTCCAGAGGACAGGGATTGCTGGCAAAAAATGATAATCTTAGGCCTGTCTTGGACAAAGACAAAATGTCAACCTTGAAAGATAGATTTCTTTCTATATTAATGATAACTGTTTTCAAAAGCACTTGTATCATTGATTAAACAACACTGATTAACTCTGGTTAGAAAGCTTTCCACATTGCATACAATATAATTGATTTAAAACACAAGTTAAGAACAAACATACAGAAAAAAATAGCATTATGAATCAGTTTGATTTTGTATAAAGGCCATCAAGCTTAAAAACAATATATATATATATATATATATATATATATATATATATATATAAACTGAACATTTATTATTGATATAGTAATATTTTATTGATTATTAACATATGTAATGTTCTTTTTTCAGAATATTTACGATGTTGGTGCAAAACTAACAACTTGAAGGCCCCTGACGATACAGAAATAAATGAGGCAGTAACAGAAAGAGTTAGCTATGCAAGAAAGCTAGTGAAGAAAAGTGTGCAGAAACAATAATATTGGACTATTTTTGTGTTCAGTTAATTTTTGTTAATACGTTTAAAAAAAATTAAATAAATATTGCATATACTTCTGGGATAATTTATCTCCCTGATACTTTCCTTAGAGATTGAATATAGCTGAATATATCCTTTAAAGATGAAATGTACTTAGTTATATGATATTGTTAACTTGTTACGTAACAATGGCATCATGTTAAACTTTTCAACCCTATTATGCCAGCAACACAAACCCGTGTCTGTATGGGAAGAACCCATGTCTGCACCAAGAACCCGTGTCTGTATGGGAAGAACCCGTGTCTGCACCAGAACCCGTATCTGCACCATTAGAACCCGTGTCTGTATGGGAAGAACCCGTGTCTGCGCCAGAACCCGTATCTGCACCATTAGAACCCGTGTCTGCAAGAAAATCCTGTGTTCACACGGAATCCATGTCCAAAGTGAATCCGTGTTAAAGACACGGGTTTTGAAAACCCGTACGGGCTAATTTAAATATTTCACTCAATAACCCACCTCTTAGCCGTGTGGATTTCTTGTTTCCGTGTGGATTTTTCTAAGGTTTTTAATATAAGAGTGGGATTTCAAATAGACGGCATTTAATAACCAGAATCCGTGACAAATCCGTGCCTTGGCCAGTTGGTTTATTTCGTACGGGTTGTACAAACAAGTGCAAGAGTATTTTTTTAAAACTGTTTTTGGAATGGAAAATACCTTTTATCAAATAAACTCCAGGGTTTACATCTCTTCCAATTCAAATGTTTGATTCCTAATAGATAACTTATTTACCTTTACTGCCAAATGCCTAGAGAACCAGGTTCCTCAGAGAGAAAATGAATAAGTAGTTTTTGATGAATGGGTATGTAAAACTATGTGAATGAGAACAAGAATCATCAGACAAAAAAGTGACCTACTTTTTTCTTGTGTTGTCCACTCTCCAGTTGACAAAGAAACTTTAGAGCACTCTACATGAACATCTATCCCATCAGTGCTATGTCTCTCAGATAATTTAACATTTTTTCCCAAAAGTCGCTGGGTCAAAGTTGTTTTGCCCACGCCATACTGCCCTACCACCATCACCCTGATGTTGTACACCTTTTCCTTTCCGTCATTGAGAGCCTTCTTGTACATCTTAAGGGATCTTGTATCCATTTTAAGGACCTCTGCAGGAATGACTGAATCTGAAGTCAAATAACAATACCAGTTTTAATGAAGACAATGTATGAACGGTCAGAAAAGGTTAAACTTCACAAAATATTCTGAAACATTATTTTAACTGGAACTTAGCGGAGGACTAAAATTTTGTTTCCAGTTTCTGCTTGAACCAGAACTACTAAGTATTCATTGAAATCATATGATCTTATTACACTATCATCAAAACACACACACACACACACATATATATATATATATATATATATATATATAAAAATTTCTCCATCTTTTTTTAAAAGCTATGCTTGTTCAGTTTTCCATGGCTACTCACAGAATAAAATTATAAAGTATCATGCTTCATTTACTAATTTAAATACATGATACACCCACACTAGGTTATTAACATACTCAATTGACATCCCATTATGTCTTTAAAAGCAGTCTAATATACAATTTATAATTTAGTCTAATATATATATATATATATATATATATATATATATATATATATATATATATATATATATATATATATATATATATTTTAATTTTAGTCATTTAGAATTCTTCATATTATTCTAATATATCATTTTCTTCAATATTTTTCTAACAAACTTTTGAGTTGATTTCTAATATAGAATTTATAATCCTAGTCAAATCTATATTTTTATAAATTTAGAAATTTAAATATAATCTAGCATAAAATGAGTAATTTTAGTTGTTTAGTGTTTTTCACAATTTTAGTCTAGCAAATAATTTAACTTAGTCTAATCACAAATGTCTGACGTTTTATCAATATATATATACATATATATATATATATATATATATATATATATATTTCATTTTGTAAGACATTTCGCCGTACTTTATTGATAAAACGTCAGACTCCTGTGGTCTAATATAGCCGGATATTTAAAATCATCATAGCAATGTTCCAATAAATAACGTGGATATTTCCAAAACGCTGCTAAACAAAGTATAATCCAGTACCTTTCAACAAAAAATAAAAAGTATTCAAAATTCCCTGACAGTATTGAATATTACGATGTGGTGTGATCTTGTGTAAACAAGAGCGAGGAATCATGTCGCGTGCTATGACGTCACTAAGGAAGCTCCGCCTACTGGGAAAAGTGTATTACATGGAATCACACCACAATTAATACTTCCAGTTCAGTACCCACGAATGTAGTTCCAGTCTATTTTTAGAACATTTTTTCCTCTCTCCTTTTGGTGGTGATAGAAGAGTTATATTGATGCATATTTGGTAGGGATTTAAAGGTAATTGTTCATTCTTGAGAATATGAGCAGAGAGAGTGGTTGTCAGTGTGTAATTTGGCGACAGTGCACATGGAGTAATAAGGCTTTGGTGATGATCCGGAAGTGAAATATGTGGTCTGTGTACATGCTGTTCTGTTTACAGTGCAGCAGCTCAAAAAAATGCCGATCAACCCTTGACAAGAATTTCACCGTGAAGTCATCTTTGGAGGTATTTTAGATTAACATATGATTTGTATTGATTGTCACACTGTGGAAAGGTCAGCACTGAGAAATATATGTAGAGAACATATAGTAAAATTAATTGTGGTCTATGTCCTGTACAGGCAGTTTTGATGAAACTTTAATATGCTATAAAATTTTTATTATTAATGATAAACACATGAAATTTAGAAGTGTCATATATATTAACATTTAAAATAGAAAAATGACATTAAAATTTAAAAATTGATTTTAGTTTTTAAAATTTTAATATTTTTTTTTTAAAAAATTAAAAAATTAAAATTTGCCCCTTAAAATGCACATAGATAATATTTTTGGAAATTATATCCAATGATATCAGCATATTTATACTCCTACACCATATACAAGCTACAATGATGGATATTTGTCAAATTTTGTCAGAGAAAATATCTTTGTAAGTCAAAATGAGACATACATTTAAAATGTATGAAAGACAGATTCTATTTTGTATTGATCATTCAAACTATTTATTAGGGGTCCAATCAGTTAATTTATGTGTTTATGATGGGGTGACTTCCTGAGTAACACATATCTGCTTATATAGCCTTTAGTAATTGTTAACAAATATAGTTACAGGGTGTTTAGTGAGAGGACAGTGATGAAAACTTTATACTAGAACCTACTCAAGTTCTCTACTAAATCAGTTTAAACTTTCTGAGAATGAAATGCAGGCTGAAGGGATAAAATATACTTTCCACATGTATATTTACCCTTGGATGTAAGAAAACAGCAAAATTATGTAAGTTGAGCACAAAATGCATTCAATGTTATTGTTCAGTTTGGCTAAGATATTGATTAGTGAAGTGCGGCATTGTGGCCTGTATGATGTTATGTGAATTCTTATGATACATCTTAATTTATGCATTGTTAATTACTAATAATATTTGTTAACTGACACTCTAAAGATTGCACAAGATATATTCAAACATATATTTTGAGTTTAACTGTGTACAACTGATCTTAGCATGGTTACATATCCCACATGAACAAATATTCACATATTTTAGAATGTTTGGGATCCAAAGTTCACATTCAGTACATCATATAGGCTGACATTGTACCTACAGTGAATCTGTAAGACACATTTCTGGCTGTGTGCACTAAATGTATCCCAAAATGTTATTTTCTTCATTAATATGCCCATGTATGGTAACATATTTCAATTCAGTACTTGGATAGAGTGCGGTATTGTAATATCAGCTGATATCTGATTCTATTGAACCATTGAGGTTAATAATTGGTATCAAACACCCTTAAAAATACACTTTAAATATTCAAACAGATCATTTGAATTATTTTTGCACATTTGATCATAACAATTACATTGTATATGTCCCACATATGCAAATTTCCATTCTTGTTTACAAGTTTTGGGGATCAGAATTTCACATTTAGTTTATGATATAGGATGTATTGGTACCTGTAGTTGATTTGTGTGGCCACATTTGACTGTATTCTCTTGCAATATCCAGAATTATTATTTATCTCATGAATAAGATTGCTTATAGTAATATATTCTTTTTTACTACATTGTCGCTTGACTATCCTGTATACTGGCATGTACTAATGTTTCCACCAATGATCAAACCTCACCGTCCCCGCATTTCCTTAATGTTTGTGATGCATAGTCTACCTGATTAGTTATTTAACCTGTAAATGACCAGATATGCTTATAGAAACTTCATATACTTTTAGGATGAATTTATTACTTTAATACATGACTATTACTTCACATTTCTGAGTGTCACTCTGTCAAGTTTAATATTTATTTCCTATGCTTGCTGCCTGAATGTTATTTGGAAATCACTATATCTAACACATTTTAACTTCATTTGCATACATCTTACTGTTTTCTAGATATAAGTGAAACATTTTATATCTTTTCAGGTCTAGGCTGATATCTGGAACAAAGTGTTAGTGGTGGATCAGCTTGGAAGCTCTCCAGTAGTCTGGTGGTGATAGCAAGGTTTCATAAGGACATATGCAGTGTACTGCCATAAGTGATCATATCACCACACTAATATACAGCACCTCAAGGACATGGCTTAGATCTTCATGGGAGAGATTAGCACCATTGTTCAGTAAGGTAAAGCCTGCCTAAAAACTGTATTTTCCTATCTTATTGTCGCTTTTTGTAGTTATCGACACTGAAATGTAATGCAATTTTCCTATAAAACATGGAAGTGGTCCCATCAGATGTTTAAATCTGAGTGCACTATTAATTATACAAATAACTGCCTAAATACCTGACACAATAAATATGGAACATAGCACCTGTTGTTGCTTCTTTAGTGTGTACACCTATATGCACCTTGACAGGCATATTGCGGTTTGTTGCCAAAATCACTATGAGTCATGCTACTTCACTACCCCTGGGAAAAATGTTCTCAGTTACACAGACCCAAACCACCATTTATTTTAAAGACCATTGATTGATCAACTTTTCTGCCTAAACTTTGACAAAATCTGTTTTCAAACTTTTATGAAAATTTAATTTTTCAATAAAATTTAGTTTATAAATTTATATGTTTATTTAAATTTCCATTAAAATTTGAATTGATCAAAATGTATAAACTTTCAACATAGTTTCAGACAGGCCTTATCTTGTAGTACAATTAGGTTTTTACAGCATTGAAAAAGTCCTATAATTAAGGAAGATATAGCAAATTTAGTTTTGGTTTCTCAAAAGCACATGAATCAACACTTGCACCCTGTGGAACACCTGCACTACACACTTTCCAGCAGGTGTCACATGTCTTGTATGCAAGGAAATTCAAAAAGACTTCATGTATAAAGTTCAAATAGGTGTGGCATTCAAAAATAAAAGTTTTACTAAAATTTGCCCCCAAAAGTTGGGCCTGTCAGGAATCCACGAATGTAGTTCCAGTCTATTTTTAGAACATTTTTTCCTCTCTCCTTTTGGTGGTGATAGAAGAGTTATATTGATGCATATTTGGTAGGGATTTAAAGGTAATTGTTCATTCTTGAGAATATGAGCAGAGAGAGTGGTTGTCAGTGTGTAATTTGGCGACAGTGCACATGGAGTAATAAGGCTTTGGTGATGATCCGGAAGTGAAATATGTGGTCTGTGTACATGCTGTTCTGTTTACAGTGCAGCAGCTCAAAAAAATGCCGATCAACCCTTGACAAGAATTTCACCGTGAAGTCATCTTTGGAGGTATTTTAGATTAACATATGATTTGTATTGATTGTCACACTGTGGAAAGGTCAGCACTGAGAAATATATGTAGAGAACATATAGTAAAATTAATTGTGGTCTATGTCCACATGCACATTACACTCATCTAAATTTAGTAACCAGCCGCCATTCACAAAGTCTATATCAACTGATAAATTTCGTGCATAAGTTTTCTGTCGACAATTAAGATGTACACCAGTAATTCACTGACTTTGATATAACTCTATTATTGTGAAATTTTAAAATACTTCAGCATTGAATCTTAAAATAACAAATATTATTTAAAATCAATAGACGAAGATGACGTTGACATAAAATGAAACGTAATCATTTATTCCACTTTGAATTAATTTAATTTATGTATTTGATTTTATTTGACATCTTTTAAACTTGTTTAACTTAAAAAAAGAGTTGTAAGTATAATATTTATAAAAATCATCACAGAACCGCTCCATCAACATGAATGATGTCAACACAAAATACGTGGGAATTTTAGACGCTGAACGAGATCCGGTCGCGTGCATGTCGCGTGCAATGACAGGTCGTGTGCAAAAATTTATCAATGAAAGCGCCACCTTCTGGGAAAAAAATATGCATTGACCCGAACTGGTGATGATGGCGAGTTTTGCAGATAAGCAGCCATTTTGATAGTCCATACAGATTTAATATTTTTATATGAAAATTATGTAGTCACAACCAACGAGCAGACGACTGTACAATCATTAATGAATCGAAATGGCTATAATATAATTTGTAATAAATTTTAAAATAAAAAAAATATTTTATTTATATTATAAATCGATAAATATGACCATGCACGACGAAATGGACATTTTCAAACTTCTAAAATAATAAAATAATATTTATTAAACTTTTATTTTATTTTAAATCTGTTATACATGTTTGTCTTACAATAAACTTATGACTACAATATTCATAAATCATATTTTGAGACAAAAATGTTAATTAGGAAATGTAAATAAATGAAGTTTTTGTTGTGGAAAATGTAAAATAAAATAGAATTACCTGGTTGATGTAAAGACTCCATTTTGTAAACAGTTATCACATTACTTCCATGGCTTGTGGTGTAAAGTAATCCTTGCTGGTCATCATAGAATATTCCAGCCAGTCTTGATGACACTGTGTGTATGGTCACTAGCTGACCGCTGTCTGTCAGCTGATGAATTGTGTTAGAGTTCCAGTCACACACGTACACATAATCCCTGTCAGCCATTATTGACCACGGTGTTAATTCCTGGTGTTGATACAGAAACTTTTTTGTTTTTGGATTCAGAATATCGTAAACATAAATTCCATTATTAATGGAGTCTGAAGTCCAACACGAGATGTACACGGTGTTATCTTTGACGGCCATGCGAGTCAGATGAAACCCTTCACAGATGTCGTGAGTTGAGTCCATACGTCCATCTCTAATCGATAAAATTCCCCAACACACCATCAAGTCTTTATCACCGCTGAAAATGAGTTTGTCTGAATTAAATTTTGCCAATGAATAACATGGATAAAATCCTGTCTGTAAAGTTTTGACGAGTTTTACGTCATCTATCGATTTCAATGACAGGATTACAACCGTACCGTCTATCAGACACACAGCGACTTCATTCTTGCTAATAAGACAGACATCACTGGGATGGGAGTTCAGTCTGTGTGATGTAATCAGTTTACCGTCATGACCATTGTGAACCTGAAGATTACACTCATTCCAGTCTACAGTTACCAACATGTCTTCCATCTTTAAAATGCCAGAATAGTCGGGTGTATGACCGGCTGTGGATAAAAAAATGACTTACATCAGGATACGGAATACACAAAATACAGACATATATACTTTTAGTAAACAATGCAAAATAAACTTATACACATCTTTAAATCTATTTCTGACCTAAAACCATGACAAAATGTCATAAAATATAGACATATATACTTTTAGTAAACAATGCCAAACAAACGTAAATATATCTATAAATCTATTTCTGCCTTAAAATCAATATTCTACAGTCGTAAATTTACAGACCACCACCATTATCGTAATAGTTTTATTCTTTCTAATTATTATTGCTAGTACAGTTCGTTATAAAAAAGATTCCCTAATTCGTGTCAAACGAAGCTTTTAAAACGAATTACATTTTTTGTGTGTGTGGCTACATTGAATGACGATTACCTGAATATTTACCAAGTTAAAGATAGGAAAATTTAGCTTTGATATGTAGAACGAACTATGAAAAATACGTTCGAGTAAAAAACGACAAACATTATTCAGCTTAAAGTAGGACTAAAGGGGTAGATGCGATTTTACGTATGTTTCAAGTAACTCCTATTAATTACCATATGTGATTGTAACTACAACTAATAAAAATAATATAAAAATACTTTTAAAATAACATTTTTCTCTTGTATGGTATAGATTCCAATTTGTAACTTTTTTGCAACTATTAAAGTTACTGCAAGCTACTAGTAATATGTTTAAAAAAATATTTAAACTAAATTTGGTCAGAATAAACTTGGGCTAATGGAGTAGCGGTGATTCTAAACAAGTTTAAAGTAACTCACGCCATATGTGATCTGTGGACCAAATATTTATACAAATACGTGAGGTGATAGCCTGATGTCTATCCCCACCCTACAATAAACGTATCCCCTGGGTCACATCATAAAAATTATTGAGATCACCAACTAACAACCGTAACATAGGCTTTCTTCACATGTAAAGACAAACTTACAAATATAACTGTCACTTAAAAGGCATTCCATCCCTACCCCTGTATAGCAATTTTGAAACTTTTGAGATTATCAATTTATATCCATGTACACAATTGCTAGCACTAAAAGACAAATTAATTAATATATACAACTTATTATCAAGACAGGAAACACCCCAACTCAAATGAAATGTATGGACCATACCTAATAACTTGAAATTATATACGATTACAGTTCATGAAAAAACATTAATATATGCAAATAATATAGGCCCTAGGGTTTGTTTTATGCCCTTGAATCAAGCTCGTGAGTCATTCATTGAAAGCGATCGATTTTCGCTCCCTATAACTAACTACCTACTTCTGACATACTTGCTAGGTGACAATAATTCAACTTATGTGTCTGATTATTTTTACTTGAATTATGTGTCTGATTATTTTTACCGTATTATGTCTGAATATCTTTTTACTTTAATTTTGTGAAAAAAATAATCAGACACAATAAGGTAAAAATAATCAGACACATAATTCAAGTAAACAATAAAGACACACAATTCAAGTAGAAATAATCAAATCAGATGACGCACATGGTAAGATTTGAAATGTAAATTTGTATTTTTTTTCTGATTCTACGAATAAAAATTTCCTTTTCAAAATATAAATGATTCAAAAAGTTACATTACAAGTGAAGCAAAAAACGGGGATGGACTCGGGAGACAGAGATTGCCAATAAAGTCTACACAATCAGTATTCGGTACGAGCACTCATTTCTCTCAGTAAAAAGACAGTTACTGAAAACATCCCTCTTATTCTAAAATCTATACACAATTTATACTGTGTATAAATTAGAATGGGAGTGAATGTTACAGAGTTTTTCATTTTACTAACGGAAACAAGCATGCTTACAGTACTGCACTTTATACATTATTTTTTTTTTAAAAGTATAAACAATACAGATATACCATCGTCCAATAGTTTGCATCTGCATTTCAAAATTGCATGTATGCACTACCCTCATTATTTCAATGAAAATCCTTTCTCCATGTTAACTTCTGCACTCTCCAGTTTATGTCGTCTGCTACTGAATGGAACGCCGATGTTTACAGTTTTGTAACACTCATTCGGAATACAATACAGAGTCTTGGCGTATTAATACAAGACCGAGTCCATTTGTAACCTCAAGACCTTTAGATATACAAAATAACAACCAAGAACCAAACTAGAGACTTCCGGTTTGTTAGAAGGTGCTCAGTTGGGGTAACCAAATTTTAGTTGACATCCAGTGTCTTCGGTTTGAACGTGATGATAAATGCAGTCAAGAAGGTTACAGACATACTAAATCTAGCAGATTTGCAAGATAATTATTGATACGGGTATAATATGATATCATTTTACTGTAGGCTAGTGAAAATCGTATGGGTCCTTCGTCGTGTACTAATCAGCTGATCGATGGAGATTTTGTGGGTGTACAAAATAATGCATGCGAATATAAACTTTAGCAATGTCAAGCAGAGATAGTAGAATAATAGCCAGTCGTGTACGACTTGGGCATGGATAGTACGTAAATATGGTCATAATAATAAATATCCTTCCATGGCAAGTGGGTCAACTGATAGCGAGACTTCGGAGGTCTCAAATGGGGAATAAGAAATCATTTTGGACATAGTTATGAGAGAGAGAGAGAGAGAGAGAGAGAGAGACGCTTGTGGAGATTACCCCGCCCAACCCCCAACCCCCTTCCCAAGAACTCAAAATTTGAAAATATCATAGGATAGACCGAGAATTCCCAAACCTGTTTGCGGATATAAAGTTGAACAAGAGTTTGTCAAAAGTAACTTCAAATATTGATGAAGTGATAAAATTGAATTAACGAGGTAGGACATGCAGTTTTAGTGTGAAACCATAAGAGAGTTAAAGAGAAAGTAGATATATGTTTTAGAGGCACATGGAGAGCAAATCATAGATCACGTGGAAGAAATGAATGCCTCAGACAAAATAGGAAACTTTAAGAACGGCTACTGAAATTAAAAGAAGTAAAAGCAAAAGGGTCAATATTTTGTTGTAAGAAGGACCCTCTCAGCGCTTAAGATAAGATATTTATTTACAAAGTTATTTGATCTTTCTTTGTGAAATAGATCTATCTAGAATATGAATATGTTGAAAATATGTGCTTTGTACTTGGCTGATAGACTACTCTGCTAGATACAAGGACCAAAACCAATCATAGTGAAATTTGCATATTGTAAGGACAGGGAGTAGTATTGAGCATGACCATTATTTTGGTGATAGGCCTTGAGTGCCAAAAATTAACTGTTTGTCATTTAAAAAAAAGCTAGTGACTGTTTGACAGCTTAGTTGTATCTTGAGAAACCAAAAAATGGGTTCTTTGACCAAAATATGACTCTTGAATCTTGAAACTACTATCTAGAGAAAAGATTATTTTTGGCTCATATATTTCTTCATATGGAAATAGTAAAAAATGGCAAAATACTATGCTTTGAAGTAAGCCATACTTTCTATTTACAGTAGAAATAGATTTAGTGGAAGTAAACCATGCTTTATATTTATCATAGAGAAAGATTTAGTAGAAGTAAGCCATACTTTCTAATTATGGTAGATAAAGATTTAGTAGAAGTAAGACATACTCTCTATTTATGGTACATATAAATTAGTAGAAGTAAACATGCTTTCTATTTATGGTAGATATAAATTTAGTAGAAGTAAACCATACTCTCTATTTATGGTAGATATAAATTTAGTAGAAGTAAACCATACTCTCTATTTATGGTAGATATAAATTTAGTAGAAGTAAGCCATACTCTCTATTTATGGTAGATATAAATTTAGTAGAAGTAAGCCATACTCTCTATTTATGGTAGATATACATTTAGTAGAAGTAAACCCTATATTCTATGTTTTGGTAGATATAGTTTTAGTAGAGGTTAACCATACTTTCTATACAGATTTAGTATAGAATACTTTTATCAGATGAACATTGTAAAATGGGCAGCAGCTTATGGTCTAACATTGTTTCATTTGTCAGTAGTTTTGGATTTGTTTACTGCAAAGATGGGTTTAAATTTATATAACCATTGGACATTTTTGCATGTTTTAAATGCCCTTAACAATTTAGTTACTAGGCTGAGCACAGCTGTGTCAATATGTTCATGCCATGTGCAATTCTCTGATAATTGTATGAGCTCTTGTGTTAAATGGTGCATGTGAATGTGTCAGATTGTATTTCAGAGGAGCTTTCAAGTCTTGCTGCAATGAAACCACTAAAAGATGATTCATTTTTCTGATATTAAATTCACCACAACAACATCACATTGAAGGAAATTTAAAGATGTGTGTCTACTGTATTGGATTACATTTCCACATATTTTAGCACAGAATAGCACAGTCTAAAGATCTGCACCCAAATCCATACTGTTCTAAAAGTATCCTACAGTTCCAGATAACATATGCTAAATAAAATTGCATTGCCAGCTTTATTATAAATATAGGAGCATGCTACTTTTGTAAATTAATTTTTTAATTTTATTCTTGGACTATTCAATAAAATGTTTTTCCTAACCCTGAAAACAAAGAAATTTGCTTAACATAGTATAATTTCAATCATCACTTTCCAATTAAAGGAAATATGTAACATGCTTGTTAAAAGTAATTATAATTGATAACTTGTGTTCCAATTTGATACATATACATTGAGGAACTTGTATTGATAGGCATATTATTCATATATTGAAATAACCCAATTTGACTTTCATGCCCGTATTGGTAAGTTTATATTGGTTACATATTTGTAAACATTTGGGATCTGGAATCATTTGACACAAAACTTGTAAAGAAGAGTATGCTCAAATCACATGAAGTAGACAATCAAAACTTAGTAGACAAGTCTATAATACATAGAGTGTCAGATTAGAATTCTTGCCATTGTTGCAATGTGTCCTATGTTTCGAAACAAAACTTCATAACATAATTTTTGGACCCAAAACCTGTTTATAGTAATTTAACCTTGTATTGGCTTTTAATTCCCATGTGATTTTCCAAGGTTTATATAGAGTGCTGATTTCTTGTAATATGCTCCACCTTTCCATGGAATATGTTGTTGTTGTTATAGGGTTTAACTCCGTTTTTTTCAGCACATGATAGGCTATACATGGCGGCCAGTTATTATTGGTGGAGGAAGAACCCGGGAAAACCCCCAGAAAGAACCACCAACCCACGAAAAGCTACTGGCAAGATGTTCCACATAACTACATTAGCTGAATCTTAGACTTGAACCCATGCAGACAGGTGAGATGGCAGTGATCCGTAATGGAGGGCGCTTTAGACCATATGACCACTCAGGGACCTCATGGAATACTATGGTACCTATGTCTATGCTTCCTAAAATCAAACATTGATTGACTTCTCATACCTTTGTGACTGTTTGAACAGAGTGCTGTTGCACTGTAGTATGTTTTCCCCTTCACAAGGAATATAACTCTGTGGCTGTTTGAACAGAGTGCTGTTGCACTGTAGTATGTTTTCCCCTTTAGAATTCTGTGGTACACTTTATTATGCAACCCTGCCCCCACTTTTCACAGGTAATATAAACGTGACTGTTTGAATAGAGCACTGTTACACAGTAGGATGCAACCACAACCGCTTCACAGGAATAAAACTATGTTTAAATAGAGCACTTTTACACTGTAGTATCCTTCCCCCATCACAGATAATATAACTGCACCATCACTAGGGTCTACATTTCATGTGCCATGATTGTCTATCTTTTGATGCTAGATGTATCTCATTAAGGTGATCCACTGTCTGATTGCAAAACAAAACAAGTCCAACACTTGAACTGCTTTTCCTAATTTGTCATTTAATTTTCCATTTATTTGTAAGGTAAATTTTGCAAAGTATTTCAGAAATACAAATGATTAAACCTTCATCACAATAATTCATGCATGAGTGTTATATGGTGAGTGTATACATGAATTTACTCAGAATCAAGTGCCTGTGACAGACCTGTATAAACCAGGCGCTTCCAATGTGTTAGCAAGCTATTGTCATTAGTATATTATCACATAATCATTTTTTTTTCAATCCCTAATGCCATTTCTTGTTTCAAGTGTTCCAGAACTGCATGCCTTTCTAAACAAATTCCCTTAGTAGAGCAGTGCTGATTTATTGTAATGTGCTCCACCTTCCCATGGAATATGTTGTTGTTGTTGTTGTAGGGTTTAACGCCTTTTTTTCAGCACACGATAGGCAGCCAGAGTTATTGGTGGAGGAAGAACCTGGGAAAACCCCAGAAAGAACCACCGACCCACGAGAAGCTACTGGAAGCTTTCTCACATAACTACATTAGCCGAATCTTAGGCTCAAACCCATGCAGACAGAGGTGAGATAGCAGTGATCCATATTGGAGGGTGCTTTAGACCACTCAGAGACCCCCATGGAATACTATAGTACCTATGACTATGTTTCCTAAAATCAAACATTGATTGACTTCTCATACCTCTGAGACTGTTTGAACAGAGTGCTGTTGCACAGTAATATGTTTTCCCCTTCACACAGAATATAACTCTTTGACTGTTTGAACAGAATGCTGTTGCACTGTAGTATGTTTTCCCCTTAACAGGGAATATAACTATGTGACTGTCTTAAGAGTCCTGTTACACTTTAGTATGCAACCCTGCCCCCACTTTTCACAGGTAATATAAATGTGACTGTTTGAATAGGGCACTGTTACACAGTAGGATGTAATCGCAACCACTTCACAGGAATAAAACTATGTTTAAATAGAGTACTTTTACACAGAAGTATCCTTCCCCGATCATGGATAATATAACTGCACCATCACTAGGGTCTACATTTCATGTGCCATGATTGTCTATTGATGCTAGATGTATCTCCTTAAGGTGATCCACTGTCTGATTGCAAAAAAATAAAAACAAGTTTAACACTTGGAGCAGTGTTTCCTAATTTGTCATTATTTAAAGTTTCCATTTATTTGTAAGGTAAATTTTGCAAATTATTTCAGAAATAAGAATGATTAAACCTTCATCACAATAATTCATGCAAATTATGATGATTTTGTTTGCAAAGCTAACTCTAGCAAAGGCAATATGGAATGTTACACTTAAATATCATTTTGTAAATGAACTGTGTCAGGGAAACTTTGGGATATTATTTATAATGTACACAATAGCATCAAAACGTGTAAAGCCTCCATTCTTTATTTCCTAGATTTTGTGACTTAAAGTGATTTTTGAGTCTTTTCGTAACAGTCATTGCATACGTTCATTGCTTGCAGATTTGGAGATGGGTGGTAACATAGAGCAAAGGATTATTAGATAAAAGAGGTTTTGTCATTTAAGATAGAACTGTATAAACCTGGCACTTCCATTGTGTTAGCGCGATGTTGTCATTAGATAATGTATCAATTGTTCCAGAACTGCATGCCTTTTTAAACACATTCTCTTAGTAAAACAGTTAAAACATTTAACTGTGCAATAGTACATTTAGAGTTATTATTTTTCCAATAAAAAATATTTAATTTAGATCAGTACATAGAAAAATGCATAGCATTGCACACATCGGCCGTTTTGTTTACATTAGTTACAGTTTCCGTGACCGTTGAGAATTAGGAAAGGTCACGATTTCGTTGCGTTCGTACCATAATGCAAATGTACGACAGGGGACCATTCTGTGTTTTGGCTTCTTTATGACGTCATTGGTATACTGTGACGTATTAGCGTTCGACCTTATAACATCGAAAGGCCTGTGTTATATCGCCGCAAGAAAGAATTCATTACTTATTCAAATAACATAGTTTGACAAATCTTCAATTTATTTCAAAAGATACCACCGTATGCATCAAAAGCGGTTTAAAGTTCTAAACTGAGTGTGCAGCATTTATCAAAGGTGTGATTTTGTCTAGCAGCATTTTATTGTGACTGTTATTCTTAGTACACATCAAGGCCAAGGTCACGAGGTTGTCAGGTGTAACTTATCAGTGACTGTTTATCCATAGGTTGGATTACACATTTTAGCAAGAAATTTTTTAAAATAAAATTTACGTTTGGGCATCGTAATAATGGTAGGTATAGGACTGACAGGGGGAATAACCGTTTCTGACTTCACTTTTTCTGATGCCGCTTAGGTTCCAGAACAGTGGTCCGCTGTTACGGCATATTTTGAGATAAATTTGGATCGTTGGAATGTTATATCATTGGAAAGAAATAGGATACATATTTGGATACTTCTTTATGGTATAAAGCGGCCCGTGGAAGAAAAATTAGTATTTTTGCATAGCGTTGAAAATTGTAAAAGTTTTATTTTCATACATTAAGAGGAGGTAATACTCATAAACACGGTAGGTCTTAAGCTTCGCACAATTTGGAATATATCCATGCATTATTCATATTTCATAGTAACCTCTATTTATCGTACGAAGTCTCAATTCAGGAGTCCTATCTGGTCGTTTGAGCAATATCTGGCATGACCTGTGCGTCGGCCAAATTATCTCGCAAATATTCAGCACATTGACCCCATTGTCGGTCAACGGCGTTAGTGTGAAAAATTCAATTTAATAACAATTAGAAGTTATTTCATGTGTATATATATATATATATATATATATATATATATATATATATATATATATATATATATGTTGATTTTCATTCATTTAAGCAAAAATAGTGTTTATGTCTTCTCTTCAAATGTATGTATCAAACTTGTTTAAATGATCGGTGTCAAGGCAAGATTATATCTGTATGAATTTAGTCCTAGAAAGCTAAATTCAAAATAATGACAAAGATTGAAAGAATGGTGTAAACAGCAATATGGTATTACGGTACCAATTGTTTTTCCATAGACCTCAATGCAAATATTTGGAGAGATAAATATATTTTCTATCCTAATTTAGCGTGCATCTCACACACTGTAATAGAGAACAATGTTAGAGTGTCAATTTGACGATGGCAAAACCAGGTACTCGATTGCATTTAAGAGAGATAACTCTGCTGGAACTAGACAGGGGTATGAGTTATGGAATCACATCACAATTAATACTTCCAGTTCAGTAGTTCCAGTCTATTTTTAGAACATTTTTTCCTCTCTCCTTTTGGTGGTGATAGAAGAGTTATATTGATGCATCTTTGGTATGGGTTTAAAGTTAATTGTTTATTCTTGAGAATTGGAGCTCTGAGAGTGGTTGTCTGTGTGTATTTTGGCAACAGTGCACATGGAGTAATAAGGCCATGGTGATGATCCGGAAGTGAAATCAGTGTTCTGTGTACATGCTGTTCTGTTTACAGTGTAGCCGTTCAAAAAAATGCAGATCAACCCCTGACAAGAATTTCACCATGAAGTCATCTTTGGGGGTATTTTAGATTTTCATATGATTTGTATTGATTGTCACACTGTGGAAAGGTCAGTGCTGAGAAATACATGTACAGGACATATAGTAAAATTAATTGTGATGTATGGCCTGTACAGGCAATTATTATTAAACTTTAAATTGCTATAAAATGTTATTATTAATGATAAACACATGAAATTTGAAAAAATAACATTAGAAATTAAAAATTGATTTTATTTTTTAAAAGTTTAATAAAAAATTAAAAAGTTAAAATTTGCCCCTTAAAATGCACATAGATAATATTTTTGGAAATTATATCAAATGATATCAGCATGTTTATACTCCTACACCATACAAGCTACATTGATGGATATTTGTCAAATTTTATCAGAGAAAATATCTTTGTAAGTCAAAATGAGACATACATTTAAAATATATGAAAGACAGATTATATTTTGTATTGATCATTCAAACTATTTATTAGGGGTGCAGTCAGTTAATTTATGTGTTTATGATGGGGTGACTTCCTGAGTAACACATATCTGCTTATATAGCCTTTAGTAATTGTTAACAAATATAGTTACAGGGTGTTTAGTGAGAGGACAGTGATGAAAACTTTATAGTAGAACCTACTCAAGTTCTCTACTAAATCAGTTTAAACTTTCTGTGAATAAAATGCACGCTGAAGGGATAAAATATACTTTCCACATTTATATTTACCCTTGGATGTAAGAAAACAGCAAAATGATGTAAGTTGAACACAAAATGCATTCAATTTTATTGTTCAATTTGGTTAAGATATTGATTAGTGAAGTGCGGCATTGTGGCCTGTATGATGTTATGTGAATTCTAATGATCCATCTTAATTTATGCATTGTTAAGTACTAATAATATTTGTTAACTGACACTCTAAAGATTGCATAAGATATATTCAAACAGATATTTTGAGTTTAACTGTGTACAACTGATCTTTGCATGGTTACATATCCCACATGAACCAATATTCACATATTTTAGAATGTTTGGGATCCAAAGTTAACATTCAGTATATCATATAGGCTGACATTGTACCTACAGTGAATCTGTAAGACACATTTCTGACTGTGTGCACTAAATGTATCCCAAAATGTTATTTTCTTCATTAATATGCCCAGGTATAGTAACATATTTCAAGTCAGTACTTGGACAGAGTGCGGTATTGTAATATCAGCTGATATCTGATTCTATTGAACCATTGAGGTTAATAATTAGTATCAGACACCCTTAAAACTACACTTTAAATGTTCAAACAGATCATTTGAATTATTTTTGCACATTTGATCATAACAATTACATTGTGTATGTCCCACATATGCAAATTTCCATTCTTGTTTACAAGTTTTGGAGATCAGAATTTCACATTTAGTTTATGATATAGGATGTATTGGTTCCTGTAGTTGATATGTGTGGCCACATTTGGCTGTATTCTCTTGCAATATCCAGAATTATTATTTCCCTCATGAATAAGATTGCTTATAGTAACATATTCTTTTTTACTACATTGTCGCTTGACTTTCCTGTATACTGGCATGTACTAATGTTTCCAACAATGATCAAACCTCACCGTCCCAGCATTTCCTTAAAGTTTGTGATGCATAATCTACCTGATTAGTTATTTAATCTGTAAATGATCAGATATGCTTATAGAAACTTCATATACTTTTAGGATGAATTTATTACTTTAATACATGACTATTACTTCACATTTCTGAGTGTCACTCTGTCAAGTTTAATATTTCTTTCCTATGCTTGCAGCCTGAATGTTATTTGGAAATCACTATATCTAACACATTTTAACTTCATCTGCATACATCTTACTGTTTTCTAGATATAAGTGAAACATTTGATATCTTTTCAGGTCTTGGCTGGTATCTGGAACAAAGTGTTAGTGGTGGATCAGCTTGGAAGCTCTCCAGTAGTCTGGTGGTGATAGCAAGGTTTCATAAGGACATATGCAGTGTACTGCCATAAGTGATCATGATATCACCACACTAATATATAGCACCTGAAGGACATGGCTTAGATCTTCATGAGAGAGATTAGCACCATTGTTCAGTAAGGTAAAGCCTGCCTAAAAACTGTATTTTCCTATCTTATTGTCGCTTTTTGTAGTTATCGACACTAAAATGTAATGCAATTTTCCTATAAAACATGGAAGTGGTCCCATCAGATATTTAAATCTGAGTGCACTATTAGTTGTACAAATAACTGCCTAAATATCTGACACAATAAATATGGAACATAGCACCTGTTGTTGCTTCTTTAGTGTGTACACCTAAATGCACCTTGACAGGCATATTGTGGTTTGTTGCCAAAATCACTATGAGTCATGCTACTTAACTACCCCTGGTAAAAATGTTATCAGTTACACAGATCCAAACCACCATTTATTTTAAATACCATTGATTGATCAACTTTTCTGTCTAAACTTTGTCAAAATCTGTTTTCAAAATTTTATGAAAATTTAATTTTTCAATAAAATTTAGTTTATAAATTTAAATGTTTATTTCAATTTCCATTAAAATTTTAATTGATCAAAATGTATAAACTTTAAACATATTTTCAGGCAGGCATTATCTTGTAGTACAATTAGGTTTTTACAGCATTGAAAAAGTCCTATAATTAAGGAAGATGTTGCAAATTTACTTTTGGTTTCTCAAAAGCACATGGATCAGCATGTGCACCCTGTGGAACACCAGCACTACACACTTTCCAGCAGGTGTTTCATGTCTTGTATGCAAGGAAATTCAAAAAGACTTCATGTATAGAGTTCAAATAGGTGTGGCATTCAAATATAAAAGTTTTACTAAAATTTGCCCCAAAATGTTGGGCCTGTCAGGAATCACATCACAATTAATACTTCCAGTTCAGTACCCACTAATGTAGTTCCAGTCTATTTTTAGAACATTTTTTCCTCTCTCCTTTTGGTGGTGATAGAATAGTTATATTGATGCATCTTTGGTATGGATTTAAAGTTAATTGTTTATTCTTGAGAATAGGAGCTTTGAGAGTGGTTGTCTGTGTGTAATTTGGCGACAGTGCACATGGAGTAATTAGGCTTTGGTGATGATCCGGAAGTGAAATATGTGGTCTGTGTACATGCTGTTCAGTTTACAGTGCAACCGTTCAAAAAAATGCCGATCAACCCCTAACAAGAATTTCACAGTGAAGTCATCTTTGGAGGTATTTTAGATTTCATATGATTTGTATTGATTGTCACACTGTGGAAAGGTCAGTGCTGAGAAATATATGTAGAGAACATATAGTAATATTAATTGTGATATATGGCCATGTGTATTACATTTTCAAAAAATCATAAAAAATGCAAAATTTGATCTAAATTCACATGTTGCCAAGAGGCTAAACTTTTTTTTAAGCCTAACAGAAAGTACAACTCTTACATAATCCACCAATCATAGCTAGTGTTGTTGTTTATTTCTGATTGTAATGGACCCTCCACCTTAAGCTCCACCCACATGGACTTGCGCAATTGGTACCGTTATACCTATAGCAAACCTTGATTTTTCCAATAATCTGTGAATAGCTCGGGACTATATAACTAACAAATGTACTTAGTCTCGCTGGTCAAAAACAATTTTATGAAGTACTAAGCTATGTTCTATATGATTGTGTATAGAAATGTTATTGAGCTGTTTGAACTATTGTTTTCATACCTTTGCTTCACTATCAAACTCATGTTTTGAAATAAAATGAATTCTTTTAACTATGAGTTGTATCTTATTCATATTATCACTTATAAAACTTCACTTTGGTGATATGGGATAAATCACATTAGTCATATTGTTTAATAGTAAGGTCAAAAGTCAATGCACTAGTTAGCATGTACCAGTTCTACTCTTAAAGAGACATTTTGATCTAAAATAAAGGACTTGTATTTGTTTTATTAACACAGAAAGTAACAACAGGGACAGGTGGACATGGCCCAATCTAATTATAAAGTATTAGCTTTGAACACTTTACACTGTCTGCATATGCAAGAGGTCACTAACCTCTAGTCCTCACACAAAGGTCAAGCTACCCAGCCTCTTTGTCATACAAGTAGAAAGCTTCCCTCCTTTGTGTAGTGCATACAATTGATGCAATAAGCCAATCTGACACCAAATAAAGTAGATAACAGCTTTCTAAGTGGTTACGATGGATTTGGGGGTGAAAATGGGGACTAAAATACAGAAAAGGGCTAAAGTTTAACAATGAGTATAGTGAGTCCAATGGATTTAAAAACAGGAGGAAAGTGTGTATCTAAATGGGAGATGTAGCTAATGATACTGGAATTAAAGGAGACACAAGCAACAATGAGAAAAATGAGAAGCGAGAGCTTGATGATGTTACCTCGGACAGTATTTGGAATCAGTGGACCATAGGTGCAGGGACAATAAAAAAGGCACCTTTGCTATGACATCCCTTACAGGCACCAAATATTAGGTGACATGGTGTTCATTCCCAGCTAATATAAAAGGGTGAATAATGTAGATAATATAGATGCATGTAATTCATATTTCTTCTAAATAAGAAATTAATAATAATGGGCTTCAGTTAGGCAGAAAAAATATCTAAACCAAACAAAGCATGTTGGATCAGTTTTCAAACTTGTAAACTTTACTGGGAGAAATTATTAAAGTACTTCTTGTTAAATTTACATCAAGACTGAGGGCTAATATGATACTTCACAAATCTTTTCTTATATTCATACACCATCACTAACATTGTGGGTTTCTATTTATTAAAATGTTATGTCTGGTGTAAGGGAGATAACTGAATTGTATACATAAGGTGTGTACTTTTTATTTCCTCCAATATATTATCCATGTAATACAGATGAGTTCAAAAACACATGTATTAACTTCAGTGCAATTAAATTATCCAAAAATGTATTACTGATAAAGTGAGAACCTGAAATCCATGAATATATATGTAGTGGAGACCTCAAGAATGATTATGTAACTAACTAGAGAATCGCATTTTTAATTTAAAGACACAAAAGTTTACACAAAAAAGACAATTAGAGCAGGACAATTAAAATCAAAATAGGAAGGAATACCATATCTTTAGCAAACTACCTAAAATACTTGTACCAGAATATTCTTTATGATACAAGTGAACTATCTACACATGGACCAGGAGTGTCCTCTATCCTGGTCTATAACATGCTTTACAAGAACAAAATAGTTGTATTTTATCCATGATTTTTCATCTTTTGCGCATAAAAAGTCAATATTTGGCTAAAATTAACTATATTAACTTTACATAACTTTCTTTTTTGCCTGTATGCTAATATTGGAGCTGACTACACAGTCACGAAGCCATCAGTCTATTTATGTTATAGATATAGTTACAAATGCCCCATTCCAAAGCTAACGTGTGTTATTTTCTACATTTTCTATGTAAAAGTCTGTCAATATTAGACCAAAACATCTCAATATCCATTGTTTAACCAAATGACACTATGACAGTAGAGAAATGGTGGCTATGTATACTCGTTACTATGGATACACTGTGAAGCTGGTATTATCCTTTAGGTATCACGGTACCAATTATTTTTCCATATACCTCAATGCTAATATTTGGAGAGATAAATATATTTTCTATCCTAATTTAGCATGCATCTCACACACTGTTATAGAGAACAATGTTAGATTGTAAATTTGACGATGACAAAACCAGGTACTCCATTGCATTTAAGAGAGATAACTCTGCTGGAACTAGACAGGGGTATGAGTTATCTAGTCACAACATACCTATTTTCAGTCATGTGTATTACATTTTCAAAAAATCATAAAAAATACAAAATTTTATCAATTTAGGAATTAGCATAAATTCACATGTTTCCAAGAGGCTAAACTTTTTTTAAGCCTAACAGAAAGTACAACTTGTTACATAATCCACCAATCATAGCTAGTGTTGTTGTTTATTTCTGATTGTAATGGACCCTACACCTTAAGCTCCACCCACATGGACTTGCGCAATTGGTACCGTTATACCATGTACTCCATTGCATTTAAGAGAGATAACTCTGCTGAAACTAAATGAGTATGAGTTATCTAGTCACAACATATATATTTTCAGTCATGTGTATTACATTTTCAAAAAAATCATAAAAAATACAAAATTTGATCTATTTAGGAATTAGCATAAATTCACATGTTGCAAAGAGGCTAAACTTTTTTTTAAGCCTAACAGAAAGTACAACTCTTACATAATCCACCAATCATAAGCTAGTGCTTTTTTTTCCTTCTGATTGCAATGTTCCCTACACCTTAAGCTCTACCCACATGGGCTTGCACAATTGGTACCGTTATACCATATGGGGTTGTTTCACAAATTTCCTATATTTCTCTACTAGAAATCTTCAGTACAAAATCAAATGTCAACAAATTTAAATTCAAAACTATCAATGCATTATTTTTTTCTATTGAAGGTACCAACTTGAATTGATGATTGATCTTGCAATCTTGACTTGAGCAGGAGTGACACCTTATTATAAGGTGTCATGCCTGCTCAAGTCAAGATTGCAACACAAGTAGCAGAATTTTTTTAAATTAAGAAATGAAACCCAGAATGCAATCAGGTTGATAAAGACTTACATTTTATAAGGCTTATACAATGTAAGTATGTATCAACCTGTTTGCATTCTGTTTCATTTCTTAATTGAAATTTTTTTTGCTATGTGGGTGCATGACATTAACTATATGACATTCTGTTGCAATAATGTAATAAGATGTATACTATTACCGTGCTCACACATATTTATTTGTTGGTATTATATTTTGTATGTGGGTGTGTAGGTATGGTCTTATATGCACATGAACATGCATTTGAGAGAGAGAGAGAGAGAGAGAGAGAGAGAGAGAGAGAGAGAGAGAGAGAGAGAGAGAGAGAGAGAGATGTGGACGATTTTTGGGAAAGCGTTTGTTGCGTGTTTGTCTTTCATTGTATCAGTGTATTTTGCATAGTAGGGTTATTATTTGAGGACAAAGGGAAGATCAAGTTTTCTGGACCACTTTAACACATTCGCTAACTTTATTGCATTGTTGGCCATAGGAAAAGGCCCACTGAGTTATCTTCCCCTTTTTATTTCCCTTTTACAACTATTTTTCATTTCTCATTTTGTTTCTTTTCCAACAGAATGTTTAAGTTTTCACTTTTTTTCCATCTTCACTTAAAAATAAGATATTAGAATCATCTTACTAATTGTTAATGTATATGGTGACATTGCAAATAATTGGAAAAGTTGTTTGTCACTTCTTTGGGCTAATTACAGTTTTTCTGTCATTTGCTTTCATTTACCAGTCATTAAATATGCTTGTAATTTTTTTTAATAATATAAATAATTTACTAATATCACAAATTAAAAAATATTAATGATTCCACAATTTAAGCTAAAGTTTTTTTTTGTTGATAAATTCAGCATATTTGTTTTATATAAAATATTTTCACTAATAATGACATATGGAACTTTGATATTGACACCTAATTTAGAAATTATAGGTAAGCCGATTAAATTGCTATCAAATGTAACGATAGTTGTTTTGTATGTAAAGAGCTCATTGACAGTTCCTTTGATTTAAATGTGATAAACGACCTATTTTTTTTTTGGATATTGAACGGATAAACTCTGGAATGTCTGTAAAGTTTTTAAAATAATATAAAATGCGTTTGATTTTTGTTTTTTTGTTTTGTTTTTTTAGTTTTTGTTTTGACGCGAGGATTAATCCATAGGTAAATTTACAACGCATTGATTTAATGTTTGTAAATTCTCTACTCAGAATAGGCTCGCATCCTGGATCACTCCTTTGTTAAAGAAAAGACGCGATTTGTTCAGAACATTTTTAAAAAGTCATGAAAGTCCCGTCCGTAACAGGGACATTTCTGAATCACATATATTTCAAACACAACACAAAAACACACCCATAAGTCCATATCATGTCACATCAACATAATGACAATTCAACACTGACCACTCATTTTTACCAAAAGACACACTAGTACCTAGATATAACAAATAATCATCATTTTGCATTATGTAGAAAATAGCGTGAAATATGCACATTACAATAATGGCTACAAACAATATTGTGATTTATTCAAAATTAGCAACTGATACTGTGTATTTACTTGCAAGTTTGGATGGGATAAGAGTTTGGTCAAGGCCAGTTGTGTTACAAGAGTTTGGATGGAATAACAAGATTAATTACATTGAAATAAGCAGCGACAACCCTGATTACGAGATTGCATTGAAATAAGCAGCGTCATCCCTGATTACGAGATTGCATTGAAATAGGCAATGTCATCCATGATTACGTGATTGCATTGAAATACGCATTGTCATCCCTGATTACGAGATTGCAATGCCATTGAAATAGGCAATGTCATCCCTGGTTACGAGATTGCACTGAAATAGGCAATGTCATCCCTGATTACCAGATTGCATTGAAATAGGCAATGTCAACAATGATTACGAGATTGCATTGAAATCGGCAATGTCATCCCTGATTACGAGATTGCATTGAAATAGGGAATGTCATTCCTGATTACGAGATTGCATTGAAAAAGGAAATGTCATCCCTGATTACGAAGATTGCTTTGAAATAGGAAATGTCATCCAATATTATGAGATTGAATTGAAATAGGAAATGTCATCCCTGATTACGAAATTGAATTGAAATAGGAAATGTCATCCCTGATTACGAGATTGCATTGAAATAATTGGTGTCAACCTTGATTACTATATTGCATTGAAATAACTAGTGTCAACTCTGATTACGAGATTGCACTGAAATAACAGCGTCATCCCTGATAACAAGATTTGTTACATTGAAATAAGCGGTGTCAACCCTGATATTGAGATTTGACTGAGACAGCCAACGCCAACCCTGATAGCAAGATTCTATTGAGACAAGCAACATCAACTCTGATAGTGAGATTTGATTGAGATAAGCAGTTCAAACCTGATTGCAAGACAGCTTCAACTCTCACATCAAGCAGGTTAACATTGAAATAATGGAGGCTAACCCTGATAGCAAGATTGTTTACAATGAATAATGCAGCGTCAACCCTCATAGCGACATAGCATTGAGATAAATAGCTTCGACAACGATGACACGCGATTGCTAATATTGAAATAAGCATCGTTAACGCTGATAGTAAGATTGCTAGCAGCGTCAACACTGATAGCAAGACTTTTAACATTAAAATCAATAGCATCAGTCCTGATAGCAGAGAAAGTTAACATCGAAATAAACAGCGTCAACCCTGGTAGCAAGACTGTTAACACTGAAATAAATAGCGTCAGTTTTGATAGCAAGACTGTTTAAATAGCATCAATTTTGATAGCAAGACTGTTAACATTGACATAAACAATGTCAACCCTGATAGCAAGACTGTTAACATTGAAATAAATTACGCCAGTCCTGATAGCAAGAATGTTAAACTTGAAATAAATAGCGTCAACCCTGATAGCAAGACTGTTAACATTGAAATAAATAGCGACAGTTTTGATGGCAAGACTGTTAACATTGAAATAAACAATGTCAACCCTGATAGCACGACTTAGCATTGAAATAAATAGTGTCAACCCTGATAGCAAGAATGTTAACATCGACATAAACAACATCAATCCCGAAAGCAATATTATCAAAATGGTGCGATATGATGAAAGAATAAATTACTTGTTGATGCAGATTAGTAGACATACTTGTATCTGGCTAAATAAACTACGATTTCAAGATCTTATAACTTTACAAGATCAAGTTAGAAAAGACTCGACAGGGAAAAGAAGACGTAATTCGTTAAAGTAAATCGTGGAAATAAAACATAGCATCTTATGGAGCATACCTAGTTTTTGAAAGATAACGTTTTTCTAAAGTATTCTACATCTCAGTTGAATGCTAGAGTGTGTCATGCTATTACTATCTCAGTTAATTACTCTAATGTAACAAACTATTGCATCTCATTTAAATGCTATAAGGTACCAGACTAGTTCATATAAATTAAATGCTATAAGGTACCAGCCTAGTTCATATCAATTAAATCCTATAAGGTTCCAGACTAGTGTATCTCAGTTAAATGCTATAAGATACCAGACTATTACATCTAAGTTAGATGCGATAAGATACAAGACTATTAAATCTAAGTTAGATGCGATAAGATACCAGACTAGTGCATCCTAGTTGAATGCTAGAGTGTGTCATGCTATTATATCTCAGTTAATTACTCTAATGTAACAAACTATTGCATCTCAGTTGAATGCTATAAGGTACCAGACTAGTGCATCTCGTATTCGAAAAGATACCAGACTAGTGCATCTCATTTGAATGCAATAAGGTACCAGACTAGTGCATCTCATTTAATTGCTACAAGGTACCAGCCTAGTTCATATCAATTAAATCCTATAAAGTACCAGCCTAGTTCATATCAATTAAATGCTATAAGGTACCAGCCTAGTTCATATCAATTAAATGCTATAAGGTACCAGCCTAGTTCATATCAATTAAATCCTATAAGGTACCAGCCTAGTTCATATCAATTAAATCCTATAGGTCCCAGACTAGTGTATCTCAGTTAAATGCTATAAGATACCAGACTATTACATCTAAGTTAGATGCGATAAGATACCAGACTAGCGCATCTCAGTTGAATGCTAGAGTGTGCCATTATATTGCATCTCAGTTAATTGCGATAAGGTACCAGACTAGTGCATATCAGTTTAATGTTAGAGTGTGTCATTCTATTGCATAGCAGTTAAATGCTATACCAGACTATTGCATCTCAGTTAAATGCTATACCAGACTAGCGCATCTCAGATATTAAATAACAATTTCTTCCTTTTATCGGCTGTTTACTAAGAACAGTTTTGATATTCCTCATCAATAACAAGATTTTGAATTGGCTATGATGGCGGACATACTGTATGTCAAATTGGCACCATGCTCATTTAGGACCAACAAGATATTGTAAGATGTCTCCTGGTAGAATGACAATCACAATATGTTGAAGATGTTCGTCGTGGTACTCATGTTAGAAGTCGCATCGGCACCATATGTTATTAAAGATGAACTGAATATCAGAACAAGTCGCTTGTAAACAAAACCTACTGAATATGACCACCTGTTAATGAGGAGTTTGTGGTCTCTTGTATTTGAATCTTTTTTGCTTCAGCACATATTGGGCTATATATGGTGGCCGGTAAATTTGGTAGAAGACCCAAAGAAGAACAACCGACCCAGGGGAAATAACTTTCAAACCTTCTCTCGTACCCACGTAGGTCTGTCCGAAAATTGAATCCACGCGAACAGAGGTGAGATACGAGTTATCTATAAATGTGAGCGCCTTTGACCACTCGGCCACCATATGTCATGTTAAGAAGGAGTGGCGATAGCAATAATGTTAAGATGGCTACTGAGGTGGCCATTTTATGTGCAACGATACCGTTTGCGTTTTGGACCAGCAAGACAGTAAAATGTCTCCTTAACTCAGATCAAGTGGCAGTAAAAAGATATTGAACATAAAATCAGTATTTTGTTTAGGACTGAATAGGCATTAGAAGTCTCCTAGTGAAAACCCCTTGTTAATATGACCATCTGTTCAGAGTAATATTGATACCAATAGTATTAAAATGGCAGCTAGTGTGGCCATATTGGATATCAGATTGCTATATTTTCACTTGAGACCAGTTTTTCAAAGAAACTTATTTCAATTGGGCTCTCCATTCAGGAGAACTAGCTTTTAAAGATGACCATTATCACGCCCATTTTCAACGTTAGATCGGCACCATGTCCGTTTTGGGAAAAATAGACATTATAAGAAACGTTTTAGTGAAAATCTCATACTCGTGTGCCATCCATTTAGGAGGAGTAACGATAGTAACGTTAACCACTGTGCCAGCTATAATGGTGATAACAAACTTGTGTGAAAGAACGATCAACTATCCCTGTATATGTTCTTGCCCATGACCTCAAGAGTTAAAAGGCAAATAAACTGTAGTTACCGTACCGCCCCTAAAATAAAACAACATAACATAGTTGCAGGAAAGTGATCCAGCATTTAATTAATAATGCGTCAGAGACCTGACATTTTAATTAGTTAATGAATGCTTTCATATAATGTGTTGTGGTTCAGTTTTAAATTTAACTGGTGGTCTCGCACTCTCAAATGTTACCAACTCGCAAAGCTGTCTCAAAACAAGGTACAGGTAAACCGTTGAATACAAGAGTATAAACGTGACACGTATAGGGTTTAAGAATGTGAGGTGAAAAATTGGGAACGGAATTAAAATTTTGAAAACAGTTTGGGTAGTTGACTAAAACGGCGATTTGGTCAAAACGTCACTACGTCAATAGTCTCGGAAAGCGTTGACGAACATCTAGATTAACTATGAAGAAACATGCTGAAAATTGTTAGCTTATTTTCAGCACGTGATTTTTGTGCATACTCTTTGTGATATCATGAAATAGAATTTAAGATATAATAAACTGTATTAACAAAATCAATATGTATGGTATCAGAAAATAGAATTTACGATATAATAAACTGTATTAATAAAATCAATAATAATGTATGGTATGAGAAAATTGAAATAAAAATATAAATAGGTTTATGTCATATTATCTAGAATTTCAATCAATGGCGAGAATGATCGGTCGTGTAAAAATGGTTTCTTCTAGGTTTCTTTGAATGTGTTTTGGTTCTAGTATATTTGCATCCAAGATTAATATTTGATTACAAAATCTTGATTTACTTATCGGTACCTAATCCATGGTTACTAAATTCAGTTATAAGTCTGCATACATCGTTTAAAATGTAAACTGAATTTTAGCACAATAATTCGATCCTCTAGCAAACTAGACATTAAAGTCTGTTTCATTTAAGATTCTTTTTTATTCTGATGTGTTAATCATAATATATTATGTAAATGAATGTGGTAACTTAATTTTTAACTACTTTGTATATCTCGCAATAATAATAAAAATAATAATAATAATAATAATAATAATAATAATAATAATAATAATAATAAAAATACTAATACAATGAATAATAATAATAAAAATAATAATAATAATAATAATAATAATAATAATGAAAATCATAATTTTAGACAACAACACCACCACCATCATCATCATTTCTTTATATCTTACATCATTCATACTGGTTTTACAAGGATGATCACTGCTTTTATGGCCTTAAGCTTGCATTTAAGCAACCAAGTAGATTATTTTGTATTCGTTTATGTCTTCTATTTTGTTGCTGACTGCTTAATGTTGACATGATAATGTTGTAATTCTTAAACTGGTTCACTTCAGAATAAGTTCACAAAATCTAGAATATATGTCACAAAACTTTCGTCACATCCCGTTGTTGGACTATCGTATTTTTTGTTGTGTGTGTGTGTGTGTGTGTGTGTGTGTGCAAAAAGACTATCCACGTGCACTAAAAACATAAGTGCATATAAGTTTTGTTTTCGTGGTGGGATATGTCTAATCACAATAAATTAGTTATAATTATGCATCAAAGAGTTAATAACCGTTACTGTAACATTAATATAACCAAATATTAACTAGTAGTTATTATGGGATGGGGAAATACCAATGATACAAATATACTGATACATATTCATTAATAATTTACAAGGCATCAATAGGAACACTTATTCATACATACACAGCAATTAGAGGTAAAACGCTTGCGGGTTCGGGCAGCGTGACAGATTTTGCTGTGTTGCTGGGAAGTGCCAAAAGTCTATATTACGGATACTGTATGCACAGTTCTACAGCCCATGTTACGGACAATGTATGCCAAATTCTAAACTCCATAACATGGACACTGTATGCCCAATTCTAAACCCCATGTCACGGACACTGCCCAGTTCTAAACTACATGTCTCGAACAGCATGTTATATTTTTAAAATGCACTTGCAGAAAGTAAATATTTAGTCATTTGAACAAATCTGCAGAGATATTATCTTGTCAAACTTGGAGTGTATGTAAGAAATTACCGATTTTGCATATTTTGTAATGTATCTAGTCATTTTGAATGTCATAGTACTGTCACAGTATAGAAAACGTTTTTATTTTTGAGTGAGTGAGAGTAGGATTTTTTAACGTAGCTTTAACATTTTTTCTTTCATATCGCCACGATATCTGCAATGAAGCAATTAATAGTAATGTCTAGCATGACATGTAGCATGATGTCCCACCCTGTCACATTATCCTGACACCAGGCCGACCAGTCCTAACACTAACCCCTTAATGCTGAGCAATGTGCGAGGTACTTACAATGTAGCATTTTTGTAAGTTGTTGATATAACTCGGCCGGGGATCGAACCCACGACCTCCTGGTTCCGCAGCGGACGCTCTAACCACTAGGTCACCGGAGCGGTTTATATTTTTGAACAAGTCATAGTTTGTTGCAAGTTTCAGTATGTACCTATCTTGTTACTATTTCATAGCTAGTTTGACAAATTAACTTAATATTAAAATTAATTTTTCCCTGTTGTATTAGTGTTTTCAGACAGGGACCTTAACGGGCTCGTTAATTTTCGTATATAGGCTACATAACTTTTACAGGACATGCAAATTAAACACCCACCCACCCACCATCACCACCCTCCCCAAATGACGTCCCTGGATTGCGAAGGCATGTAAGCAAATTTGTATTTGTTATGGTAAGTATGAGTTTTATCGTAACGATGCCGCGTATATGGTCGACACAGTGTTAATAACACAACCGCGACAATGAATGATAAACTTGCTGGTGAAATCGACTCCGCAATAGATTTCACCGATGACAAACTTTATTTCATGCAAATAATATTTTTTAACACTCTCATTTACGAAATTTATCCGATTATTAAACCTGATATTAACAGACTAGCACCAATGAGATTTTCATCGTTGTCTTCGTCAAGGCTGAATCGTGTAGCTGAGCGAGTAATTGAGCATTTTTGTAAATGCGACACTGAGTAACGGGTTAATGGATCGACGACGTGAAAAATTAGCCTAGTGGACTGAATATGTCAAAAACACCGGAGCTACAATAAATATTGTTTCCAGATTGGAGAAATAGATAATAGTCGTAACAACGATAACCAGAGCGGTTTTGTATGATTAAAAACACTACATAGCAAATGGAAGAGCTCCAAAAAACAAATTTGATCATAACGGGTGGTGACTATATTTCCGCGGAATCGAATTATAAGACTTTACCCATACTCAGAAATTATATCTGATGCTATTCACCACATAAGTAAAAACTATCCCGTGTCTGTATGGCTGATTTAGAGTTCCAATGATGGAAACATTATCATTTTGTTCAACCCGACGGCGAATTATATCGTAGTCATTCTCTTGATGAAACGGAGATTTTCATCTGAAAACTTTGATAAATTACTGAGAAATTGTTTTACGATTGCGTCAGTCGCAGCTCATGTCGCACGAAAAAGAAAGAAATTGAAACCAACACACGCTCGATTTCTCAGCAATGTTCAGTTAAGCTGTTGTAAATACGGACATGGCAGTTTGTAGAATACCCGGTATAACGCAAAAACTTCATTTTGGTTGATATTCCGCGTGTTATCCCGGTTTTTTTATATAGGTAGATACGAATGCGCTGGAAATTTTCTCGCAATTTGGACATCCCATGCATGAGATGACCCAATTGATGGACCATTACCTGATTTTGACCTGACAGGGTTTGTCCGTATAGTGTCTTTTGAGTTCGCTAAGGATCTGTTCCGCTTTGTTATGTCTGGTTTTGTAGACATCTTTCAGAAGCTCGCTGAGCTTTCATAGTGCTGTTAAGATACATTCTTGATATTGTAATATTAACATTGTTGACGGTAAGTGTAGCAATTATATCATATCACGTGCATACAAAAATTTGGTTAACTTCACATGAGTGTATTAGTCATGACGAGGTCATCAGCGATTTATCAAGATATGTCCAGATACTCCCATTGATCATATTGTCAATAAAGCTCCTAAAATTCTCAAGATTAAACTCAGCAACAGTGAAAAACAAACCGCAAAGGATCTTGCTAGAAACATAATCGGTAAGTTTACTCAGGGTGGTGGCGTGATTAGTCATTCACGATTTATTATGGATTCCGTCGAATATGAATTCGTGGTCGCTGATACGCCGAAGAAATAAATATTTTCATTCAAGGAAAACCCCATCTTGTCTGACGGAACACACGTAGGTGTAATTGGTTAAATCAATGGCGAATCACAGCAATACACGCATCTAAGAGTTTCGTTGCTCCCATATGTCTCGATAAATTTATTAAAGATGATAAACAGATTTCCGCGCACCACAGTCAGAGTTGCCACGATTTGTTTTATATTGATAAGAAATACTCGGCGTTGTTATCTCAGTTTATCAGCGAGGGTGCATCGTGGGAATCGTGGAGAATACAACAGGAAGAGATATACAATTATAAACCAACTGCAGGTGTTATGATATTGGATTGTTATGAACGCGATCAGATTTCACAACTATCTTTTGCAGCGTCCGTGCATGATCCGCTATCCAGAAACATTGTGTATTTGAATGGACCTGGCTGTTGTGGCAAGAAAACTTGGGTGATCAAAGTAATTACATTTCCAAGCGATGACATGATTATGCTAACACCAACACATAAACTAGCCAGGGAGATGAAGACCTGAGAAGTTAATTTGTGTACTTACCATAGCTTTTTCAGACACAACGGTGATGTGTGGATACCTGACATGATTGGTAATAAATATATCTCCGGGGATATTATTTGGACTGAGATATGCACAGTGTCACTGGACACATTAAAAATGTTTCTTGATTGGCTGTTGTCGAAAATGTGTGATTATGTGTGGAGATCACGGTCAGACACCATCGTTTACTGGAAAATCCCAAACACGATTGGCTTGAACGTTTTGTTGATTATTACGAAGAAATCGAATCGATGTCAACCACAGATCAATTGATGATAAATTAAAAACAACTTAAAAATTTAATTAGGTTGTTGCCAAATAAAAATCAATGTAGGGCATTAAGCACAGTAATCAGAGAAACTTCTATGGATGATTTCTTGCAACCTGGACTCCAAATGATTTAACAGTAGCAAGTAAAAAAATAACTCGTGATACACTTCAGAAGCAATTTCTTCAGTTGCATAAGAAACAGTTCCCGACGCTACCAACGTCATTTTGTTATAGACCAGCTGATACACGATTTAGAAACATCAACGTTGATATACCAGGACGAACTGAGAAGCAAAATCATGTATTAAACGACAATGTCAACCAGCATTGTTGAGGATGCATTGCGCGCGGACAAATCTCCATGGATGTTAGGATACGCGATGACGATTCACTCATCACAGAAATTAACTATTTCTGATACTCGAGTTTGGATCGTAGATAATCATGTCGAATGGTCAAACTTGTTCTTTTTTTGGCAGTGTCTAGAGTTAGAAGAATATTCAGCTACGAAGAGTTGTAATCGACGACTCAGATAGCATTGATGACATAACCGACGATAGCACAATAAGAAAAAAATAGTCTGTTATAAGCTAAGTGATAAAACAAATAATCAAGATTTTTATATCGATGTCGAATTTATCATGAGACTGAAGCAGAAACAGAATAATCAGAGTGCGAGATGTAATTGTGTAATGTTATGGTGCTATCTCAGAAAAGATTTTTTTTTGTACCGTGCATAGAAAAGATAACAGTCGTCGTCATACACGCAAAAATACGATGTTAACATGTCTTTAGTGTAATCGACGTCCAGGTGCTAGTTAATCGATAGGGGCGACAATTGCGTGTCTTCAGGAACTATTTGTAATTCTTCACGCATAAATCCACGTTGAGGAGCAGTTGAATCTAATCAGTATATTACAGGTCTACCCGTGGATGTAACTACGCTGGAAATTGTGTGTTGTGATACTCCAGACTGTATTCGTCGCTCTGTTTTTTACCACCTTCAAGTTCACCAGGTGACATTACCCAGAACTGGATATACTGACAAATCATCTTGCACAGGTATATGTGCGCGTGTGATTGCGACAACAGGTTCCATATTCATTGTTCGAGTAATTTCATTATTTAGCGCAGATATCACACTTGGTAATCTTAAAAGCCCATTCGCGAGATATTTTATTTTGAATTTACTACTTCCCGTATTGATATCCAAATAAACTCTCAGCAAGTGTTCAATTAAATCCCTCAACAATGGCATGATCGCGATGAATCGCAGTATGTCCGCGTTCTTTTTTGATGCTGTGTTGTTTGATCAAAATTGATATTGCGCCTTGAAATTCTTGGTTTAACTTGTAACAGCTGTGGCCTTCGTACACCACTTCGATGATAAATTCACTTAAACGTAGAAGATACTTCACCAGTTCTGTATGTTCATAACGGCTCTGCTTCTTTGTTACTACTTGCAGCATGGACGACAATTAATGCGTATTTGTATGTTTTACGACGTCTAGTATAATGTGGTAAAAATAAAATATCAGACTGATGGACTTCATTAGGTACGCAAACATCAAAATGTGCGTATTGTATTCGTTTAGACGGTGTTAGATAGATTTGCCATATCGGTTGTTGGGCTAACTATGTTGCTGCGGTGGCACGGTCAACACCAACAGCTAAGGCGAGTTTACTAATCGTGGCGCTACATCTCCAATATCCGCTTGGAGAATAATAATCTGACTCCATTATTAATTACAAGCTCCATATACTAGTTTACCTTTCACAGCGGCTTTTAATAAGCAGTTAACATTTGATTCCTTGAAAGATTTTTTTATTATGGAATTTAAAGTGTGAATCAATTTCACCTCTGTGATTTGTTGCTGCTGAAGATTATTTGACCGATAAACTACATCATGAGCATATATTGGATATTCGCCTGATTTTCGTTGGTCTTGGTTGTCAAGTCGGATATCAAGTCTGGTTCCACTGCCACAGTAATTATGTCATGAAAGGTGGTTTTTCATGGATATTTGGCCCAGGGAATTCTCGGTAATCTGGCTAACTTCGCTGCAATATCACCCCCGTGTTGTATTTGTTTGAAACCCGACATATCAGCAGCGATATATTCAAGTTTTTGTAACACAGCGTTCATAAGTAGCAGTAAGCGCTGATCTATTATTTTTCATTCTGATTGTCATTAATTCACCTGGACAAGTACACCTCTTGTATTTACACAATATACTTCCATATTTATTTATTATATCATGGATGTAATTGATTGTTCAGCGACAAGAACACGATAAGCATCTTACAGCGTTACCAAATTATATCAGAATGATTATAATTGGACCTTCTGGGAGTGGTAAGACACAGTTGTTTCTTAATTTATAATGAGGTAGTTAAAATGGGATAAATTGTAATGATAACTCCGTCTGTATATGATCAGCTCTGTTATGCAGTGCTAAAAGACTAATGAAAACGTGGCGACGATAAATCAAGACTGTGACGATGTTGAATTTATTACTGATATTGATGAAGCGCCATCTGCACATGTTATTGATGGGATAGTAATAATTTAGTTATGTATGATGATGTTATGTTGGATAAACAATCTAATCCAGCCCTGATATTTTATCGAAAAAGGTTTAAAAAAACAGACGTGATTTTATGTTACTCAACGTTATACAACACTACCTAAAGTAATCAGGGATACCTAATATTCTTGCTGTGTTTAACGGATACGCAAAAAAATATTAATCAGACTTTGTGGAACGGAGACATGGATTATAATTGTATTAGACATTTATTTAGTCATGGATTATAATTGTATTAGAAATTTATTTAGTCATGGATTATGATTGTATTAGAAATTTATTTAGTCATGGATTATAATTGTTTTAGAAATTTATTTAGACATGGATTATAATTGTATTAGAAATTTATTTAGTCATGGATTATAATTGTATTAGAAATTTATTTAGTCATGGATTATAATTGTATTAGAAATTTATTTAGTCATGTATTTTAATTGTATTAGAAATTTATTTAGTCATGGATTATAATTGTATTAGAAATTTATTTAGTCATGGATTATAATTGTATTAGAAATTTATTTAGTCATGGATTATAATTGTATTAGAAATTTATTTAGTCATGCTTGAGCAACCCCGCATGGATTTTAAACGATATATTTGCATGATCCTCGAACACGTTATTGAATCGGTCATGATCCAAATTTTAATTGATAGCAGCAAGGAGGGCACGACCACATCAACGAAGTCAAATCGGTATCTGAATACGCGTTGGCACACGCACACAAATGTATCATGGCGGTAAAAAACATGTTTTTGGTATTATGGAAGTGTCGGTGAAGCAATTGAAGCCTTCCAAAAGTGGTCCATTCACCCTCCAAGCTTCTGAATCTAACCATTAGGATGGATGCTATTTTCTGTGTGTCTGAATATAACTATTAGAATGGATCCTATTATCTGTGTGTCTGAATCTAACAATCAGGATGGATGATAGTATATGTGTGTCTGAATCTAACAATCAGGATGGATGCTATTATATATTTGTCTGAATCTAACCATAATGATGGATGATATTATCTGTGTGTCTGAATCTAACAATTAGGATGGATGATATTATTTGTGTCTGAATTCTAACCATTAGAATGGATGCTATTATCTCTGTGTCTGAATCTAACAATTAGGATGGGTGCTATTATCTATGTGTCTGAATCTAACAATCAGGATGAATGCTATTATATGTGTGTCTCAATCTGACCATTAGGATGGAAGCTATTATCTGTGTCTCTGAATCTAACAATTAAGATGGATGCTATTTTCTGTCTGTCTGTATCTAATCATTAGGACGGATGCTAATCTCTGTGTCTTACCATTATGATGGATACTAATATATGTATCTTGTAATTAAGAAAGATCATATTATATGTGTATAACCAATAGGGTGGATCATGTTATCAATGCTTAACCATTACGATGGATGGTTTTATCTGTGTTTATCCATTAGCATGGATGATGTTATCCTATTACAGCTATGGATTATAAGTAAATTTATAGAAGGGTACTTACGTTCCCCATTAAAGCATGTAACAGCGGCCAATAGACCCATGCCATATAACATCATGTCAATAAACCTCATTGACGCGTTGAACAGAAAAGGACGCGATGAAACTACGACAGCTCTACTCGGTGTTTGAGAACTGAAATCAGGCGAATATCTGCGTTGTTTTAACATTGTATCTCTGGTCATGCTAACAAATGAAAGTAAACTTCCGACACAAATATAACCTTGTTCATGTCGTGTTTACCTGTGCAAATGGAAATATGCCATTGACTTGTGCTACGTATATCCGATTTAATATAAATTTATTTTAATTTAATTTTTTGTTTATCGGATTTGAATAATTTTTATTTTTCATTTTATGCTATTGTAATGTATTTTTATTGATGATGGTTGTTTTCTTCAGAAAATCGGTTGATTGAATTATATTTTGGTAAGCAAGTAATGTTGACCAAGATCCTGTCCTTTATTCAGGGTTAACCGCAACCACGTACACAGGTTTGATTTTAATTGTAAAATGATATGTTGATGTCAAGGTCAAGATCGGACTTGTGAATTAAGAAGTAACCAACTTTTTGTTCTTAAAGTAAAATGATTGTTTCTCGTCTGGGTCATGTTAGGAGTACGTGATATAAATATGATAATTAAACCCTTTCCTTTTTTCTCTCGATTTCGCAAGTTGCTGATCTTTGCAAAAGTGAGTATTAGAATAGGATATAATTACTTTTTATTGAAATATAGTTAGCATCTGACATAAAGTCATTTTTTTGGTTGTTGTAGCCAGTGTTTGAATCCATGTTAATTTTTTTAAAGTTCATATGGATTTTCAAAGGATTAATACATATCTCGGGAAATATTTGATGTGCTCATATATAATTGGTTGACAGAGACAGTGTATCAAAATTGTATTCGAATTTCCATCAATGGAGTGTTAATTCTTGTGAATTTACAAGGAACTGTATATAAACAAAGTACAGACTACATCATACGTCATCATCTTCCATCTTGGATTTTCAAACAGGACTCGAACTTGAATTATTTGAACATTTCATTACTAGAACTTTTGTAATTTAAATCGTGGACAATTCTTGGATTACTTTTGGTTTTGATTCTTGAAACTAATTATATTTTCATTTTTACAACCTTTTCCAAGAGAAATACATTATTTTGTTAAATGTTTACCAACCTTGTTGGTTTAACGTTATGTATGTTACTGTTTATTAGAACATAAACACGTAACACTTGATCGGTATTGTAGAATCAGTCGCAAGTTATTTCGTACGAAGTGTATCATCACTGAAATGCATCTTATATTTCATAAATAATAGATTAAAATGCAATACTAATATCGTAACTTTATCATTAGAGGTGAAAACTGAAAATAATACTGATGATGAAAATCCGTCATAGTCGATTAAAGACATTGTTTTTTGTTATTTTTTCATTGCCAGATGATATCCAGCTATGCATAGCACCTTCCAATAATGCTATTCGATATAAGACGGCTAAAAGAAGAATTAGATATATACTGTCGTTACGCTGAATATAATTATCAATTTATATATATTCACTCAGTCGGTCAACTGTTGTGAATGGCCGTTTCTCTCCCATGAAATCTTTGAATTATATCGGTAATACTATGTTGTGAGCTTAATAGAAATTTGCTGAAATATTTCATTTCTTATATTAGATCTTAAGTAACAAAGCTAATATAACTATGTAATCTAGATTTAGGCTTATTGAAATGTTGACTATGGTATATCATTTTGTGTTTAGTACATTATGAAATACCATGTTTACGTATCGAAGTGTAAGAAAAAAAAGTAATGGTTGTTATATACGACTTTTCTATTACATACCTTTCGTTTCAAATTCCAAAGTCCGAACTTTGACTATACTGCAAATAGCCTGATTTGAACCTGCAGTAGCCATCTTGTCTTTGCAAGGAATTATGGATACAAACGTGTTGTCTCAAAGACGAAGTGAGTTGTCAACCTAAGACATTGGCGACGTTAAGGCCTGGGCTGCAAAAGGTAGAGCAAACGTGCAGCTGAAATACATATATATGTCGATTTTTAAATTTAGCAATTATGCAAGGAATATCCGCTTGTGTGCAAAATATCAATATCAGATACATATGTACTTGTATAAAATACCAAAATTGTTTAAGGTCCAAGTGGCTGAGTAGTCAAAAACACGAGTCTTTACAGATCACTACCATCTCACATCCGTCTGCGTGATTTCCAGACTTTATTTGTCCAATGTGGGTATATGAGAAAGCCGACAATAACTTCCAATGGGTCGGTAGTTCTTACCGCGGGTACATCTTTTACATGCATTTGTAGGCACAAACCACATGAAGAACGATTACATATTCCAATAGAAAAATAAATTAGTAGGGTGAGGAAACAGTCACGACCTGTTTGGTTTGTTTGTTTATAGCAATGTTGTTTTGCACAGAAGCATAGAAGAAACACTGTGTTAAATCACAGTGGTTCGATTTTGAGGGATCTGTATACATTTTGTAAGCACCAGTTTTCATTATATGATTATAAAATTGCAAAATACACATTTATATTACTGTGTTGACAGTGGGGAACTATTGTCCAGTCAATGTCTGTGGCTGGTCAGTCTAACGACATTCATTTCACCTATGTTCACAATTTCGGAGATTCATATCAGATCAGTTTATGAAGTACCTTTGGAATTACATTAATTGTCGAAGGCATTTATTTACCGATAATGATACAGATGCATAGCATATTTGAGTTTAGGCTTGATAAAGCTGTAGAAACTACCAATTGTTTTAGTAAAATCTTGAGTGTAGGATGGTCTTGACTCTGATAAGCTATCTGGTGTATCAATCTTCTCAAATGAAAATATTGTTAAGGTTAATGTAAAATTAAGTCGCCATTATAATTACATTTATACCTCAAAGTAAATTTACGTCCCCACTTTCCAGATTAATATATCTAGATCACGATGTAGAATTCAGTCGCCATTTACCAAAAAATAACTTTTATACCTCAAGCTAAACGTATTACCTCATGTACCATATAAATACATCTAGATCGCAATATAAACTTAGGGCTCTATTTACAAGATTATTAGATTTAATTCCTAAATACTCACTGAAAACCATTTTTTATATTAAGCATCATGCGCTTAGCAACATTATCCTTATCAATGTCTTGCAAAGGAAATCACGTTTCATTGTAAGTTTGGTAGCTATAGATGATATAGAATTTAACTATTGTGCAGTAAGTAGAACTAAACAGACACATATATTTTTCGTCAGGACTTCCTTCGTAGGTGGACTATATCTCCTAAAGATAAAATTTCAAAGAAGGGTCCATGTCAAAAGCTTTTAAATGTAGTAAGTACTTTCCCAACTGTATACGTAATGTAAATTATTCGTAAATCACTTATTTTAGCCGACTCCTTGCAATATTGTCGCAAATATCTCGAAATTCTATAAACTAATGTTCTTCAAACATTTCCTTCAGTTGCAACACATACCTACCTTGAACTCGCCAAGGAGGCGTTGAAATAGAAAACTCCCTTAAGTGGGTTTTTAATTTGGTAAAATTATTATAATGGAAACTCAATCGGCTACACTACATCGATTCTAGCTATCTCGTGTTCTTTAGTATAGGTCTGTGGAATTGGAGGATTTGGAGTCATACCCAGTTTAATATCTCAAAGGGCAAGTGCTCGCGAGTGCGACAGATTTCAAGAGGATTCATGTCGCCAACTGTGTCGCTGGATTGTTGAGTTTCCGACTGGCTGTCCTGTGGATGGCGACTGTGTTGATATCAAATCCTCTTAACAGTTGTTCTATTAGTACAAACTATCGATACAATATATTAACATAGGGCGTCCCTTATTTTCATGTTTCCTATCGACGAAATTCGCCAGAATAATTTTCGTTAATTGACTGCTATCCACAGATACATATAATATCCAATATTAGTCTATGTTATAATCTTCTTGCGGCATGTGTCGTACTAGACCTCCGTCATCTAACTGATTTACTCAGGACTTCTTGCGTGACTACATTGTCCTCCAGAAATAACATGTTAAGAAGCCTCCTTGTCAAATCTCTTTAAAGGTGCTACTTAGCAGCCAAACTGTATAAGCAACATATGATCTTCTTACTATATGGGCTTTACACGCCCTCCACTCTTTATGTAATTCCAATGTCTGCATAATCGGTTACAAGTGTGCTAAGTTGTTCGGTTGCATGGACGTCAATACAATATTCAAAGTCAATAAAAGCTCCTTAAACTCATAAATCGTTGACATCCGTTAGTCTCGAGAGACGATGAATGTGCGCACATTAGAGATTCCCCGGTTGTTGGTAGTGCAGCGTCTGTAGCAGCTAAATAGCCCATCACTGGAGTGGCAGTCCTTGCTACACTTTCTGCACTTGCATGTTGAGTCTGGTTTGTGTTGGGACTGCTTTTGTTTTGTTTTTGAGTTCGCTTTTCATACGTTAGCAAGCGTAGCCTTTCTTCGCCGTCTTTCAAATAAGTGATCCGACTGTGTCACCAGCTTTACCTGTCTAGAGCATGTTCTCTCCAGGTGTTGATATCGATGTCAAGGACTTTCATCTCGCGCTTGCAGATATCGTTGAAGCTTAGAGGTGCCCTTCCTATCGACATCTTTCACGAGGCGAGTTCCGAATAAAGAAGGTCTTTGTGGATCTGTCCGTCATCCATCCGATGTACATGGACTACTTTTCTGATGCGACGTCCGCGGAGGAATCCAGCAAGCGTCTGCAGTCTGTTCAGGATGACGCATGCTAAGACTTGAAAGTCGATGCTGATAAGAGATATGCCCCTGTAGTGTTTGCAGCCACTTCTGTCAGCTCGTAAATACTTCACATAATTCTCCTCTAATGACATGAGAACCACACAAGAGAAATCTCCAATTTCAAATTTTATTTACTTTTTTTAGTTTAATTTTTACCCGAGTCATTAATAAGCTTTTCGAACCCGAAAACTAATACTTAAAGACATGCATAACAGGAGACGACCCAAATGCCTAACACAAGTAATTAATCCTATATCAAATTAATAAACAAGTATTCCTATCAATATCATAAACCATTTGTATATATAGATCGTGCTCTGACTATAGTCAGCTTTATACATCACTCGTATTTAAAAGCTTTCATCTGCATTCACTAAGTTGTAAAAAACAACGTTCTGAATTGGGAATAATGAATCAATACAAATAAGCCTTCATGTAAATAATGAAAATTATATAAATATAGGTAAACATATTTTACTCGGGGATATTTAATTGCTTACTTATTCCTTTCTCCATTTGGAATAAGGAATAAGTAACCAACTTGATTTCGTTGAAGTAGTAAGTATCCGTGTGACGTATGATGATGAGGTCGTGAATTGTATCTTACTTAGCAAATATAATAACCTGGTTTGAGTATTTCCTGTCAGTCAAAAGTGTTTAAGTGTTAATGCCACCTCTCATATATCAAGTTTGCTCATGAATAGACAATTAGTTCGCTAGTCCTCATAACTGGTTTAAAGTTTATCATATATTGAAACGATTGTCGCATATGATATACAAATGAGGTAACGTTCAATACAAATGATTAAGATATGGCCTTCGCTAACTTTGACGCTTGCCCTAACATTTAAAATAAAAAAAATGATTCAGCAATACAATATGTATGGAGATATCTATGATCTCTGAAACCTTTTAATTTTCCATTTTATTTTCTCATACCACCGAAGAAACCGAACTAATTCAAATATCAACACTAAACCCCATTTTCTAGGCTCAATAATTTCAAGAGCATTGACTTTAATCACCCAAATTCTTTAATGTAGAATATTCTTTATACTGCGTTTTATCGTATCGAATCAAATATCGCCGAACCACTGTCTGATATACCCATTATCAACTGACGCACATGTACATCAATTAATACATACGCCATCGAACATAACAAATATCGAACTAAAACAGAATATCAAAATTAACAGTAAATACTAGGCTCTAACGTGTCTCCCGCTGAGTTATTTGACATAGCAGATCAGCGTTACGGGCACATACATTGCCCTAACATTTAAAATCAAAACTGACTCAGTTATACAATAGGTATAGAGATATCTATAACCTCTGAAACCTTTTACTTTTCCATGTTATTTTCTAACAACACCAAAGAAACAAAACTAATTCAAATATCAACACTGAACCCCATTTTTTAGGCTCAATTAAGCGAAAGGCGTTGACTTTAATCACCCGAATTCTTCAATGTACAATATTGTTCATACAGCGTTTTATTGCATCGATCAAAATATCGCCAAACCACACTCTGATGCACATGTACATCAATTCATACATACGTCATTGAACATATGAAATATCGAACTAAAACAGAATGTCAAATTAACAGCAAATACTAGGCTCTAACATGTCTCCCGCTGAGCTATTTGACATAAGCAGATCAGCGTGACTAGCACATAATACATTAGAACGATATTATATATCCAAGTATATACGTTTCAACAAAGAATCTCTCAAGGCATTTGAAAAGACGAATATACTGAAAAGAATTATATAAATAGCTTTGGTAAATTATCAAGACTTTGGTATGTTTTAAGAAAAGTCTTATATGACACTATTATTATTTAGATAATAGGCATACACTTCTTGACACAGACAGCGCTTGACAAAATCGCCTATAATGTTCTCACTCAACAGCATATTCTAAGACAATAAACGAACCAGATCAAATCTACATAATCTAAAGAAAATATTTTACCTGTCAAATGAGAAGGATTATCCCATACCATAAATCTTATGAAAAATTACAAAGAGAGAAAGAAAAGATAAAAAGAACATAAATGAGTATTCATAACAACAGTTAGCCTTTCATATATATAATTAAGCTTGTGTTTTATCGTAGGACTATAAGCGAAATCATGTTGAAAATGAAAGATGTACATGCTGTTGGTTAATTTTAGAGAACATTGCTCTTTTGCAATTAGAATGGATTTTTATTAGTCACATGATTAACTTTCTTTCGACCCAACGATGGCAGTGATATGACAAGGTGACTCACTTGATTCAACATAGTTGGTTCTCGTTCGTTCTCCTTCTCCAAAATGCAACAAGAAAACGTGGGCTCAGCTCCTATATTTTTCATTCCTCTTCCAATTTCATCCACTTTAAATGCGATAATACGTCATCGTCAAAGTCGTCGAGGGTGTTAATTTGCATTTGCTGCCGTTACCGGCAACCTTGCATTCAGAAATAAACAACACTAGGTCTGATTGGTGCATTATGAAAGAGTTTGTACTTTCTGTTTTAAATGTGGGACACCTGGATGAAACTGGGTCTGTTGTGACCAGATAACTCTTGGCCCTTTCTTATGCCAGCAGAGTTATCTCAAATGCAATGTAGTACCTGGTTTTGTTCTTGTGAAACTGACGATCTAAGATTGTTCTCTATGACAGTGTGTGACATGCATGCTGAAGTAGGATAGAAAGTATATTTATTTCACAAAACTTTAGCATTGAAGTCTATGGAAACACAAATGGTACCGTGATACCTATAGGAAAGAAGAGCCTCACATTGTATCCATAGAAACGCACACATGTGGGCAGCATTTATGAACTGTGCTAGATTGATGTAGGGAAAACAAATGGATGCTGAACTTTTTTGGTCAAATATTGACAGTCTTTTAAGAATAACATGTATGAAATCTTCAGAAGATAACACAAGTTGGCTTTGGAAGGATGCTTTTGTAAATATAGCTATAACATATGTAGACTGATGGCTTTATGCCTGTGTAGGCAGTTCAAAGATTAGCATACATGCAACAAATAAGTTATGTAAAGATAGTATAGTTAATGTTAGCCAAATATTGAATCGTGTTCTTGTAAAGCATGTCGTAGAACAGGATAGAGAACACACCTGGTCCTCTTGTTGATAGATAACTTGTACCATAAAGAATATTCTGGTATGAGTATTTTAGAATGATAACGATATGGTATTCCTTCCCATTTCGGATTTAACTGTCCTGCTCTAACGGTCCATTTCTGTACACTTTCCTGCCTAAAAATTTGACACGCAATTCTTTAGTTAGTCACATCACTGTTGAGATCTCAGCTACATATAGACGCCTGGATTTTAGGTTCTCATTACATGGATAATACATTGGAGGAAATACAAAGACCACACCATATATATATCATTTGGTTATCTCGCTTACACCAGACATAACATTTCAAAGAAATAAAAACTCAAATTTGTTTTGATTGTTTATGACAATGAAAAGATTTTTGAAGTATTATATTAGCCCTCGGTATTGATGCAAATGTAACTAAAAGTACTTTAATAATTTCTCCCAGTAAAGTTTACAAGTTTAGAAACTGATAAAATATGTTTTGTTGGTTTATGTATTTTTCTGCCTAACTGATTAATGTTAATTTCCTCTGTAGAAATAATATAAATTATACGCATCTATATTATCTACATTATTCAGCCTTTTATATTAGCTCTAAATGAACACCATTTCACGCGAATTTGTTGTAAGCGATGTTTTTGGTTCACTGCCTCTCTATTTTGTCCACGGTAATGTCATCAAGTTCTCACTTCTCATTTTTCTCATTGCTGCTTTTGTCTCCTTTAATTCCTTTATCAAATGCTACATCTGCCATTTAGATACACACTTTCCTCCTGTCTTTAAATCCATCTGACTCACTATACACATTAATCATCTTTGGCCTTTTTCTGCATTTTATTCCCGAATTTTCACCCCAAATTCAACATAACCTATATTGGGTGTGATATTGGCTTATTGCATCAATTGTATTCACTACACAAAAGAGGAAATCTTTATATTTGTATGACAAAGACGCTGGTTAGATTGACCTTTGTGTGAGAATTGGGGGTTAAGGACCTCCTGTATCTGCAGACAGTGTAAAGTGTTCAAAAATTTTATTTTATAATATGATTGGCTTATGTCTAACTGTCTCTGATGTTACGTTCTGCGTCTATCAAACAAATATAAAGTCCTTTTCTTAGGTGAATAAGTAGCTTTTGAGGAAGGAGAGGTACAAGCTATTGGGTACATTGACATTTGACCTAGTTGATAGGGAATATAAGTTGATATGAAATATAAGTTGATAGGGAGTCCAAACAGTCATAAACAGATTTCATTCAGGCACAATCAAGCTGGCCAATAGCTTTGGGCAATACATAGGACCTTTTACAATCTTAATTGTTACCACTGCCGGGTCCCAGAAGACCTACCACACATCTTTAACGAAAGCCACCGATTTAAGATATAAAGGGAACAATTCAATTAGAACAAAGTAAAATTGGATCCCCAGCCACATACCCAGAAACGGTAATGACATGAAACCCTAAATTAAATATTACGTATAAAAATAATCTATCTTTCTTACGAAACACTTGACAATATAATAAACTATAACAAAATAAAGAATAATGCAGAATTCTAACACCCTCAATTAACATTCTTAAACCACAATGCAAAACAACAAAACTAGTATAACATATAAATATAAAATTACGTCAAACTTAACCGTCGACATCCTACGAACACTGCTCTTTATATTGGTTCATTGCAGATCAATGCACCCAACATGGGTTCATCTAGATGTATTAAGCGTTAATACTGACGTATGGCCTACCTTGTAACTAAACATAGGGTAATATAAAGTAGAATTATAAGTTAACAGAGGACACCTAATACATACATAACTCTCTCCCACCAATAATATCTAGCCACTACCTAATAAACAACATCCCTTCTAATAAAATCCTGTCTTCATACTAACATACTACCATCTCTAAGAACTCCATCTCTTCAGCCTAGGGGACAGTCACACTTTAACAAGACTATCATTAAGGCCCCGAAATTAACAATTAACACCTATAAGATGGTCTCAAACCCAAACAATTTTTAGGCAATTTTGTACCCCCCCCCCTTGTTAGAACGGTCAAACTTGCAGTGACTCCCCTAATAAAACTGTCAAATTTGTTACCCCCCCCCCCAAACTAACAATATTTTGAACGGCTGACTTTTATGCTAAAAATAGAATTATGGAAATTAAAAGGTTTACTAAAACATTTTAATAATGTTTGTTTATACTTGTTTAACAGATTTTAAATTGACTGTAACACTTTGAATTCATGAACAAATCGAGACTTTATATTCTAGCTTCTATCATCTTCACATTTTCCTATTTTCTACTTTATGTTTTACTAAATGTATTGCAAAAATAATATTGTGGACGTCAATTTATCTTGAACTCCCCCTTCCTCATGTCAAGAATTGTCAAACTTCTTCAAACCCCCTTCCCCCCATTTTGTTGACAGCATTAATGACAAGTCCTTGTCACTGTGTGCTTTACAAATAGAACAACATTCTGCAAATGATGTAAAATGTGAGAAGCATTACTTAGCGCAAATGTAATAGTATATGGACGTCTTAGTCACGCCCTTTAGAAGTAATGAATAGTTTGCCTTTGCACAAGGCCAGTATAATCAAATAATCTATTGATTAGGACTGGGCTTAACTGAAAGGAATATATTAAAAGTAATATTTTGATAAAGTCAATATTATTAATATTATTCACACTGAGTCGCGGTAACCGTTCTTAACATGTAGTTGAAAATGTGTTGTACAGCGTTTATCGCCAATTTTCAGCACATGATAGGCTATACATGACGACCAGTATATCTGGTGGAGGAACTCGTGAAAATCCCAGAAAGAGCCACACAGCCCGCGGGAAACTACTGGCAAGCATTCTCATATTCCCATGCTCGTCGAACCTGAGACCCGAACTCACTCTGACAGAGGTGATATGTTGATCTGTAAAAGCGAGAGGCCCAGAATACTTTGACACCCGTTGTTGTATACTTTGAGATTAAGAATAAATCAAAGATCTGACATGGGCCTACAGTAGTTAATGGGGACTATCTAGCGTCAATGGGAAAATCCTATGTTAAACAGCTTGGGACACTCTAGCGTCAAGGGGAATTTAACATGGTGGGGACTATCTAGCGTCAAGGGGAATTTAACATTGTGGGACTATCTAGCGTCAAGGGGAATTTAACATTGTGGGACTATCTAGCGTCAAGGGGAATTTAACATTGTGGGACTATCTAGCGTCAAGGGGAATTTAACATTGTGGGACTATCTAGCGTCAAGGGGAATTTAACATTGTGGGACTATCTAGCGTCAAGGGGAATTTAACATTGTGGGTCTATCTAGCGTCAAGGGGAATTGAAAAGAGTGGGACTATATAGCGTCAAGGGAAATATAACATGGGAAATAAAACAAGGAAAAAAGGGGTGGCAATGAAAGCTACTATCTTTTCGAGACTTATGAGTGGCCCTGAAAAGGACCGTTATATGTAATGTTAACAGTATTTTGTTAACATAGAGGACATCTCACAGATCTTCTTCTCTTCCTTAAACTTCTCCTTACTGTGGGTCCATAGAAGAGAACTCTCTTCAAACAACCTTGTCTTTCCACATAGACTCTTCTCTTCCAATAGGTTGTCTCCGTCCTATCAATGACACTCCATGATGATCTGACATACATGGGTATGTCAGTCCTAAACAGCATACTTGACACAAGGGTTGACGATTCAACATTAGTCCACATCTTCTGATGAGAACAGGTGAATCGAATGCCGTGTACTGCGGCTATTTATAGGGGAAGAGCGGATTGAAACGGATTGAGTGTATCCACCAATTCAAACGTGCGTTACAAAAGTCAGTCACAACCATCCAATCGGAAGAGAGCAGTCTGTGACGTCACCTTTTCTATATAGAGGTACTAGCGCCTGTGCACAGTCCATCGATTCAAGAGAGTTGTCAATCATGGCGGACAGTAAGAAGACAATGAATTGGAGTGAGCCAGGAGTAGAGACAGCAAGTCATGGACCAACAGTGACTACTAAAGTCATGTCAAATCTACATCCAGAAGAAGTGGATTTTAACTGGGATATTGTGGATTTTTTAACATCGCAAGAATTTATTCCGGAACCTTCGTTGCCTTCTGTATCTTCTTATGGACACGTCGATGATTTTAAACAAAGACAAAAAGAAGCATTGGAGCAATTTTTACAACAACAGAAAGTAGAAGAACAAGCTTTTCTTATTCAACAGCAGGAAGAAGAAGCAAGAAGAAAACACCAGGAAGAAACAGTAGCATCAGCAGCAGCATCAGCGGAGAAGAAAGAAGACCAAGGACAGAAAGAAAATAGTGAAAATCAAACGGTCACGACGGTACTTTTAGATATTTTAGCTGAGTTAAGGAGTCTGAAACAAATGTATCAGACTTCTTTATCACGACCAAAGAGAAAAAGACCTTCTCGAGCGAAACAACCCGATCTCTCTGTGACTACGTCTACTTTACCACCGTTAGTGATTTCTACCAAATCATTGACAGGAACCACCAGTCCCGAAGTAGGTCTTGGCCGTGGCAAAGGCTTAAGACAGCTCAAGAGGATTTCGTCCCGTTTCTGAGTTTGTTTTGTTTTAAACACACAAAACACCAACGGTCCTTTTCAGGACCACTCCAATTATTTCGAAAAGAAATACTATGTCAATTGCCTATTTCAATGAAAACTCAAAAGTCCTTTATTTTTTAAAAAGCCCATGATGTACGTGTGAGTGAATGAATGTGTGAGTGTAGGTTCTTATACTATCAAATCAAAACCAAGAGACACTTACGTTTTTTCTCTTTAGTTTATTCTAGTACAAACGTCACAATTCAATACCACAACATAACATAACACAAGACCATTTTTAAAAAGTTCATAAGTTTTCTTCTGTTTCACTCTTTCTGTTTTTTCATTTTCTTTACTGTCACATCTTTTTTTTCTTCCTCTTCACTTTCGTTTCGTCTTCTTTTCTTGTCTTTGTGAACGTGTCGGGATTCTTCCTTGGGGGAGGGTACCTCTTCCTCCTCTTCCTCCTGTTCAGAATTCCTTTCTCCCTCCTTCTCTTGTTCCTGTTGTTTCTTAGGGCATTTTGGAGACCAATGTCCTTTCTCTTTACAATAATAACAGGTATCTTGACTTTTGTCTCTATTGTAGCCTTTTCTGTTTTTGTCACGGTCTGAACATTCTGTAGCCCAATGTCCTTTCTTCTTACAGATATAGCAAGTATCTTGACTTTTATCTCGATAGGAAGGAGAGTAGGCTGTCGGCTGGTCTGAAGAATACTTTCGTATGACCGCACGTAAACCTCTGATGAGAAGTTCCACTTGTGTAGGTTCTTCCATCGTTCTGGTCAATGTGAGAGTGAAATGAATACTGAATCGTTAGACACTAGCCTTTATATATGCACGGATCGGACATGAATATATAGGGGTTATGGTCTTTAAAAGGTAGTCATTTGACTTTTTGCAGACAAGATGAAAAGGTCACATCATGCTGTGGAGAAAGGAAAAGACAGTAAGAGACAGAAACGTAATGTATCGCCTAGTACAGTAGCTGAAGTCTTGGCTCAAATTCATGCCAGTGATTTTGAAGATGACATGAGTGAGCCCGAATTTACACCTAAGCAATCGACGTCCAAGCAAAGTACACCACCCTTAGTTAACCCTGAAAATTACTATCACATTCGAGAGACAGAAAAGCGTTCCTCTCGAAAATTTAGAACAATGGCTTACACGTATGCCGTAAAGTTTAAAGATTTCAAGTCCAATGTACCTTTGGAGAATACAGATGGGTTCATTACTGAGGTGTGGGATTCTGTGTTAACTGCACTGAAACAGCAATGTCAAGCCAAAGAAGACGATCGCTTGAGACTTTCTATTCATCACGATAATTTAAAGTCTCCCGTTTGGATCGAATTTACTAGTCCATCAGAATTAACACCTTCCAAAGTCATTGACAAAATTCAACATGTGCAACAATCCAACGACAAGTTTCACATTGACGATGGAAAAGCCACACTGTTCATGACCCACGTGTCTCTTCCCCAGGGGACAGGACGCAAAAAAGTATTATTGGTCGACAACCTTCGCATCACCAAACTAAGTCTCGTCCAAATTAACAATCCTCAAGACCAAATGTGTTTAGCCCGTGCTGTCGTCGTGGGACGAACGTATGCCAACAAGAACGACACGGTAGAATGGAAAAGAGCCTGGAAAACTATTCAACAATCGGACCGAGCCAAACAACGAAGTGAAGCAGAACTCCTGTTACAGCAAGCGGGGATATCCAAAGACACTCCTTGTGGCATTCCAGAAATGCAACAATTACAAGACGTCTTGTCTCCACGTTACACTTTGAAAGTACACCCTCAAGAAGTGCGTGGACCTCTTTTGTTTCGAGGCCACGATTTCAAAGACGGAAAATACATTCACGTCTATCATCACAATGGTCATTTTGATACCATTACCAGTATCACTGCATTCCAGGGATACGGTTACTACTGTGAAAAATGTGACTATGGTTATAACAATCGAGAACAACACAAACATTGTGGATCAAAATGTGAGGGATGTTTAGCCTCACAACCTTGTCTGGACCAAGGAAAAGAAAGAGTGCATTGCCCTGTGTGTCAGCGCACTTTTGTCAGTCCTACCTGTTACCAACAACATTTGAAGATGCAAGGTTCACAGCAGAAAAACACTTGTCAACTTCTGAGATTGTGCCCTACTTGTGGACAAGACATACGTACCAATAGTGTTAAGTTACACGTTTGTCGAGGGAAGAAACGATGTCACATTTGTCACCAAATCGTGGACTTGGAACACGAATGCTTCATTCAAAAATACCAACCCCAACCAAAAGATACCCAGAAGAAAGGGAATTTTATCTTTTTTGATTTCGAATGCATGCAAGAAACCGGTATTCACATTCCCAATTTCTGCGTAGCTCACCGTGCGTGCGAGCAGTGCATCCAAGAACCTATCTTTAGTTATTGCCCTCACTGCAACAAGATTCCAGGAGGACGTGAAAAAATCTTTCGAGGGTCAAACACGTTAGCCAAGTTTGCCCGATGGATCTTAAACCCCATTGACAAAACGTGGAGTACAGAAGACATCGAACGTTACGGCAATTGTCATTGCCATGCTACGGTCATGGCTCACAATTTTTCGGGATACGATGGGCAATTTCTGCTCAGATACTATGCGGAACAATGTACCGAACGACCTCAAGTGACTTTGAACGGAGCTAAAATCATTTCTATGCAAGTAGGACAAGTACAGTTTAAAGATTCGATGTGTTACTTGGCCATGCCATTGAGTCGCATGCCTAAAACGTTTGGAATGACAGAATTGGCTAAAGGTTATTTTCCACACTTTTTCAATACCGAAGCCAATCAACATACCGTTCTACCCCATTTGCCGGAGGCTCACTATTACGACCCTGACAACATGCGTACCGAACAACGAGAAGCTTTCTTCGCTTGGTACCAGACTCATGCCTCGGACCCTTTTGACTTTCAAGAAGAAATGTTAAAGTACTGTCGATCTGACGTGGACATTTTACGACGTTGCTGTGGAAAATTTCGAGAATTGTTCATGGAGTACGGAGGGATCGATCCTTTGAAAGAAGCTTGTACCATTGCCAAAGCGTGTTCTTTAGTGTACCGAAAACGCTTTATGCCTGAAAATACTCTAGCGGTCATCAGTCCTCAAACGACGAACTTTGTTAAACGTCAATACTCGGTCAAAGCCCTGCGCTGGCTCCATTACTTGTGCGACAAGGAAGACAAATGGATCCAACACGCTCGCAACGGAGGAGGCGAAAAGATTATTGGAACGTATTCAGTGGATGGTTGGGACTTAGAAAACCCTCAGATCGTGTACGAGTTTAACGGATGCTTATTTCACGGATGTCCTATGTGCTACCCTCAGCGTGACATCAAAAATCAGTTTTTACAACGAACTATGGAAGATTTGTACCAGACCACGTGTCAACGACGTTTGAAGTTAGAACAACAAGGATACCAGGTAGTGGAAATGTGGGAACACGAGTACGATCAGCGTTTGAAAACCGATCCCGAGTTTAAACGCATCGTAGAAAGTTACAAGTGGGTGGACCCATTGAACCCCCGGGATAGTTTGTACGGAGGACGAACGAATGCCACTTGTTTGCTGTACCAAGCGGACGAGGAGAAGGGAGAAGAAATCAAATACTTGGACGTGTGTTCATTGTATCCTTACGTGTGTAAATATTGTCACTTTCCCGTAGGGCATCCAGAATTGATGACAGAACACATTGACTTGGACCACATTCGTCAGTACGAAGGATTGATCAAGTGTAAAGTCTTGCCACCCACAGACTTGTACCATCCCGTTTTACCTCACCATTGCCAAGGAAAACTGATGTTTCCTTTGTGTCGCACATGTGCTGAAACGTGCAACCAAGACCAACCTTGTCATCACACTCAGGAAGAACGTACCTTGACAGGAACGTGGGTGAGTGTGGAATTGTTTAAAGCTCTGGACATGGGATATCAACTGTTAGAAGTGTACGAAATTTACCACTTTCCCAAAACACAACAATACTGCAAGGGCGACGAGAGACAGAAAGGTATTTTTGCAGACTACGTGGATGCCTTTTTAAAACTAAAACAAGAAGCTAGTGGCTATCCTTCCTGGTGTCACACTCCCGAAGACCAAAAGATATTCAAAGAAAAATATCGGGAGCAGGAAGGTATCACTTTAGACCACATCGAGAAAAATGAAGGAAGGCGATCGTTTGCCAAAGTCATGCTCAATTGTTTGTGGGGTAAAATGGCACAACGTCCGTCTTTACCCAAGACGGAGTATTTGTCCGAGCCGTCTCGCTACTTCCAGATGATTCACGACCCAACCAAAGTCATGAAACACGTGGACGTCATTCGTGAGGACTTGATCTTAGTCAATTACGAAGAAGAACTAGACTTTGTAGAAGCCGACAAATTTGGAAATGTCATCATTGCGGCTTACGTGACAGCCCACGCTCGCTTAAAATTGTACGAAGTGTTAGAACTGTTAGGAGATCGTGTGTTGTATTTTGACACAGACAGTTGCATCTACATTCACCGACCGAACCAGTGTAACCCTACCATCGAAGGAGACCGTTTAGGAGCCTGGACCGATGAACATCCCGACGACAAGATTCTATGTTTTGCAAGTGGCGGTCCTAAAAATTACGGCTACGAATACCGAGACCCCCAAGGAAAAATGCACACCGAATGTAAAGTGAAAGGATTGACTCTTAATTATCGCACCAGTCAAGTGGTGAACTTTGACGTACTACAAGAAGCCTTGCAGTCGGGACAGGATGAAACGTTTCAAGTGACTACCCACGAACCGCACAAGATCGTACGGTTAGCCTCACACCAAATTGTTAGCCGACCTTTGAAAAAAGTCTACCAAATCGTGTACCAAAAGAGAGTACGACTTCCCAATCACTTCACTCTACCGTACGGTCACGTCGACATTGAACAGCATATAAAAAGGGACATTGTCCAAGACCAATAGTTCATTTGTCACTACAACGACCCAGCGAAAAGAAGATGAATCCATTTAAACAGACATCATTCAAATTTGGGAATTCTCAAGTGGAGTGCGATGCTAAACCTTGCGATTGTAGTGATGCCAGGCGCTGTGACATTAGCGATTCAGCAGGATATCGTGGGAACTTTGCTATGACTACTACCCCTATATCTACCCTGGAAAGTGATGCTGTGCGTGTCAAACCTGAGGGATGCGAAAGCGGTGCGACACGTTATCGTGGACTCCTAGGAATTTCACCGTACCTGCATCGAACCGAAGTGAGGAGAGTCGAATATTCGTTCCCGACGAGTTTGCCTGAATACTGCCACTTTAAAAGTCGATTTCAAACCTTCAAAGATAAATGGCCAAAATATCTGCCTGGACCAACTCCTGAAGAATTAGCCAGAGCTGGATTTTTCTACTTGGGCGAAGGGGATAAAGTCAAGTGTTTCAGTTGTGGTGTATCCATTTACGAGTGGGAACATAAAGATTCCGCTTACCTGGAACATGCTCGATGGTCTCCGAATTGTCAATACCTACCTTTAGTGGGACCTAATGATTGGAAGTGACACTACTACTGCTCCATGGCGTTGAACACACCTAGACCAGTATATAATATAAAACATAATATTCAAGGATTACCCTACGAATTGCAAGAGAAGATCTACAAGGACGTTTGGCAAGGCCTTGCTAAAGAAAAATCTCAATGGGTGACTGTAGAACTTTTGTGTCGTGAAATTCACAAGAGGAAAGTGACAAAAATTAACCGACGTGTTAGATTTCTCTGGATTAAGGGTATTTTTTTGCTCTGTTACCAATTTACTACGTTTACCTCTGAAGATGCTTTGATCCTTCTTAACCGTTACCCTGAATGGCAGTGGGACGAAATTACACGTTATATTAATCACTTTCGCTTTTTGAGCAAATTTAATTCTGTGTTTAATTCTGAGTTGAATCTACACTGATAGTCTTCGACCTAAAGAAGTATAAAAGAGAACAACCATGCCACAACCTTTATCATTGGTGATCCAACAGATTCCGTGGAAGGATATCAATGAGAAGATTCACACGGTGAAAGATTACGAACACTTATTGCAAGAACTATACCCTATGAATTGGGGTCGACGTGTTGTGTGTGTTTTAGTGACTTGCTTTCTGGGATTTCGTTTACCTGCCGATTCCTTGTGGACACTTTACGAACACTACCTATCAAAAAAATAAGACAGTATGGTGACTCCTTTAAATGTCCACGAGAGACTTATTCTGTTCAAAGCCTTACGTTTTCATCTGGATACGTCTCGACCTTTCCAAGAAAAAAAGATTCGTCAACTTTTACGTACGGAAGCAGTGTACGAAGATGTGTGTGTAGCTTGTGATTTACACCCTCATTGGACAGATGTACGTGACTGGAAAAGTTGGGATTTTGAGGCTTGGACAAACGAAGTATCCCATTATACCCAAGCGTTGTGTTCCTAAAATGCATCGTCGTGTGAAAAAAGTCACTTTTAATCCTGTGTTAGTAACAGTTCCAGAAGAAGAAGAAGAAAAAGAATCTATCACCCAAGACAATCCTTCTGTTCAAGACAGAACTGTCATGGACATTCCCCCACAAAGACCCTTTCGAGAAGACACCTATGTGACTGTACCCTCTGTAGAGGAGACTATAAGAACATTACATACTACCTCTAGGACACCTTCGTTACCCAAACCATGTTGTACAGTGACTTGTTTATATGCCACTTTGATCGTTTCCCTAGGTATTTTATTCCTGTATTTATCCATTTGGCTTTTATGTATTTTTGTCTTTCGTGTTGTTCAAATTTAAACATGCATTCAAATAAACGTGTCTTGAAAAAAGTATAAAAACCTCTTGTCTTGTCTGTTTTTGTGTCAATACTGACATACCACTACACGACTATGGCTCACTCTACTCTTTCTACTACTCCTTCCTCCTTCACATTCAAAGTCATTGACGAACACTTAGATCAGGCTAGTTGGAAAGCCTTGTATCTTCGTCATCCTTTTAACATGTTAATTGCTGGACCGAGCGGTTCAGGCAAAACCGAATTTGTCAAACGTTTGATCGAACATAAACATCATTTGATCGATCGTCCACCTCAACGCATCGTGTGGTGTTACAAAGAGTGGCAATCGGCATACAGCCTCTTGCAAGAAAGTCAAGGTGATTCCATTGTGTTTGTAGCAGGCATTCCTAAAGAAGACGAGGGGATCGTGTCTGACCCTAGTCAAACTCATTGGGTTATTTTTGACGACATGTTAGGAGAAGACGAAGAAGAAATTAAACTATGGTTTACACGTAAAGGGCATCATCGTAATGCCAGTGTCATTTACATTACACAAAATTTATTTCAACAAAGTAAAGCCCATCGTACCATTAGTCTCAATGCTCATTACGTGGTCTTGTTTAAAAGTCCTCGAGATAAATCACAAGTGCAAGTTTTAGCCAAACAGTTAGGAACACCTTGGCTAACTCATGCGTACGATGATGCCACTCAAACGCCACACGCCTATTTACTCGTGGATTTAAAACCCACTACCCCTGATTATTTGCGATTTCGTACCGATTTGTTTCACGACTGGTGTCAAGACGGAGGACCTGTCGTGTACACGTCCTCTTCGTCGACATAACACTATGAAGCACTAAAAAAAATCTATAAAAACCTTGGGTTACTTTGACCTGGTCTCATACATCGTCAACATGACGTCCCTTCAGTCTCATCTTCCGATCAAAGTGATTCGTGCCTTGTACGGCATCAGTCGCGAAAAAAATCCACAAAGACGTGCTCACGTCTTAGAAGCCAGTCTCAAAGAAGTCTTACGATGGTTTACGGTGACAGCACGTCAAATACTGCAAGGCATCATTCACATTCCACATCAAACCAAACGCTTTTTTGACAGAAACAAAGTAGCCTTGACGCAACTGGCCAATCCTCGCCTTGACACTCACACCAAAAAGCAAATCATATTGAAACCTGGAGGTAGTGGTTCTCTAGGAGGTGTCATCATTCGTTCCCTTTTAAAATGGGATCCCAATACTCCCAAAGTTCACCCCAAGAAGAAAACAAAAAAAGCCAAACAAACCCCTAAGAAAAAGAACAAGGGTACCAAGACCAAAGCACAGAAAAAGAAAAGTCCACAGAAAAAAGCGGTCACCCGCAAAAGAGGCACTTCGGCCAGGACACAACCTTACCTTCGTCAACCACGACCTGTAAGAAAAGATCTACAAGGACGTTTGGCAGGGACTACGTTGCCAGTAGCCTCAGGGGCTGCCACTTCTCCGTTGCGGGTGATGCCAGCCAAACCCAATTTGACACCCGTTTTTCCTAATTTGATGAAACATTGGAAATCTGCGTCTCCCAAAACGTCTCCTCCACCGGAGACACCCTCGTCCACCTTAGCGTCAGTAGCAGCTGCTCATAAAGTACCTGCCCCCAAAGTCAAAGTCCAAGAAAGATCTGGCATGTTAAAGAGTTTACTAGATTTGTCCAAACAAGAACTGTCCCGATTGAGTCCATTGCGAACTCCTTCACGACGTGTGTTACCTGCCATGAAGTTGATACGACGCAAAGATAATCAGTGGCGACGCATTCCAGTATAAAAATATGACTTGAAAACCACGACGTCAATCAGTATTTTTTCTGTACCACTGATGAACACTCAAGGATGCCTCCTCAAAAACGTGCACACCATCACCCTCGACGTTCTACCGTCCAAAAAGGAAAAGGAACAAGACAATCTCGTCATCTCACCAAAAGCTTTAAAACCAAACATCAACGGCCTTCCCTCCAAAGACGTAGACCTTTAAAGAAAAAGAAAAGACACCAAAAAGGAGGATCCTTTGACAATTTTGGGAAACACATTGTTACCTTTTTGACAAAGCGCTAGTTCCCAAAAAAAGTAAATAAAAGAGAGTGTATACCAAGTCATTGACACTAGTGGTATTGTGAAACGAACAAGCAAAGATGTCACCTCGCAGAAAACATTTTTCTACACTCCACAAAGGAAAGAAAAGGAAAGGACGTTTAGCCAAACATCGACACGTTCTTCGTCAAAGGACACAAAAGAAAATACCCAAACGTCAAAAGAAAAAGAGAAGTCACCAAAGAGGAGGCATATTTACTGGTTTTATTAAAGGTATGCAGAAACTAGACAAAGCAGCTAATAACCGAACTGGTATCTTTAGCCCTGCTTTTGAGGATTTAGCGAAGCATGCCGTTACCTTTTGGAGAAGCCAATAGGAAAAAGAAGATAAAAGAGGGTGTGTACCAAGTCTTTGACATCAGTGTATTTCTGAAACGAACAAGCAAAGATGTCACCTCGCAAAAAACATTCTTATTCACCCCACAAAGGAAAGAAAAGGAAAGGACTACCTCCTCGTTTAGCCAAACACGGAGACGTGTTGTCCGTCCTGTCCAAAGCCTCTCCGTCCATGCGAAAACAAATCATTAAAACAGCCTCCAAAGATGTCATCGATACCGTGTGTGAATGTTGTTTGAATGTTTTGAAAGGCACGATACCTTTGTCTCCACACAAGAAAAAATGCTTATCCAAACATCGACACGTTCTTCGTCAAATGGTTCAAAAGAAAATATCCGTCCGTCAAAAGAAAAAGATGTTGGTGCAACGCGGAGGATTTTTACCCTTTCTTGCTCCTTTGTTGACAGGCATAATACCAGGTTTGCTACAAGGGGTGACCCAAGGGATATCCCAAGGGTTTAACCAAGGGATGGGTAGAAGATAAAAGGACACTATGGAGCACCACAATCTCAGACATAACCTTTGAAAGCCCATGGAAGGACGAAAACTAACTTTGGTTCCTTACAAACGATGGATGGAATACCATCATTGGCAAGAACAACGATCCCCCCATTTACCACCCAATCCCAATTTGGCTGAGATGTCGCAATTACAACACGAATTGCAGTCCTTGATCCATCGCCACGATTTATCCGAAACCGAAAAATCACAAAAGTACGGTCAACTCTTGAAACGGCTACAACTCTTTCATCAGAAAGCTGTGGAACAAACAGCTCAACCCACTTTGTCCGATTTTAAGGCTCTAATGAATAACCCGGCACCCTCACCCTCACCCTCTACAGCAGTTAAAACAGACGTTACCCCACCATTACCCAAGGAAGAAGAACCCCATGATCTCTTTCAAACACCTACTGCTACTCCCATTCCGAGTAAGATTGCCACTTCCTTGTTAACCCCTTCCCCCACTCCCCCACGAGAAGAACTCAAAACTTGGGTTAAAAAGATGATGGCTACTCCTTCTTCGACAGATGTGAAAAAGAAAGAAAGGAAACCAGAAGTGAGAAAAGAAAAGAAGGCCAAAGAAGCTATCCCATTACCTCCGCCACTACCATTACCCTCGACGTCAACTCCTGTGGCACATCGGACACGTAAAACCGTTTCCAAACAACCCGCATTTCGTCCCACCCAAAGCAATATCCTCGAAGAGTGGGTCCCTTATTAACAAAAACCATGGAGAAGGTCTTAGCCAGCATTTACTACGATCCAGCTCACCCTGCAGGTTACGGAGGCATTCAGAAATTGTATCGTGCTGCCAAAACTCGCCTGAAAAAGCTCCGTTTACCAGCAGTACAACGATGGTTACAAGAACAAGCGACGTACACTTTACACAAACCCATTCGACGAAAATTTCACAGAAGTCGCACTCAAGTGGAAGGCATCGATCATCAATGGCAAGCCGATTTAGCTGATGTCTCTCATTTAGCCACCTACAATCGCGGCTACAAATATTTGTTTTGTGTCATCGACGTCTTTTCTAAATTTGCCTGGGTCGTACCATTGACATCCAAATCGAGCGGAGAGTTAGTACGAGCTTTGCAACTGGTGTTGAAACAAAGTGGTCGTCACCCTCTTCGATGGCAAACCGACAAAGGCACCGAATTTCTGAACCAAGCTTTCCAACGAGAATTAAAAAAACGTGACATTCATTTTTTCACCACCGAAAATCCTGAAACCAAAGCCAGTATCGTGGAACGTTTTCAACGTACCTTGAAAGAACGCATGTGGAAATATTTTACGCATCAACACACTCTCAAGTACATCGACGTCTTACCACACTTAGTCCAAGCCTACAATCAATCTTACCATAGAAGCATTGGACGTGCCCCACAAGAGGTGACACCTGACAACGAAGTGACTGTTTTTGAGCGTCTGTTTGGTACGTCCCGGACGAGGGCTGTCCCAAAGAAAGGTAAAGAAGTGTTAACCCCGGGAGATTGGGTACGCATTGGCAAAACCAAACGCACTTGCGACAAAGGTTACTTACCCAATTGGACCACCGAATTGTTTCGTGTGACTGGACGAGTGCGCGATCGTCATCCTACCGTCTATAAATTGGAAGACATGAACGGAGAAGTATTAAAAGGAACATTTTACTTGCCTGAGTTACAACGTGTTACCAAAAAAGAAGACGACGTGTACGACATTGAAAGCATTCTCGAACGAAGAACTCGTAAAGTAGGAAAACGTCGTGTCAAAGAAGTCAAAGTACGTTGGAAAGGATATCCTCCTAGTTTTGATTCTTGGATTGACGCTGCCCAAGTCATCGACTATAAAAAGAAGTGACCATCATGCCCTTCAATACAGCTTCAGCAACCACAGTGACTACTCCTTCACCCACGTCATCTCTGCAAGATTTACAAAAGCAACCCTTGTGGGTGTGGTGTGGAGAACGTGTCCCTAAAACGCAAATCGTTTTTTTCTGTCAAATCTTTGTGGTATATTGTGTCATTGGTGCAGCCATTGCTAATTTGAGTTTGCAACAAGGAGACAAACAATTGTGGACCATTTTACTCAGCAGTTGCATCGGGTATCTTCTTCCCAATCCTTCCCTGAAATACTCTTACAACGGGAACAACAGTAACAATATTGGGAGTCTGGCGGCCAACGTTAGTCCTTCTCCTGACAGTCACCCTTCCAATCACAATCCTCTTTTAGATACTCCTTTAACCTCGAGTGACTCCTCGGACAGAAGAACATTGGAAATATGAACAACACTATTAACCAATTTTACTTAACGTTACCCAGTGACAGTTCCATGGAGGTGTTTCCTAACAACACATTGTGTTGTTACACATCTAAATTACCTCAAGCCATGCATTTGGATCAAGATGATCACTGGGAAGCAGCTTTAGTGGAAATAATACACCCGACACAAATCAAAAACGTCGTCGAAAATCAAAACTTTTTCACAGTTGAAGTGTACGACAAGCCATTGCAACTAGCCTTAGATGAACGAGGTATCACTGGCATTGACAACAAGAAATCAGATGGACCCACAACTAAACATCTGTCCACTCATGTGTTGACCATTCCTGCAGGCTACTATTTTAGCGGTCAGCATTTAGTGACTACGATTGCAAGCAGGTTCAATGTTGTGTTTGGTAAACCTCTGGACAAAATCAAAGAAAGTGTTACCTTTGAGTACATTAAAGTGGCTCGCCGCTTCATGATCAAATTTTCAGAGAAGAAAATAATAGCCATTACCTTTTGTCCTGAATTGTTTGATATCTTAGGTGGAGACCTCAAGATGCTCCCGAACAAAAAAGAAATACCAGGCATATCCAGTAACTTGGATTTTACCAAATATTTTCGATCCCCTGTAGAAATGAACCAAGGACTCAATTTGATGTTTGTGTACTCCGATGTGGTGGAGTACAACGTGGTAGGACACACCTCTGTACCGTTACTACGTGTCATTCCTTTCAAAGTAGATACTACTACCGCTGACGAGGAAGGTGGAAATACCTATCACGTTCACCGTGAATTTGTACATCCTCATTATTTACCCGTCAGTAAGTCGTATTTCGACAGTGTCAACATTACTATAAAAGGAGAACTAGGTCAAAATATTCCATTTACCAAAGGGAAAGTCACAGTGAAACTCCATTTTCAAAAACGATTCTCCAACCACTGAAAAAGTGATGTATCCTGTGTACCAAGGAGTCACTCGACAACGAGGACATGGTTTAGGAGATATGTTTAAATCAGCCTTTCGTTCCGTGGTCCCTGTTTTAAAACCAATGGTGACACGAGGATTGCACACCTTAAAAGATGCCGCATTGACTCACGGCAAAGATTTTCTTTACAATGTTCTCATTGACAAACAAAACCCTAAAGAAGCTTTTTTGAGAGCAGGCAAAAATACCTTGCTTCAAACGGGTAAAGAGCTTTTGGGTCGACGAGAAAGTCCTATAAATGCTCTGAACGGTGCCGAGTCTAACATTCCTGCTTCCCTGACGACACAGCAAGGACAAGGTAGAAAGCGTCGACGAAGGCACCCTTTCAAAAGTCTCCGTACCTCTAAAGTTCGAAAGACAAAGAAAAAAAAAACCGCTCGAGACTTAGACATTTTTGATTATTAAAAGTGAAGAAAAAAACCCTAAAGAAAAAATGATGCACCAAGAATCTTGTGCCTGTTCCAAGTCGGAACTGGATCTCTTTGCCATGCCACCCACGATGATGACCATGCAAGAAGCTCAATGGGTCGAATTTCATCCCGTCTCCTCTTTGACGGATTCAGCTCCCATCGAGTTTGAAATCAAAGGACAACCCGAAGATTACATCGATCTCAACAACAGTTACTTGTATTTGAAAGTGAAAGTAACCAAAACAGACAACACCAATCCAGAAGTCAATGCTAGAGTAGCTCCTGTCAACAATTTCATGCATTCCTTGTTCAGCGATGTGGATTTGTACATGAATAACAAACTGATCAGCAGTAGCATGGATACTTACCCTTACCGAGCGTACCTCGAAAATCTCTTGACGTACGGAAAAGAAGCCAAGAACACTCATCTAGATGCTTGCGTGGTATGGAAACCTGACACTGCAGATAAGTTTAACGACACAGAATTGACCGCAGCCGCTGTGGGTGACAATCCTGCCAATCCTCACAATGAAGGTTTTAACGAGCGTCGAAAGAAAATTTTGCAAGGACGTAGTTTAGAACTGTTCGATCGTTTGCATTTGGACATGTGGTTTCAAGAGAAGTATTTGCTGAACGGAGTAGATATTCGCTTGAGACTGAATCGAAGTAGTACTGCTTTCCATTTGATGGCTCATGCCAACGAATACAAAACCATTATCCAAGAAGCCAGGTTATACGTGCGTCGTGTGGAAGTGTTACCTAAAGTGGGAAATGATATCAGTCACACTTTGAGCAGAACAACAGCCAAGTATCCGATACGACGCGTGGAAGTCAAAACTTTCACCATTGCCGCTGGACTCCGATCTAAGATCGAAGATCATCTGTTCCAAGGACAGTTACCCAAACGTTTATTCATTGGTATCGTCAGCAATGCAGCCCTCAATGGTGCCCACGATGAAAATCCTTTCCAGTTTAAGCACTGCAGAGTATCCAAAATTGAAGTCAGTCGCGATGGCAAAACTTTGTGTACCAGACCCTTTGAACCCGACTTTGGCGAACAGAAAAATTACTTGAGGTCGTACTTGTCACTGTACGAAGCCACAGGACAGTTAGGAACCAACACCAGTCACGGTATTTCCTACGACGACTATGCAAGAGGTTACACGTTGTGGGCTTTTGATTTCACTCCAGACCAAGGCAGCGACGAGGGACATTTTCACCCTATAAAATCTGGGCAACTGCGTGTGGAACTTCAGTTTGCAGCACCTCTTCCCGAAACGGTGAATATCATTCTGTATGCTGAATTCGATAATACCATAGAAATTAACAGTTTGAGAGAAGTCATTCTAGACTATTAGACATTATGGAAGATCCTTGTCCTTCTTTGAATAGTGGAGAATCCATGGAATGGGAGGTTACAGAAAAAGCAAACCCTCAAGACCAAAAAGAAGAGGTAGTGATCATGCAATCCAGATGGCCAGAACAGGAACAACAATTAGTGGCTTGTTTTGCACAACACTTGGAAGATACAATGAGGGACCTAATTAAAAAAGATTGTTATGGATGTCAAATCGATCATCCCAGTCAAATTCAACACGATAAATGTATGATGATGAGTCAAGAAGAAAAATTGGACAATTATCTGAACGAAGCTTGGAGTCTCATCTCCGAAGAAGCTGTGTTACTTCAGTGGTATAAAGGCTTACGTGATCATTCCTCTCCTCCATTGTTTGCTCGAGAAATCGATCGCATCGAAGCTCTCTTGGCCAAAAGTAAAGAGACGAAGCAAGCCATCAGTTACTTGTCAGACCGTTTCAAACAAAAAGTCTGGATTGAATTGATGACTTATTATCACCAGTGAAGAAAGGAGAGAAAAAAAACAAGGCGACACAAAACAAAAAATGGATACTTGGGAACTTTATTATCTTTTGAACCGTAGTTCGTACACTGCTTCTTGGAATCCTGTGGTGTGTGCTAAAGATGAACTACCTCATCGCAAACCTCAAGAGAATCAAGCTTATGTCATCAACACAGATGACAGTCATCTTCCAGGAACTCACTGGGTAGCAGTCTACTTTCCTCAAAAGGGTTGTGCGGAGTATTTTGATTCGTATGGATTGCCTCCTTTCGAAGATGATATCATTGACTTTATGAGAAGAAATGCCCAGACGACACGATTCAATAATGTGAAATTACAAAGCACAGATTCTATGGTGTGTGGACAATATTGTATCTATTATCTGCATCATCGCAGTCTTGGATATTCTTTAGAACATTTAGTGACTTATTTTGATCGTCATTCGTCTCGAAACGATGACAAAGTAGATCGATGGTTTTGTGACCATTATGGTTATCTGTTGTCTTTAGCTAGGAAACGTAGTGTACATCAATCGCCCAATGATTTCCAACGGTGGAAATCTCAATTTAATTCACAACGTTGTCAACCATGTCAAAGATAATGTATTGGTGTTATGGAAGAAAAAAATGTTTGTTCTTTGAAAAAATGTTTGTTCTTTGAAATAATGTTTGTTCTTTGAAATAATGTTTGTTATTTGAATAAAAATGTTGTGTTTTGAAACCAAATAGTCTGTCGTTTGTTTTACATTTGTATTCATATAAATGCTCTTTGACTTTTCTTTCTATCCCTCACATCAAACTATCTAAACGTTTCAAAACCCTAAACCGCAGAGGGGTGTTTTCCATCACGTCCGCACTTGAACCATATAAAGCAGGGGTAGTCTCCAGTCTGGCCATCCATTGTTTGACTCATCCTCCTACAAAGATGTGCTCAAGACTAGCTAAGCTGAACGAAGCTTATGTCACTCTACATCGTATCAGACACAATCTGATGCCAAAGCCTGAAGAGATTGAGAATGTAAGAATGCTACAAGTAACGGAAGACCTCATAGAAGAACTCTTCAGAGAGGAAATTCAAAAAGAGAAAGAAGAATGGACTGAGAAGTATCGACTTCAAAAGCAGCAGAGAGAGCAGAGAGAACAGCATCAGCAGCATCAGCAACAGCAGCAGGAACCAGACAGAAGTTTTGTCGACTGTCGTTTGGACACGAAAGAGTTCTCTTTCTCTTTCCGAAGAAGCAGACCCTATCGTGTAGCCAAACGAGGACGCAATCTTAGACGATAAAAGATTGTCATCCTTCCTCGTACACACCAACACAAAAAACAGCCCTTTTCAGGGCTACCCAATATTCTCGAAAAGAATTAATCATTCAATTTGCTTATGGTATGTGAGGAAGTTAGAAAAAATTAGAAGTGAGTCTATAATCACTGTCTCATTTTACTTTTGTTATGAAGTGCGTCTATAAGCACAACGTATTTTTTTCAAAATAACTTGTTCAATGTATAATTAATAGGAGACAAGTATAAAAGAGAGTGTTTTATTTTAAAAAGTCAGCTTGTTTTGTTTTTTTGGTAATGATAGGAATAATGTAAGTTTTTTGGATCTAGGGGTGTTTTCCATCACGTCCGCGTGTTTTGGTAATGATAGGGATACTGTAAGATTTTTGGATCTAGGGGGTGTTTTCCATCACGTCCGCGTGTTTTGGTAATGATAGGGATACTGTAAGATTTTTGGATCTAGGGGGTGTTTTCCATCACGTCCGCGCTTGAACTATATATAAAGAAGCACTCATCAGTCTGGCTACCCATCGTTGGTGAATCAAAGAAGATGAGCAGAGTTCAAAAGTTAAGAGAGCTTCAAATGCATCTGGAGAATGCTAGGCGTCTCCTGGACGAACTGGCTATGGAGGCCATAGCAGAGCAGGCCAAAATTGAAAAAGAAGAGGAGGAAAGAAAAAAGAAAGAAGAGGAGGAGAAGAAAAGTCCCATCTTACCTCACCGCATGATGAGACAGACTAGTGAAGTCAAACCCATGGTGAGGACACCTTCACCACCAGAACCAGTTCGTCCACTACAGGTTCAGCCCCCACTGCCTCAGACGCAACAACCACAGACTCATCCACGGTTGCGGAATAGAGGCAGAAATGAAGAGACTTTCACTATCCCTCAAACAGAAGATTGGGATAGTGAAGCCACTCATTCTCCCTCTGCACTCCCAGTCACAAGAGTGAATTGGGAGAATGATTGGAGTAGGAGATGTGTGTGTGGGGCTAGACCTGGGAGATGCCAGCATTAGCCAGGTGCATTTTGAAGTTAAAAAAAAAACAGCCCTTCTCAGGGCTACCCAAATAACTAGAAAAGAAATACTATGTCAATTGCCAATGAGTGTGAGAGAGGAGTAGTGTGATTATAAACACTGACTCTATTTAGATGGTATATGTTGTGATTTTGGATAGTATATGATAGGGTGTGTTTTGGCTGCTTCCCCGTGTGGGTGTGGTTAGTATAGGGTGTGATTTTGGATAGTATATAGTAGGATTTGTTTTTGGCTGCTTCCCCGTGTGTGTGGTTAGTATAGGGTGTGATTTTGGATAGTATATGATAGGGTGTGTTTTGGCTGCTTCCCCGTGTGTGTGGTTAGTATAGGGTGTGATTTTGGATAGTATATAGTAGGATTTGTTTTGACTGCTTCCCCGTGTGTGTGGTTAGTATAGGGTGTGTTTTGGATAGTATATAGTAGGATTTGTTTTTGACTGCTTCCCCGTGTGTGTGGTTAGTATAGGGTGTGTTTTGGATAGTATATAGTAGGATTTGTGAATAGTATCTAATATGACAAGTGAATGTAGGGGGGTGATTACTTTCACGTCCGTGCTTAAGATATATATACGCAATCGTCGGTCCTTGGAGCCATTCAATTTTGAACACATCAAGATGAATTTTGAATTGTTTATCCAACTCCGAGACAGCTGGTTTGGGATCCTTGATGCAGAATATCAAGTGGAAAGACTTGAGGAAGAATTTCAGAGTAACCATGGCTTTGTAAGCCAACTGAAATTAGCAAGAGATTTATTAGAAGGTATGATAGAGGAGGAAGACCAGAAATTAAGAAGACGTATTAAAAGAAAATATATAAGAATAGGGGACTTGAAGCAAGCACTTGATCATGTCATCAAAGTCAGGTGTTTTCTAGAAGAAACATTACATCTGATAGAGTGGGAATATGTGAAGTGGGGTCTAGACAGGCTAAAGAAAGCAGAAGCAATGATGAGAATGGTGATGGAAGAACAGGTGATCCAGATTAAAGAAAACTGGTCTAAGGAGAGAAAGGAAAAAAAGAACAAAAAGACAAAAGAGGACTTTGATCTACTCAATCTAAGATGGATGAGAGTTCAGGAAAAGTTTAGAGCTATGGGACATCCCGACTGGATTCCCGAAGAAGAAAAGAATAAGAAAACGGGAATCATTGGTAAAATCAAAAGGTGGTGGAACAATGGAAGAAAATAAAAGAAGAAGAAATATCCAAAGGCTCTTTTCAGAGCCACTCATAAGTCTCGAAAAGATAGTAGCTTTCATTGCCACCCCTTTTTTCCTTGTTTTATTTCCCATGTTATATTTCCCTTGACGCTATATAGTCCCACTCTTTTCAATTCCCCTTGACGCTAGATAGACCCACAATGTTAAATTCCCCTTGACGCTAGATAGTCCCACAATGTTAAATTCCCCTTGACGCTAGATAGTCCCACAATGTTAAATTCCCCTTGACGCTAGATAGTCCCACAATGTTAAATTCCCCTTGACGCTAGATAGTCCCACAATGTTAAATTCCCCTTGACGCTAGATAGTCCCACAATGTTAAATTCCCCTTGACGCTAGATAGTCCCCACCATGTTAAATTCCCCTTGACGCTAGAGTGTCCCAAGCTGTTTAACATAGGATTTTCCCATTGACGCTAGATAGTCCCCATTAACTACTGCCTACCAAAAGCGTCTACCTGAATAGAAACATGGTGACGTCTGAAAACACATAGCTGGTGAAATATGAAAATATGACAATAGACAAACTCGTGGATCGAAAAGAGGTAAGAACGTTCTGGTAGCTATTACTTCATGTTCTTTTATGGGTATTAAATGTTGCATTCCATGTACTCCATTCATGTGGTTTGTTCAAGCAAATACAGGGGGTTAGGGCACATTATTTAAAATTAGAGGTTAAATTGAACAAGGATCCAAATGTCATCACAAAACTCAAATGCTGTACTTATTTGATTTCAATAATTAAAAACAACCGTGTTTGCAACCTTGTTCTTCATAGTATTCATTTGACTTGAGTGTTCAAAAACTCCCGTGTGGTCATAAATTTATTTAAGTTTTTTTTATTTGACTTTAGTAAAAACACCCAAGGATTGCGTCCATCGTTATTAATTTATTTATCTGACTTCAGAAATCCAAGTTATTGCACCGCTATTTTCTTTTTCTCTACTTGACAATCCAGCAAATGAAACAAATACGAAGCCAAATCCTTAGTTTGCCCGTTTCTCTCTTCCAACGACAGAATCGACAACCGTACTATTTTTGCTGTTTCTATTAACAATTCAAGTCACCTTTTCGTGCATTATCAAAACATAACCGCAAATACTAATGGTCAGTCTGCCTTTGTTTTCGTGGCAATGATAGCGTCGAGGACTGAAAACTTTACGGACAGTATCTTGATGCTGATATGTAGCGATTATTATGGTGGTGGTGGTTATAATGGCTGTGCATGAAATTATAAACATGCAATGAAGATTTGTTTGTTTAATTTCCAAGTAAGAGGGTTTGTCGATATCAGGGTGATGTTGGGCAACACATACCGGTTAACTATTGAGAGAGAACAAAATATCAATGTCAACCTTGAAACCAGCATTTTGAAAGAGCTGGTGTCGACTTAGTGGCCTAGAGTCAATAAGAGTGATAGAAATACCCTGATCATAATATATATTAGAAGCCGTGCCTTCTTCTTGCTTACACAATACATTATCGCTTTGTGACGGTAAACTATTTCATTCGAGTTAATGGATCTAATTCACTACATTCCATGGAGGTAATAAAGTGACACAATTCCGTTTCTTTTCCTGCTAAATTCTGAGTTAGATGGGGGTGGAGTGGATTTCACTTTATAGAGGCATGTTATGATACCGCTGGGTCCCAACACTTTGTACTGATCATGCATAAAGGAACTGGCTACACTCTACTACTTACGTTCGACTCTATCAAGGCCTCAGCGATTGGAAAGGGGCGAAACCAGCAGGTGAAATATGGCACTGGAAGCCGCATTCCGAATTCTACATGCAGACGACTCAGGACTTTGGCCGTATGGTGTTGATTCTGAGACGACGCCATCACCCGGCAGCAGATAGTCTGAATGACCAAGCAGCCATATGTACTGACAGCACTGCTTGCTCCACATGGAGTTGGGCCTATAAAATGTGACCTAACCAAAGCTCGTCTCCTTACACCTAGTTGGCTTTCCGCAGTCAATGTGGATATTCTAACGCGGTCGAAACATAACGGAAACACAAGGCATGCCCTACCTACCTTATATCGTGGGAAAAGACTAAAACTGGCTTGTCGGAACATCAGAACAACTCTAGACTTAACCGATAGTAACAGACCTGAACGACGCTCTGCATTAATCGCACACGAACATTTTCGCCTTGGTATTGACATTACTGTACTTTGAGAAGTCCACCTTTCAGAAAGAACTTGGCGCTGGATACACCGTGTACTGGTCAGGAAAACCAAAGGCTGACAATCACCTTTCAGGAGTACGTTTCGTGATCAGGAACTCAATCGCCACCAAGTTAACAAATATTTCGACTGGTCACAACAACCGCATCATATCCATGCGTCTCCCGTTCAGGAACTAACACGATCTCACACTCTTTAGCGCATATGCTTCAACACTTCCAGGTGGATCCTTCTGAAAAGGATAAAGTCTACGCTGACCTGCATAGACTTATCAAGAGGGTCACAGAGAGAGACAAAATAATCATCCTCTGAGATTTCAATGCTAGAGTGGGCAGACACTCAGAAATCTGGAAAGCTGTTCTTGGGAAACATCATCATCACCGTATTTCTGCAGAAAGATAGCCTGATAACTACCTGGATACACCTTACGTAAAAACACTGGCACCTAATATATTACACCATAGTATGCCAGAGGGACTTAAATGATGTCCTTCATACCAGAGTGATGCCCAATGAAGAGTGCCACATAGATCGTCTTATTGTCAGATGCAAACTATACTTCCACTGCAAGCCCAGGTCTCGACAACAATGAAGTATCCAGAGAAGAAAGCTCCAGATCAAAAACCTTTTGTATGCTGACGTCATTGCAGATTTTCAGGAGAGCCTGCATTCTAGATTTGCAGAACAAATTGTTTCGCCAGATCTACCTCCGGAAGAAATGTTTAATCACATCAAAGCTGCCATCTGCAAACCTCAGAATACATTCTTGGATTCACCACTAAGGGAACCAACGACTGGTCTGAGGAAAACCAAGACATCCAAGAACCTCGTGCCAAAAAGGAGACCAGTGTACCAAGCCCACCTTTTCCACCATCCCGTACACAGAAGAATGCAGCCTTCTGCCGTATTTGCAGCTACCTCCAATGCAGGCTCCGCGACATCCAAAATGAATGGTGGACAAAACACGCAGAAAGAACCCAGCTGTACGCTGACACTGTTTATGTGTGTGTATGAATCGGACCATTAGGATGGATGCTATTATCTGTGTGTCTGAATCTAACCATTAGGATTGATGCTATTATATGTGTCTGAATCAATCCATTAGGATGGATGCTATTATCTGTGTGTCAAAATCTAACCATTAGGATTAATTATATTATCTGTGTCTGAATCTAGCCATTATATTATATATGTGTTTGAAAGTATAAATGTCTAACTGCATTTCAGTTTAGAAGACACTATGATATTAAAGAAGTACATGTAATGTGTGGCCATTTTTTAATGTAGGATACAGAAACTAAGACACAGGAGTTGCATGGTGAAGCTGGCGATATCTGGGATATATATATCTGGACGAAGTCATATGACAACGTTCTTTTGCATTCCAGAGCCCAGAAGAATTGTCCAATTGAAGTTAGACACAAAGGCACATTAATCAGTTTCAAGAGTGCTCATAAACTCACTTTTTTGCAACTGCAAGAACAAACTAAAATATCTAATAATGTTTCGTGACTTAAATATTTTCATCATTGTTTACGTTTTCTAATTTAATGATGTTTGGTTATGTTTTTTTTTCCATATCATTTTAGATGTTGTTTGTTTGGTTTGTTTTGTTTGATTAATTGTTAACGACGCACCAGCACATTAAGGCCATTTAGCGCCATACAATAGGTTCTACTGATACATGTTTAAAATCCTAAACGGTTTTATATCAACCAGCGACATAGAAAACCAAAGAGCAAAAGTAAAATGATTAGATGTTTTAAAGCGCTTGAAGATTTTTAAAGATTAGGCGCTATACAAAGTCATTATTATTATTATTATTATTATTATTATTATTATTATTATTATTATTATTTATAAGTGGTGGGGGTAACTGTCAATTAAGTTTTGTAGGTTCGTAAAACGCATTGTGTTTTTGGGAATGGAAACATAATTTGTAAATGTCCTTTTGTTCACATAATTTCACAATCTGAGTGAATAACGTTTACTATATGTATAAATTATATCTTTTAGTATTTCAGTAAAATAAATTATTTTCGTTACGAAATCACTGTGAATCATTTACTTTTCGTCCTTTTACCATGTGAGGTCAATGGCAAGATGAATGTGTACCTAAGTGCACGAGTCAAGTTGTGTAAGATGATCAAATTACCTGGTCTAGTCCCATTAGCCTAGCTCCGAATTTGGCGTTAAAGGTCCGGAGTGTGATTCTAACTGACACCATAACATTCTTATATTTTGTGTAACTTGGTATGTTTTACTAAGCTTATGCATATTATCAGAAAGTTTCATTCAAAAGTAAATATATATAAGATTTGACTTTCAAAACATTTCTTCGTATCAATTAATTACCTTGAAGATAATCATAAATGTTCATTATTGTCGCGTAGACATTTTTCGCAGGTCTGAAATCGGACAGATAATTCGGCAAATCACGTAGTTTACATTCAGATTCTGCAAATCAGATTTTAACGCATCGTCGTATCTGTTTCAAATCTTAGGGTTATCTTTCAATAAACAGTGATGATATTACATTTTAACGGAACTGTAGGCAATATAATATGACTAAAATATTGTTTAACAGCATGTCAACACATAATGGGTAATTCATAAACAAAATCTATGCATTCCTTGCATGGCCAGGACAAGGTTTGAGCCAGTAACATTAGAATCAGAGCATATCGATCTTACCAAATCCGCCTCATAACTGATATTTTAGAAACCAAAGATGCCCCCTTCAAAAACCAATCTAGATTGTCCAAAATTAAAATGACCTTCAATTTGCAATCCAGGTGATGCAAAGTAAACTTGTCTTTTTAATAAGCAATTAAGATATTGCAAAATAAAGCTACCCCTTTAATACGCAATATAGAGATAATAATACAAATAAAAATGCCCCTTTAATACGCAATGCAGAGATAATAATGCAAATAAATATGCCCTTTTAATGCGCAGTAGCAAGATAATAATACAAAAAGATGCCATTTCATTACGCAATCATGATAATAATGACAAAATCCCTGGGCCTCTAAGATTTCACACGAGATTTTGGGTGTACCTAATTAATACCAATTCAAGACATTCTGAATTTAAACATTGACTCCATAGCAATTCGCATTGGCATTATGACTGGTATTTGTTGTAGACAATATCCCATGCCAATAAATGTACTTTGTTATAAAATCATAAATAAAATAAATTATACTTACAAAATTTGTATCAGTTTATAAAGAAGCCAGCTTTTCGAAATACGTTCGTCTCTCTCTTCGGTGTTAAATACGTGCGTGCCTCTTTTCCGCAGACTTAATCATGTTGCTATAAACAAAACGACTAATCCCTGCAATGAGCGTTTTAAATACATAGTAACGATCTGCGTCATAAAGTGACCTAACTATTTATTCTTATCAATGTACTAACGTTAATGTGAATTTAGAGTAAACCTGTTAGAGCTGTATCTAGTTCAAGTGTTATAGTCTGTACATGAATAGATCGGCTGGAAAACATGAACATAAAATCATAAATGGAAAATTACCGTACCACACTGCATATATATCGATCACATTGTACATCGACCGGTCCCACTATGAATGTAGTAGGTTCGTAAATATAAATATATACCTCGACTACCTTCACTGTTACTAGCAATTTTAAGTATACGGTTATAACTAATATTATTACTATTCCTACGTACTTCTACTACTACCAATATTAATACTAATACTACTCGAATTACTTCAACTATTGGAGCCCCGCAACCACCGTTACTACCATCTCACCTCTGAATCAATGAATAATTAAATAAATAAATAGACAAATTAAGAAATATTTAATGAATTTGAAAAATAAATAAATCTGAAAAGTGAAGTCCTTTCTAAAAGATGGCATTGATTTTCTGACATCTGAGTTTTCTCATTTGTATGTGCCGTATCCAATTGCATAGTTTTATGCGAGTCATCAAGGCAGTTTTGAAACGATGATATATTTAATTACAGAACTTGACTCGAAATGTTTGGAACGTTTAAGTTTTGACCATGATTTCTTTTTTTGTTCCTGATGTCCTGAAAAACAGGATATCTAAATACAACCTGGAATGACAATCCTTTATGAATAGCATGAGTTAACTTCAGTAAGTTAATTGTTGCACATATATAGATATTCCCATTAATTATGAGAGAGAGAGACAGACAGACAGACAGAGAGAGGCAGAGAGAGACATACAGACAGACAGACAGACTTTTTTAATAGCAAACGTTCCCAGATGTATGGTTTGCAGAATCAGAAAAAAATAGACTCTGGAACAATGGTATTGAATTAACGATAATTGGATTCATACAGATGCGAAATCTGACAAGCAAATTATATGCACACATTCCAATAGGTGGATCTCAACTATTAGAAAGTTTACGGAAACCACGACACCACAAAGCACCGTCACAAGTAATATACATACTTGTCTGAAAATTATGGGTAACGTAACAAGTACTGTGTCATATTAGGGCAACCTGGTCTTATTCCGCCTGCTAATTAGTCCACATACAATCTCAAATAAATTAACATGAGACCATGTGTGACATCGAATAATGTCAAACAACGGTATGTATGTTGATTTTGGGATTAATTCAATTGATAATTTAGACCTATGATTTTCCTATAGATTTATTTGTTTATGTTTTAACAGTATCAGGTCTACAGTAATGCGAAGAGTAGTGTCGGGCATTTAATTACTGTGACCAGAGACTTATAAGACACCAATGCCATAAATAATGATATAAATCACTACTATGGCATAATAGCAATTTACAAATAATTACTGATTTCTTTTTCTTTTTTTAAATAATTTCAATAAAACATTAACATTGTGAGTAAGGAAATCCGAATTATTTCCGTGCACGCTCCAAGAAATACTTAAATCTGAATTGACTCTGTGGAGACTATGATATTCACGTAGCTACAATCAATCCAACTTAATGAATAAATAGATTTGAATTATTTATGTCGGTATAATATCATAATTTCAAATTGTAAATTAAGTCGCCATTATAATCACATTTATATCTCAAAGTAAATTTATGTCCCCTTGTATCAGATACATATATCTAGATCACGATGTAGATTTAAGTCGCAATTGACCAAATAATAACTTTTATACCTCAATGTAAAAGTGTGTCCTCATGTACCAGATAATTATATCAAGATCGCAATATAAACTTAAGTCTCCATTGACACGATTATTAGATCTCATTACTAAAATCTCACTGAAAAACAATTCTTTTGTATTTGAAAAGCATCAGGCGTTTACCAACATTATCATTATCAATGACTTGCAAAGAAAACCACGTTTCATTGTTCAGTTATGGCAACTTTGTTTTTGTCATCTTGCGACCTCCAATCTATTCTTCCATACATAATAGCCATTATTCCACAAAGGTTGATAGCTATAGATGATATAGAATTTAAATATTGTGCACTAAGTAGAACTAAACAGACAATTAGATTTATTCGTCAGGATTTCCTTGGTAAGTGGACTATATCTCCTAAAGATATGATTGCAATGAAGGGTCCAGGTCAAAGTTCTCTAAAGTGGTAAGTACTTTCCAAACGGTATACGTAATGTAAAATCTTCTTAAATCACTTGTGTTACCCGACTCCCTGTATATAGTCGTAATTAACACGAAATCTTCTAAAAGAATGTTCTCCAAACATTGCCTTCTGTTGGAATACATACCTACCTTAAAAATGCCGAGGAGGCGTTGAAAAATATCCCTTAGGTGGGTTTTTAATTTGGTAAATTTATTATAGTGGATACTCAATCGGCTAAACTACACCGGTTGTAGCTATCTCGGGTTCTTTAGTATAGGTCTTTGGACGTGGAATCATACCCCGCTGAATATCTCAAAGGGCTAGTGCTCCCGAGTGCGACAGACTTCAACTGGCTTCATGTCATCAACTGAGTCGCTGGATTGTTGAGTCGCCGACTTGGTGTCCTGTGGTGTGTGAATGCAATGATATCAAAATCCTCTTAACAGTTGTTCAATTATTACAAACTATCGATACAATATATTAACATATAATAATCATTTTTCGTTAATTGACCTGTATCCCTCCCAGAGATAATAATGTCAAAGATGGGTCTATGTTATAATCATTTTGCGGTAAGTGTCGTACGAAACATCCGTCATCTAGTTGATTTCCTCTGGACTTCCTTCGTGACTACACTATCCTCTAGAGATAAAATGTTAAGAAGCGTCCTCGTCAAATCTCTTTAACGATGCTGCTTAGCAACCAAACTGTATAAGCAACATATGATCTTCTTGCTACATGAGCTTTACACTATCTCCACTCCTCTTTATGTAATTCGAATGTCTGTCAAATCGGTTATAAGTTTGCTAAGTTGTTCAGTTCCAAGGACATCAAGACAATATACAAAGTCAATAGAAGCTCCTTAAAATCATAAATTGTTGACACCCGTTAGTTTCGAGAGACGATGGATGTGCGCACAGGAGAGATGCCCCAGTTGTTGGTTGTGCAGCGTCTGTAGCAGCTGTATAGCCCATCACGGGACTGGCAGTCCTTGCTACACTTTCTGCACTTGAAATATGAGTTTGGTTTGTGTTGGAGAAACTTTTGTTTCTTCCGAGATCGCTTTTCGTTCGCTAGCAAGCGTAGTATTTCCGCGCCTTCTTTCAAATAAGTGATCATACCGTGTCACCAGCTGGACCGGTCTAGAGCATGTTCTTTCCAGGTGTTGATATCGATGTCAAGGGCTTTCATGTCGCGCTTGCAGACATCGTTGAAGCGTGGAAGTGGTCTTCCTATCGACCTTTATGAAGATGCGAGTTCCGAATAAAGAAGGTCTTTGGGGATATGTCCGTCATCCACCCGACGTACATGGCCCAGCCGTCTGATGAGACGTAGGCTAACGAATCCAGCAAGCGTCTGCAGTCTGCTCATGATGACGCATTTGAAGACTTAAATACGATGCTGAGAAATGATATGCCCCTGTATTTCTTGCAGTCACTTCTGTCTCCTGGTAAATACTTCACATAATTCTCCTCTAAGGACATTACAACCACACAACAGAAATCTCCCATTTCAAACTTGTCATTGCTTTTTTTGGTTTAACTTTTACCCGAGCAACTAATTAATCCTATATCAAATTACTAAACACGTATTCCTATTAATATCCTAAACCATTTGTATATATAGTTCGTGCTCCGACTACATTCAGATTGATATAGCACTCGTATTTGAAAGCTTTCTTCTTCGTTAACTAAGTTGTAACCAATTACGTACTGAATTGGGATAATGAATCAATGAAGACCTTCTTGTGAATAATTAATAATTACATAATTTTTTGTGAAAATATTTGAATCGGGGATAAGTACATGGTTACGTATTTGTTTTAGCATTCGAAATAAGGAATAAGTAACCAACTTGATTTCGCTGAAATAGTAAGTATCCTTGTGACGTATGATGATGAGGTCGTGAACGGTGGCTTACTATAGCAAAGATAATGACCTGGCTTGTGTATGAATTTTCCTGTCAGTCAAATTGTTTAAGTGTTAATTCCACCCCTTATATATCAAGTTTGCTCATGAATAGTCAATTAGTTCGTTAGTCTTCATCATTGTTTTAACGTGTATCATGTATTGAAACGATCGTCGCATATGATATACAAATGAGGTAACGTTAACAACAAATGACTAAAATATGGCCATCGCTGACCTAGAAGCTTGCCCTAATACTTAAAATAAAAAACTGACTCAGCTATAATATATTTATAGAGGTATGTATGATCTCTGGAACTTTTTACTTTTTCCATTATTTTCTAACTACACCGAAGAAACAAAACTAATTCAAATATCAACACTAAACCCCATTTTCTAGGCTCAATAATTTCAAGAGCATTGACTTTAATCACCCAAATTCTTCAATGTAGATTATTGTTCATAATATGTTTTATCATATCGAATCAAATATGGCCGAACCACAGTCTGATATACCCATTATCACCTGACGCACATGTACATCAATTTAATACATACGCCATCGAACATAACAAATATCGAACTAAAACAGAATATCAAAATTAACAGTAAATACTAGGCTCTAACGTGTCTCCCGCTGAGTTATTTGACATAAGCAGATCAGCGTGACGGGCACATAATACATCAGAACGATATTATATATCCAAGTAAACCCGTTTCAGCAAAGAATAGCTCAAGGCATTTGAAAAGACGAATATACTAAAAAGAATTAAACAAATTGATTTTGTAAATTATGAAGACTGATATGTTTTAAGAAAAGTCTTATATGACACTATTATTATTTAGATAATGGGCATACAACTCTTGACACAGACAACACTTGATAAAATCGCTTTTATTGTTCTCACGCAACAACATATTCTAGGTGAATAAATGAACCAGATGATATATATGTAATTTAAAGAAAGTTTTTAACCTGTCAAACAAGAAGAATTTACCCATACTATAAATCTTCTGGAAAAAAATTGCAAAGAAAGATAGGAAGAAAAGAAAAAAAGACGAATGTATGTTTTCATAACAACAGCTAACATTTCTTTTATATAAGGATGCTTGTCTTTTATCGTAAGACTAGGAGAAAAATCATGTTGAAAATGATCGATGTAAATTCTTTTTGTAAATGTAAGAGAACATTGCTGTTTTATAAATTGCATGCCTATTTATTAGCCATATGATCAACATTCTTTTGACCCAACGATGACAGCGATCTGACAAGGTGGCTCACTTGCTTCAACATATGTTTCTCGTTTTTCATTCTCCTGATCAAACATGCAAGAAGAAAAGGTGGTCTCACTTCCTGAATGAGCGCTGAGGAATCTGTTATGAATACAAAGTCCAAGTATTACTTATCTTAAACTTCTCCAAAAGTTTCATCCTGTTAGATGTATTATCTAGTTGCATCTTCAGAGTCCATTTCTCAGACTATTTATCCTTTTAATACATGTACAAGCATCAAGAAACAGTTATTTGTTTGGCAAAGATTACTAATTTAAAAAAATTTAACATTAATATATTGATGTGTAAGCTGGATAAAGATTACGGAGTTTGATATTGTCCTTAGAGTTGGTGGTTATTCACAAATAATTGGACATTTTTTTATGTTAGCAATAATCTGGTAAGGCGCAAACACCAAATGGAACATCTACCTGTATATTTTAAACTGTACTTTAACGATTTGTTTTCAAACATATACTATTCCCTTTACACTGATTGAAATTTGGCGCTTTGGAGGTAACCGAATTTCCATGAGAACTCAATATTGGATCGGCAACCTCATTACCATCACGCATGATGGAACCGATTAGAGAATTCTGAACCACGGAGATGCGAAGAATTTGTGTTACCGCTATGAAATACAAATCAGCTTTAAACCGAAAATAAGTTGTATTAAATGTAAACGATACTTTTTCCAGAAATGTTATAATTTTCTAAATTTAACCACAGAGGGATACTTCGCTTATTTTCAAACTGTGCTTTACTTTCTTGAGACGAGCTCTCTGTCGCTCGCTTCATGTATCAATCCACTTATATCATGTACTAAAATCCATAACTTGGAGAGAGAGGGGGTTGGATTATGAAAAAGAGAGAGGAGTGTGTGTGTTACTGTAATTCCATGTTTTTCATTAGTATTTTCCCATCACCTAGCGTCTATTTTTCTTCTCTCTGAAAGAATACAAAGCCTTAGTGATCACTAATAGCAATTTGTAATTTGTAGATTCTGAGGAAAATATTTGGAAAATATCCAATATTGTACTTGGTGCTAAAGTATGTTGTGTAAGAAAATTGTCGGCACCGTCAGACGCTTTTAATCTTCATATTGTTAAACTTGTCTCTATTCCAACAATAGGTGTCACAAGGTGGTTTTAAACTGGCTGTAATTAACATATACCAATGTTTATCTTATTTGCAAAATCCAGATTGTTTTGATTTGTTACTATTTAAAGACTATTCTTTTCGAATTACTAGAGCTCTTTGTTCCTCGAATGTTAAATGTTTAAAGTGATTTTACTTAGACCATAAATATATTGGATGTATGAACACCGTAATTATCTTCTAAGGTAAATCAGCTGGTCGAGAGGCAAATTGATTTGAATCTTATGTATATTATACATTACCAGGTCAACAAGTCCTATCACTAACCTCTTAATGCTGAGCGCCAAGCGATGCAGCTGTTAGTGCTATTTTTATACGTCTTTGGTATGAAGAGGCCGAGGATCGCACCCATGTTCCACTACATTCTAGAGTGCAGATAACACCAATAAATGGAAGAATTCACTAAATAAAATGTTACAAGCAAATCTAACGAGAAAACCAAAATTCTGATGCACACTCTCTTGCATGCATCTTCGTTTGCATCTTCAATTGGATACAGTTCCTAAACAGTTTATCACAAACGTCAAATCTAAATGATGCATTTCCAGTGTGTGTCCCTTGTGCTTGTTTAAAGAACTGCTCTGTTTAAATGTTTTATTCCAAACATTACAGGAATGGTTAATCTCAATTATGTATCAGGATGTGCTCCTTCATGTAGACATTTCAACCCCAAAGGCAATTTGGCTTAGACATTTCAACCCCAAAGACAATTCGGCTTAGACATTTCAACCCCAACGAGAATGTGCAGCGAAGACGAACTTTGTTAATTTTACTTGTAAACACCCTATCAGAATGCGCATCGCGGACGATTTTTGCGAATTTCACCAGTAAACATCCCATTAGAATTTGCAAATCAAACGATTTTCGTGATTTTGTACAACTTAGTGACACCCTATCTCAATTTGCAAATCGGACGATTTTCGTGATTTCTACTAGTAAACACCCTATCACAATTTGCAACTCGTGAGTACTAATGTAAGATTCTTGCGCTGACAAAAAATATTTTTTTTTCTGTTTCTGATACGATTTTCGCGCTGTCAAGAAAAACTCAGATGACATCAAACTGTGTACAGACATTTGCCTTCTTTCGAACTAAACTCCTACTGTCATTTTCGTGGCTTCGAAACGGTTACTTCTTCCATTTCTTTTCTAAACCGTTTTAATTTTCTTAAACGTGTATTTATACTTTTATTATTTCGTACTCGCTTGATAGTTCTAATCTAACTTTTTCAATGACTTTACTACTTAGCAACCAAACTGTATAAGCAACATATAATCTTCTTGCTACATGAGCTTTACATGCCCTCCACTCCTCTTTATGTAATTCCAATGTCTTTCAAATCGGTTACAAGTGTGCTACGTTGTTCAGTTCCAAGGACATAAAAACAATATTCAAAGTCAATAAAAATCTCCTTAAACTCATAAATCGTTGACACCGTTAGTTTTGAGAGACGATGGATGTGCGCACATGAGAGATGCCCCAGTTGTTGGTTGTGCTGCGTCTGTAGTAGCTATATAGCCCATCACTGGAGTGGCAGTCCTTGCCACACTTTCTGCACTTGAAATTTGAGTTTGGTTTGTGTTGGAGAAACTTTTGTTTCTTCCGAGATCGCTTTTCATTCGCTAGCAAGCGTAGTATTATCGCGCCATCTTTCAAGTAAGATATCATACTGTGTCACCAGCTGGACCTGTCTAGAGCATGTTCTTTCCAGGTGTTGATATCGATGTCAAGGGCTTTCATGTCGCTCTTGCAGACATCGTTGAAGCGTTGAAGTGGTCTTCCTATCGACCTTTATGAAGAGGCGAGTTCCGAATAAAAAAGGTATTTGGGGATATGTCCGTCATCCACCCGACGTACATGGCCCAGCCGTCTGATGAGACATAGGCTAAGGAATCCAGCAAGCGTCTGCAGTCTGTTCAGGATGATGCATTCGAAGACTTGAAATACGATGCTGAGAAATGATATGCCCCTGTATTTCTTATAGTCACTTCTGTTTCCTGGTAATACTTAACATAATTCTTCTCTAAGGACATTACAACCACACTAGAGAAATCTCCAGTTTCACATTTGTATTTTATTTTTGTGGTTTAACTTTTACCCGAGTCATTAATAAGCTTTTCGAATCCGAAAACTAATATATAAAGCCATGCATCACAAGACAAAAGCTAATTGTCTAACACAACTAATTAATCCTATACCAAATTAATAAACACGTATTCCTATTAATATCCTAAACCATTTGTATATATAGATCGTGCTCTGACTATATTCAGCTTTATATAGCACTCGTATTTAAAAGCTTTCTTCTTCATTAACTAAGTTGTAACCAATTACGTACTGAATTGGGATAATGAATCAATGAAGACCTTCTTGTGTATAATGAATAATTACATAACTTTTTGTGAAAATATTTGAATCGGGGATAAGTACATGGTTAAGTATTTGTTTTAGCATTCGAAATAAGGAATAAGTAACCAACTTGATTTCGCTGAAATAGTAAGCATTCTTGTGACGTATGATGATGAGGTCGTGAACTGAGGCTTACTATAGCAAAGATAATGACCTGGCTTGATCATGAATTTTCCTGTCAGTCAAATTGTTTAAGTGTTAATGCCACCCCTTATATATCAAGTTTGCTCATGAATAGTCAATTATTTCGCTAGTCTTCATATTTGGTTTAACGTCTGTCATGTATTGAAACGATCGTCGCATATGATATACAAATGATTTAACGTTAAAAACAAATGACTAAAATATGGCCATCGCTGACCTAGAAGCTTGTCCTAACATTTAAAATTAAAAAAACTGACTCAGCTGTAATATATTTATACAGGTATGTATGATCTCTGAAACTATTTACTTTTTCCATTATTTTCTAACTCCACCGAAGACACAAAACTAATTCAAATATTAACAATAAACCCCATTTTCTAGGCTCAATAATTTCAAGAGCATTGACATTAATCACCCAAATTCTTCAATGTAGATTATTGTTCATAATACGTTTTATCGTATCGAATCAAATATGGCCGAACCACAGTCTGATATACCCATTATCACCTGACACACATGTACATCAATTAATACATACGCCATCGAACATAACAAATATCGAACTAAAACAGAATGTCAAAATTAACAGTAAATACTAGGCTCTAACGTGTCTCCCGCTGAGTTATTTGACATAAGCAGATCAGCGTGACGGGCACATAATATATCAGAACGATATTATATATCCAAGTAAACCCGTTTCAGCAAAGAATCACTCAAGACATTTGAAAAGACGAATATACTGAAAAGAATTATACAAATTGCTTTTGTAAATTATGAAGGCTATGACATGTTTTAAGAAAAGTTTTATATGACACTATTATTATTTAGATAATGGGCATACACCTCTCGACACAGACAGCACTTGATAAAATCGCTTTTATTGTTCTCACGCAACAACATATTCTAGGTGACTAAATGAACCAGATAATATATATGTAATTTAAAGAAAGTCTTTAACATGTCAGACAAGAAGAATTTACCCATACTATAAATCTTCTGGAAAAAATTGAAAAGAAAGATAGAAAGAAAAGATAAAAAAGACAAATGTATATTTTCATAACAACAGCTAACATTTCTTTTATATAAGGATGCTTGTGTTTTATCGTAAGACTAGGAGCAAAATTATGTTGAAAATGAACGATGTAAATCCTTTTTGTGAATGTTAGAGAACATTGCTCTTTTGTAAATAGCTTGCCTATTTATTAGCCACATGATCAACATTCTTTTGAAACAACGATGCCAGCGATCTGACAAGGAGGCTCACTTACTTCAACATATGTGTTTCCCGTGTTTCGTTCTCCTGATCAAACATGCAAGAAAAAAAGATGGATATTTCTTCCTCACCTCCTAAATGAGCGCTGAGGAAGAAATATGTTATGAATGCAAACTCCAAATATTACTTATCTTAAACTTCTCGAAAAGTTTCATCCTGTTAGATGTATTATCTAGTTGCATCTTCAGAGTCCGTTTCTCAGACTATTTATCCTTTTAATATACGCTTCAAGAAACAGTTATTTTTTGGTCATATCTTTTGGGCAAAGATTACTAATTTGAAAAATTTAACAGTAAAATCTTGATGTGTAAGCTGGATAAAGATTACTGAGTTCGATATTGTTCTTAGAGTTGGTGGTTATTCACAAATTATTGGACATTTTTTTATGTTAGCAATTATCTGGTATGGCGCAAACACCAAATGGAGCATAATACCTGTATATTTTAAACTGTAATTTAACGATTTGTTTTCAAACATATACTATTCCCTTTACACTGATTAAAATTTGGCGAACTGAGACCGCTTTGGAGGTAACCGAATCTCCATGAGAACCTAATATTGGATCGGCAACCTCATTACCATCACGCATGATGGAACCGATTAGAAAATTCTGAACCACGGAGATGCGAAGAATTTGTGTTACCACTATGAAATACAAATCAGCTTTAAACCGAAAATATGTTGTATTGAATGTAAGCGATACTTTTTACAGAAATGTTATAATTTTCTACATTTCACCACAGAGGGATACTTCGCTTATTTTCAAACTGTGCTTTACTTCCTCGCCATTCTTGAGACGAGCTCTCTGTCGCTCTCTTTATATATCAATCCACTTATAGCATGTACTAAAATCCATATCTTGGAGAGAGAGGGTTGGATTATGAAAGAGAGAGGAGTGTGTCTGTTACTATAATTCCATGTTTCTCATTAGTATTTTCCCTTCACCTAGCGTCTATTGTTCTTCTTTCTAAAAGAATACAAAGCCTTAGTGATCACTAATAGCAATTTGTAATTTGTAGATACTGAGGAAAATATTTGGAAAATATCCAATATTGTACTTGGTGTTAAGGTATGTTGTGTGAGAAAATTGTCGGCACCGTCAGACGCTTTTAATCTTCATATTGTTAAACTTGTCTCTATTCAAACAAAAGGGGTCACAAGGTGGTTTTAAACTGGCTGTAAGTAAAATATACCAATGTTTATCGTATTTGCAAAATCCAGATTGTTTTGATATGTTACTATTTAAAGACTATTCTTTTCGAATTACTAGAACACTTTGTTCCTCGAATGTTTAATATTTGAAATGATTGTGATTAGGCCATAAATGTATTGGATGCATAAACACCGTAATTATCTTCTAAGGTAAATCAGCTGGTCGAGAGGCAAATTGATTTGAATCTTATGTATATTATACATTACCATATACATCCGTTTCAGGCAATCAGTTTGCCTTGACCTTGGAATTGGACTGATAAATGGATGGAAAAATGAATGGATTTAAAACTTGATAGACAGCAAATATTTAGGATGAAATTGGTATAAAGTTCATACATTTTGTAGAAGTAAAGAAAGATAGAATAACATAATATTTATCCCACAATATAGGGTTATTAGTGTTAATGCGCTTCATCTGAGAGTGTTTTAGCATGCAACATAGACGTTTATTCTTGAGTGTGTGCGTGATTAGGATTGTTAACGTAGCTTTAACACATTTTCAGTCATATTGCTACGATGTCTGCACTGTGGCCGTTTATAGTGATGTCCAGCACTGGGGCATCATGCCGCAGACATGTAGCTTGCTGTCCAACCCAGTCACATTATCCTGACACCAGGTCGACAAGTCCTATCACTAACCTATTAATGCTGAGCGCCAAGCGATGCAGCTGTTAGTGCTATTTTTATACGTCTTTGGTATGAAGAGGCCGAGGATCGCACCCATGTTCCACTACATTCTAGAGTGCAGATAACACCAATAAATGGAAGAATTCACTAAATAAAATGTTACAAGCAAATCTAACGAGAAAATCAAAATTCTGATGCACACTTTCTTGCATGCATCTTCATTTGCATCTTCAAATGGATACAGTCCCTAAACAGTTTGTCACAAACGTCAAATCTAAATGATGCATCTCCAGTGTGTGTCCCTTGTGCTTGTTTAAAGCACTGCTCTGTTTAAATGTTTTATTCCAAACATTACAGGAATGGTTAATCTCAATTATGTATCAGTATGTGCCCCTTCATGTAGACATTTAAACCCCAAAGGCAATTCGACCTAGACATTTCAACCCCAAAGGCAATTTGGCTTAGACATTTCAACTCCAAAGACAATGCAGCTTAAACATTTCAACCCCAAAGACAATTCGGCTTAGACGTTTCAACCAAAAGACAATTCGGCTTAGACATTTCAACCCCAACTAGAATGTGCAGCGAAGACGAACTTTGTTAATTTTACTTGTAAACACCCTATCAGAATGCGCATCGCGGACGATTTTTGCGAATTTCACTAGTAAACATCCCATCAGAATTTGCAAATCTTACGATTTTCGTGATTTTGTAAAACCTAGTGAAACCCTATCTCAATTGCAATTCGGACGATTTTTGTGATTTGTACTAGTAAACACCCTATCACAATTTGCAACTCGTGAGTACTAATGTAAGATTCTTGCGGTGACAAAAAAAAATATATTTTTCTGTTTCTGATACGATTTTCGCGCTGTCAAGAAAAACTCAGATGACATCAAACTGTGTACAGACATTTGCCTTCTTTCGAACTAAACTCCTACTGTCATTTTCTTGGCTTCGAAACGGTTACTACTTTCATTTCTTTTCTAAACCTTTTCAATTTTCTTACACGTGTATTTGTACTTTTTATTATTTCGTACTCGCTTGATAGTTCTAATCTAACTTTTTCAACGGCGTTACTACTTAGCAGCCAAACTATATCAGCAACATATGATCTTCTTGCTACATGAGCTTTACACGCCCTCCACTCCTCTTTATGTAATTCCAATGTCTGTCAAATCGGTTACTAGTGTGCTAAGTTGTTCAGTTCCAAGGACATCAAGACAATATTCAAAGTCAATAAAAAAAATCTCCTTAAACCCATAAATCGTTGACATCCGTTAGTCTCGAGAGACGATGGATGTGCGCACATGAGAGATGCCCCGGTTGTTGCTTGTGCAGCGTCTGTAGTGGCTATTTAGCCCATCACTGGAGTGGCAGTCCTTGCTACACTTTCTGCACTTGCATGTTGAGTCTGGTTTGTGTTGGAGCTGCTTTTGTTTCTTCCGAGATCGCTTTTCATTCGCTAGCAAGCGTAGTATGTCCGCGCCATCTTTCAAGTAAGATATCATACTGTGTCACCAGCTGGACCTGTCTAGAGCATGTTCTTTCCAGGTGTTGATATCGATGTCAAGGGCTTTCATGTCGCGCTTGCAGACATCGTTGAAGCGTGGAAGTGGTCTTCCTATCGACCTTGATCAAGAGGCGAGTTCCGAATAAAGAAGGTCTTTAGGGATATGTCCGTCATCCACCCAACGTACATGGCCCAGCCGTCTGATGAGACGTAGGCTAAGGAATCCAGCAGGCGTCTGCAGTCTGTTCAGGATGACGCATTCGAAGACTTGAAATACGATGCTGAGAAATGATATGGCCCTGTATTTCTTGCAGTCACTTCTGTCTCCTGCTAATACTTCACATAATTCTCCTCTAAGGACATTACAACCACACTAGAGAAATCTCCCATGTCAACCTTGTCATTTCTTTTTTTTTGGTTTAACTTTTACCCGAGTCATTAATAAGCTTTCCAAACAACTAATTAATCCTATATCAAATTAATAAACACGTACTCCTATTAATATCATAAACCATTTGTATCTATAGATCGTGCTCCCACTATATTCAACTTTATACATCACTCTTATTTAAAAGCTTTCTTCTTCGTTAACTAAGTTGTAACCAATTACGTACTGAATTGGGATAATGAATCAATGAAGACCTTCTTGTGAATAATGAATAATTACATTATTGTTTGTGAAAATATTTGATTTGGGGATAAGTACATGGTTACTTATTTCTTTTAGCATTCGGAATAAGGAATAAGTAACCAACTTGATTTCGCTGAAATAGTAAGTATCCTTGTGACGTATGATGATGAGGTCGTGAACTGGGGCTTACTATAGCAAAGATAATGACCTGGCTTGTGTATGAATTTTTCTGTCAGTCAATTTGTTTAAGTGTTAATGCCACCCCTTATATATCAAGTTAGCTCATGAATAGTCAATTAGTTCGTTAGTCTTCATAATTGTTTTAACGTGTATCATGTATTGAAACGATCGTCGCATATGATATACAAATGAGGTAACGTTAAAAACAAATGACTAAAAAATGGCCTTCGCTGACCTAGAAGCTTGCCCTAATACTTAAAAAAAACTGACTCAGCTATAATATATTTATAGAGGTATGTATGATCTCTGGAACTTTTTACTTTTTCCATTATTTTCTAACTCCACCGAAGAAACAAAACTAATTCAAATATCAACACTAAACCCCATTTTCTAGTCTCAATAATTTCAAGAGCATTGACTTTAATCACCCAAATTCTTCAATGTAGAATATTGTTCATATAAATAAGATATGACTCGGCAATAATAAATTTATAGAGATATATATGATCTCTGAAACATTTAACTGTTCTATTTTATTAACAATAAATCTAATAAAATATCGCCGAACAACATTCTGATCTACCCATTTATCACCTGACGCTCATGTACATCAATTCATATATACGCCATTGAATTTAACCAATATTGAACTAAAACATAATATCAAATTAGCAGTAAATACTAGACTCTAACCTTTATCCCGCTGAGCTATTTAACATCAACAGATCATCGTTACTGGCACATTTTACATTATAACGATATGATATACCCAATTAAACCCGTTTCAGCAAAGAATCGCTCAAGGCACTTAAAAAGACGAATATACTGAAAAGAATTGACTAATAGCTTTGGTAAATTATGACGACCGTGGTATGTTTTCAGAAAAGTCTTATATGACACTATAATTATTTAGATAATTGGCAAACACCTCTCGACACAGACAGCTCTTGACAAAATCGCCTTTAATGTTTTCACGCAACAACATATTATAGGTGAATAAATGAACCAGATAACATCTGTGTAATCTAAAGAAAATGTTTTACCTGTCAAGCAAGAATAATTATCCTATACTAGAACCTTCTGAAAAATTACAAAGAAAGATAGAAATAAAAGGTAAAAAGACATAAATGTATGTATTTATAACAACAGCTAGCCTTTATTGTATATAACTAAGCTGTTATTTTATAGAAGGACTACGACCGAAATCATGTTGAAAATGAAAGACGTACATACTTTTGGTGAATGTTAGAGAACATTGCTGTTTTGTAAATAAAATACCTATTTATTAGCCACATGATTACCTGTCTTTTGACCAAAAGATGACAGAGATATGACAAGGTGGCTCACTTACTTCAACATTTGTGGTTCTCCTGATCGCAAATGCTAGAAGATAAGTTGGTCTCACTTCCTATATTGTTAATTCCTTTTCCGATTTCGTCCACTACAAATGCGATAATACGTTATCGTCAAAGACGTCGAGGGTGTCTATTTTAAGCTGCATTTGCTGATGTTACCGGCAATTGAAACATGATAAATAAATTAAGGACCAGAAAGTTGCTCCATACGGCCATAGCAATATTTCTGACGATATGTACCAAGCAACCAAAAAAACAGGTCTAAACGTCAGCTTAATAAACTATACAAAATATCAATGAAAAATGAGACGACGAGGAACTTTATATGTTCCAACTTAAAAAAAGATAAGAAAAGGTTGTTTGAGGAAATAGTTATTGGGTGGGTCCGAAATGTGTGTATATCTTGCTGAGGTCCCAAGTATATGGGGGAAACCAAAATGCACAAACAACATCGTGATAGACAAATGACTATGAAGATTTCGGAAAAGTAAGAAAGGCTCGTTCAGATTCCAAATGGAATATTCGTTAGAAAAGAGCTACAAAATATCTAACAGACCTTAGACAAGTCGGTATGAAAGGTAGGCTGACCTATTGGGAGATCGGGAAAAAGTACTGAAAGAATTAAACATAAGTGTATAACACATACAGACATCAAATATTACAATCTCTCATCTGAATTAATGCACAACTAAAATTATTTTCTGCCATTCAACAAAATTTGCAGCATGTTGGCTTACATATTTGGAAATGTTACTGCCAACATAGCGACATAAACAGTTTCTCATAAGTAGTTATATGGACGAGTGGTTATATGAAGAACGACATTGCCATAGCCTTCTTATTTATAGCCTCATTCCTAACGCGCCACCCTGGTCACCAATGACAATCAAACATTTGCCGCTCTTTCCTAGTCAATAAATATTGCCGACAGCATTGCAGACATTATACAACCAGTCCAGAAACAACGAAAACATAAATAGGGAGCGTTTATCATTTTATCGACTTTGACAGAAAATTTCAAACTGTACAAATCTTGGTCTAATGAAACAAAAATGAATTAAGCGCACAAATATCGTTTGTGGATTTGTTAGGCTATGTTTGATAGACTAGCAGTTAGGATGCTTGCCACATCAAATAAACAGTGATCTTTCTGCATCTAGTCAGCTAAAGACGCCGCCACAACAATGGTAAATTTAGCATCAAATAAAATCATATCTAAAAAAAACTTTATATATATGAGAACAAATCGAGGAAGTTATCAAAGGTGTGATTGAGCGCTTCATGACTCACGCAAGTAAAACAGTATCTAAGCACAGTGAAAAACTTGAGAATGAGGAACATTGTAGACAGTAAGCCAGCTAACAGCCGTGTTACAAATGGCGCTCGATTAAATAAGCCTTTTACAGAAAAGGACAATATGGACAGGGACACACAATAAATAAGCAAATCTGAAAAAAAAAGAATAATTGATTTGAAGTAGAAGTCTTTATTCGCTGTCTCAGAAGACGTATTGTGAAATAAGTGGATATTTTCAGACATACTGCTTGCTGCTCGTCTGGCCAAGTTTGCAGCAGATGCAGAAATTGCTTTGACAAAGTCTGGAGTTTATTTGAATCCACGAGGAATATACCAACGTAATACTCAGATAGTCGAGGATATCAGAGACTATATGCCGGCATGAAACTCAGTTATCAATTTAGCTTCCATGCAAATTCAAATGACCGGTCTGGAACACAATTGAAAACAATACAGATAGTATCAACTCAGAGTATTTTGAATTGTTTTGATCCCCAGTCATGTGACACTGTCAAACGTAGACTTGGCAGAGAGTTGTTTTATTCGTACTCTACGTAGATTCAAACCAAGATCTACAGGTAAACGGCACCCATTGTAATGCATACACACACCAGAACATATTATACCAGGACTGAGCACACATTAGCAAACAATGGTGCTACTCAGTCGGTTTTATATGCGACTTAGTAATTAATTCGCATATATCTACAGTAATTCCAGATGCCTATGAAAGATATCAGTGCATATAAGATTAAATATAAAGAATTACAAATTTACACCAAACGGAAAGGAATGTCCTATATCACTTGATTCTGCAGGAGAATGTTTGATATTACAAGGCGATGGGTGTGTTGCTACATTTGTCTATGGTCCATGCAAGTCATAGCTTTAAAAGGCGGGGATGTAATCACCCTACATGTAAATGCTGACTGAAGTTTATTGTATAGTGTGAATTGAGATAACTTTTAGACTTCAATATTATAAACGTTCTTTCCGCTTGACAAAGACAATATATATCTTAAGAACAGCAATAAATAATTATTACAACAAAACACAAAAAAAGAGTGAAATCGGGATTCTATTCCTTAATAAATAATGCGATTTTAAAGGCCAACAAAGATTCAATATTGCCATGATTACCGGATATTTCATAAATTTACTATCGTATGTATGTGTTATGTATGGTTTTTTAAATAGTTATTTTAATTCCACACATACACATTCAATGCAAATAATAAGTGTTAAAGATGCATTGAAATTTATAATTTGCTTTTGAAATATAATTCGTTGAATAAAACATGACTGAAAAAATTAAATGAGCGCTGAGAAAGAAATCCATCATGAATGCATAATCCAAATTGTACTATTTTTCTAACTCCACCGAAGAAACAAAACTAATTCAAATATCAACACTAAACCCCACTTTCTAGGCTCAATAAAGTGAAGAGCATTGACTTTAATCACCCGAATTCTTCAATGTAGAATATTGTTCATACTGCGTTTTATGGTAACCAATTAAATATCGCCAAATCACATTATGACCTACTGGTGTCTCAATTGACGCATATGTACATCGATTCATACATTCACCATTGAACATAACAAATATCGAACGAAACCAGAATATCAAATTAACAGTAAATACTAGGCTCTACCTTGTCTCCCGCTGAGTTATTTAACATCAACAGATCATCGTGACTGGCACATTATACATTATAACGATATTATATACGCAATTATACACGTTTCGGCAAAGAATCGCTGAAAGAACTTGAAGAGACGAATATACTGAAAATAATTATACAAATAGCTTTGGTAAATTACAAAGACCTTGGCATGTTTTAAGAAAAGCCTTATATGACAGTATAATTATTTAAATAATGGGCATACACCTCTGGACAGAGACAGCACTTGACGAAACCGGCAATAATGTACTCACGCAACAACATGTTCTAGGTGAATAAATGAACCAGATGACATCTACGTAATTTAAAGAAAATGTTTTACCTGTCAAATAATTATCCTCTACCTGAACCTTCTGAAGAATTACAAAGAAAGGTAGAAAGAAAAGATAAAAAGACAAAAATGTATGTATTTATACCAGCAGCTAGCCTTTATTGTATAAAAGTAAGTTTGTGTTTTATCGTAGGACTAGGAGCGAAATCATGTTGAAAATGAAATATGTACATCATATTGGTGAATGAGAGAGAGAGAGAGAGTGAGAGAGAGAGAGAGAGAGAGAGAGAGAGAGAGAGAGAGAGAGAGAAAGAGAGAGAGAGAGTTCAGTCCAGGAAACGAATTATGACTGCATAATCACTGTATCTTTGAATATTGTGTCATAGTGTTTTGTATTTATTAGCCACATGATTAACTTTCTTTTAACCCAAAGATGACAGCGATATAACAAGGTGGCTCCCTTGCCTTAACATCTGTGGTTTCCGTTTCTTTCTCCTGATCCAAGATGCATACAAATAAGGTGGCTTCATTTCCTATAAATTTCATTCCTTTTCCAATTTCATCCACTACAAATGTGATTATACTTCATCGTCAAAGTCGTCGAGGGAGTTTAAGTTGCATTTGCTGCATTTACTGGAAATTAAAGCACTACATGTGTCTATATGACAACTGTGAGCCTTCCCAATGATATCGAAGACGTAGTGACCATGGTCAACTTTTGCTGGGTATCGAATCCGTTACCGTTTGATCACAAGTCAGATATCTGTGAAGACCGACGGGTGAACTGTTGTTTTAAACAATTGCATGCCAGTACACTCTATGGGAAGTTGCACATGTATAATAATTAAAGTTTTAATTTTTAATATTTGCCCTACAACTTGTTGAATGGCACGATGGCCATGCCCTCAAATGAGGTAGAAAGGGGTGTATGGTTCTCAACGTACTTGCTCAAGGTCTCTGCTCGCTTTTGCGGAGAGAGAGAGAGAGAGAGAGAGAGAGAGAGAGAGAGAGAGAGAGAGAGAGAGAGAGAGAGAGAGAGAGAGAGAGAGAGAGAGGAAACGAATTATGTCTGCATACTCATCTTATCTTTGAAGATTGTGTCATAGTATTTGGCGGCATACAAACTGATAGCGATGTCATGGCTAAAGTCTAATAATATTTTCTCGGTGTCCCGAGACAAGTGCTGTAATACAATATACTTAGCGTAGCCATTATGATGTTCCATAATATGTTTGAGGCGCGACAGGCGGTGTTGATTCATTTATGGCTTATTCATTCTATTGTGCGCTATAATTATAGCCACGTCGACCCTGACATGCGCTGTGGTTCTCACTACTTTGATCTGCCAGGTACAACCATCTGCTGACAAAAGTCTTTAATGAGAACATTTTAAAAGAATGGCATTTATCCCAATAGAGTATGCTAAAGGAAATCCAGATGTTAGGTTCACATATATATTGCACGAAACAGTATATATAAATTAAAAACGTGAAAGTCTCCCCACACGGTCATATCAATGATATCTATGTTTCAAGCAACCAATAAAACAGGTCTAAACGTTCAGCTTTATAAACTATACAAACTATCAATGAAAAATGAGACGACGAGGAACTTTATATGTTCCAACTTAAAAAAAAGATAAGAAAAGGTTGTTTGAGGAAATAGTTATTGGGTGGGTCCGAAATGTGTGTATATCTTGCTGAGGTCCCAAGTATATGGGGGAAACCAAAATGCACAAACAACATCGTGATAGACAAATGACTATGAAGATTTCGGAAAAGTAAGAAAGGCTCGTTCAGATTCCAAATGGAATATTCGTTAGAACAAGAGCTAGAAAATATAACAGACCTTAGACAAGTCGGTATGAAAGGTAGGCTGACCAATTGGGAGATCGGGCAAGTACTGAAAGAATTAAACCTAAGTGTATAACACATACAGGCATCAAATATTACAATCTCCCATCCGAATTAATGCACAACTAAATTTATTTTCCGCCATTCAACAAATTATTCAGCACGTTGGCTTACATATTTAAAAATGTTACTGCCAACATAGCGACATAAACAGCTTTCTCATAAGTAGTTATATGGACGAGTGGTTATATGAAGAACGAGACTGCCATAGCCTTCTTATTTATAGCCTCGTTCCAAACGCGCCACCCTGGTCGCCAATTACAATCAAACATTTGTCGCTCTTTCTTAGTCAATAATTATTGCCGACAGCATTGCAGACATTATACAACCAATCCAGAAACAATGAAAACATAAATAGGGAGCGTTTATCATTTTATCGACTTTGAGATAAAAAAAAAAAACTCTGGAAAGTTTGGACTAATGAAGCAAAACAGAATTAAGCGCACAAATATCGTTTGTGATTTGTGAAGCGATGTTTGATAGACTAGCAGATAGCATGCTTGGCACATGGAAACAGTGATCTTTTTGCATCTAGTTAGCTATAGACGCCGCCACAACAATGGTAAATTTAACATCAAAGAAAATCATATCTAAAACAAACTTTACATAAATGAGAACAAATCGAGGAAGTTATCAAAGGTGTGATTGAGCGCTTCATGACTCACGCAAGTAAAACAGTATCTAAGCACAGTGAAAAACTTGTGAATGAGGAACATTGTAGACAGTAAGCCAGCTAACAGCCGTGTTACAAATGGCGCTCGAGTAAATAAGCCTTTTACAGAAAAGGAATATATGGACAGAGACACGCATTAAATGAACAAATCTGAAAAAAGAATAATTGATATGAAGTAGATGTCTTTGTTCGCTGTCTCAGAAGACGTATTGTGAAATAAGTGGATATTTGCAGACGTACTGCTTACTGCTTGTCTGGGCAAGTTTGCAGCAGATGCAGAAATTGCTTTGACAAAGTCTGGAGTTTATTTGAATCCACGAGATATATACTTAATAATCAGATAGTCGAGGATATCAGAAACTATATGCCGGCATGAAGCTCAGTTCTCAATTTAATTTCCATGCAAATTCTAATGACCGGTTTGGAACACAATTGAAAACAATACAGATAGTATCAACGCAAAGTATTTTCAGCTGTTTTATCCCCCACCATGTGACACTGTCAAATTTAGATTTGATAGAGAGTTGTTGTATTCGTACTCTACATAGATTCGAACCAAGATCTACAGGTAAACGGTACTCATTGTAATGCATACACACACCAGCCCATATTATACTTGGACTAAGTCTGGAGTCAACAAAGAATCGTGCTACTCAGTCGGTTTTATATGTATGGCGTCTTAGTACTTAATTCGGACAAATCTACAGTTATTCTGGATGCCTATGAAAGATGTCTGTGTATATAAGATTAAATATAGAGAATTACAAATTTACACCAAACGGAAAGGAATGTCCTATATCACTTGATTCTACAGGAGAATGTTTGATAATACATGGCGATGGGTGTGTTGTTACATTTATCCATTGGTCCATGCCAGTCATAGCTTTAAAAGGCGGGGATGTAATCACAGTACATGTAAATGCTGTCTGAGGTTTATTGTATAGTCTGAATTGAGATAACTTTTAGATTTCAATATTAGAAACTTCTCTCCGCTTGACAAACACAACATATATCTTAAGAACAGCAATAAATAATAATTATAACAAAACAGAAAAAAAGAGTGAAACCTAGATTCTGTTCCTGAATAAATAATTCGATTTTAAAGGCCAACAAAGATTCAATATTGCCATGATTATCGTATGTATGTGGTATGTGTGTGTTTGTTATAGTTATTATAATTCCTCACATACACATTCACTAATAAGCGTCAAAGATGCAACGAAATTTATAATCTACTTCTTGAAATATAATTCGCTAAATAAAACGTGACTGAAAAAATTAAATGTGTGCTGAGAAAAAAAAATCTGTTTTGAATGAAATTCCAAATTTTCCTAATTTGTCTAACACCAGCGAAGAAACAAAACTAATTCAAATATCAACACCAAACCCCATTTTCTAGGCCCAATAAAGTGAAGAGCATTGACTTTAATCACCCGAATTCATCAATGTAGAATATTGTTCATACTGCATTTTATCATATCGAATTAAATATCGCCGAACAACATTCTGCTCTACCCATTCATCACCTGACGCACATGTTCATCAATTCATACATACGTCATTGAACATAACAAATATCAAACTAAAACAGAATATCAGATTAACAGTAAATACTAGGCTCTAACCTGTCTCCCGCTGAGCTATTTAACACCAGCAGATCATCGTGACTGGCACATTTTACATTAAAATGATATGAAATACCCAAGTATACCAGTTTCAACAAAGAATCGCTAAAAGCACTTAAAACACTAATATACTGAACAGAATTCAATAAATAGCATTGGTAAGTTATGAAGACCTTAGTTTGTTTTAATAAAAGCCTTATATGACACTATTATTATTTAGAGAATGGGCATACACATCTCGACACAGACGGCGCTTGATAAAATCGCAAATAATGTTCTCACGCAACAACATATTCTAGGTGAATAAATGAACCAGATAATTCATCTGGAAAAATTGCAAAGAAAGATAGAAAGAAAAGATAAAAAGACATAAATGTATGTATTTATAATAACAGCTGGCCTTTCTTTATATAAGTAAGCTTGTGTTTTATCGTAGGACTAGGAGCGAAATCATCTTGAAAATGAAATGTGTGCATGTTGTTGGTTAATGTTAGAGAACATTGCTGTTTTGTAATTAGAATGCCTATTTATTAGCCACATGATTAACTTTCTTTTGTCCCACAGATGACAGCGATATGACACGGTGACTCACATGCTTCAACATTTGTGGTTCCCGTTTCGTTCTCCTGATAAAGAATGCAAAAAAAAAAGGTAGTCTCACTTCTTAAATAAGCACTGAGTAAGAAATCTGTTATGAATGCAACATCCAAATTTTCCTTATATTAAACTTTCGGAACATTTTATCTTGTTACATGTATTATCTAGTCGCATCTAGAGAGTCCGTTTCTCAGACTATTTATCCTTTTAATACAAGCATGAAGAAACAGTTATTTATGCGCATATCATTTGGCCAAGATAACTAATTTAAAATAGCAAGTTTAACATTAATATTTTATGTGCAAGCTGGATAAAGATTATTGAGTTCGATATTGTTCTTAGGGTTGGAAATTATTCAAAAACAATTGGACATTTTTTATGTTAGCAATAGTCTGGTAAGGCGCAAACACCAAATGGAGTATGCATTTACCTGTATAGTTTAAACTGTATTTTAACGATTCATTTTCATACATGTACTCTTCATTCAATACTGATCATAATTTGGCGAACTGAGACCGCTTTTGAGGGAACCGAATCTACATGAGAACTCAATATTGGATGGGCGACCTCATTACCATCACGCACGATGGAGCCGATTAGAGAATTCTGAACCACTGAGATGCAAGGAATATGTGTTACCACTCTGAAATACAAACCAGCTTTAAATCGAAAAAACGTTGCACCATCTGTAAGCGATACTTTTTACAAGAAACATTATAATTTTCTACATTTCCTCACAGGGGGATACTTCACTTATATTCCAATTATGCTTTACTTTCTCTCTATTCTTGAGATGTACTCTCTTTCCCTCAATTCATATATCAATCCATTCAGGTCATGTACTTAAACACATAACAACTTGGAGAGAGAGAGGGTGTTGGGTTATGAAGGAGAGAAGATAGTGCCTGTTGCTATAATTCTAAGTTTTTTATTAGTATTTTCCCTTCTCCTATCGCTTATTTTTCTTCTATCTAATCGAATACCATGCCATAGTGATCACTAATAGCAATTTGGAATTTGTAGAGACTGAGTAAAATATTCGGAAAATATTCAATAGTGCACTTGGAGCTAAAATATGTTGTGTCAGGAAATTGTCGGCAACGTCAGGAGCTTTTAATTTTGATATTGTCAAACTTGTTATCTATTAAAAAATAGGTGTCACAAGGTGGTTTTAAACTGGTTGTACTTAAAATATAAAAAGATTTATCGTATTTGCAAAATCCAGACCGTTTTGATTTGTTACTATTTAAAGAATATTCATTTCGAATGACTTGAGCTCTTTATTCTTCGGAATGTTAAATGTTTAAAGTGATTGTACGTCGACCATAAATATATCGGATGTATAAACACCGTACTTATCTTATCAGGTAAATTAACTGGTCGAGCGACAAATGTTTGATTTGAATATTATGTCTATTATACATTTCCAGGCGATCGGTTTGCGTTGACAATGGAAATGGACGGATGAATGGATGGAGGAATGGATGGATGGAAGACTTGATTGACTGCAAATAATTGGGATGAAATTAGTATAAAGTTCATACATTTTGTGGAAGTAAAGATAGATAGAATAACATAATATTTATCCAACAATACAGGGTTATTAGAGTCAATGCTCTTCATCTGAGAGTGTTTAAACATGCAACATAGACGTTTACCCATGAGTGTGTGTATGATTAGGATATTTAACGTAGCTTTAACAATTTTTCAGTCATGTCGCTACGATGTCTGCAGTGAGGCAGTTTATAGTGATGTCTAGAACTGTGGCATCATACCGCAGACATTAGGATGATGTTCAACCCAGTCACTTTATCCTGACACCAGGCCAACCAGTCCTATCTCTCACATCTTAATGCTGAGCGCCATGTGAGGCAACTGTTAGTACCATTTGTTTAAGTCTTTAGTATGACTCGGCCGAGGATCGAACCCAAGTTCGCTTGCTTTCGAGAGTGCATATAACATCAAAACATCGACGAATTCACTAAATAAATGCTACAAGCAAATCTAACGAGAAAATCAAAATTCTTTCTGATGCACACTATCCTGCATGCATCCTCTTTTGCATCTTCAAATGGATACACTTCCTAAACTGTTTATCACAAACGTCACATCTAAATGATGCATCTCCAGTATGTGTCCACTGTGATTCTTTAAAGCACTGCTCTGTTTAAATGTTGTATTCAGAAAATCACAGGAATGGTTAATCTCAACAATGCATCATTATGTGCCCCTTCATGTAGACATTTCAACCCCAAAGACAATTCGGCCTAGACATTTCAACCCTTAAAACATCTCTCCCAGACATTTCAACCGCAAAGATAATTCGGCCTAGACATTTCACCCCCCCCCCCAAAAAAAAAACAAAACCATTTTGCCCAGACATTTCAACTCCAAAGACAATTCGGCCTAGACGTTGCAACCACAAAGATTATTCGACCTAGACATTTCAACCCCAAAAGACAATTCGGCCTAGACATTTCAGCCTCAAAGACTATTCGGCCTAGAACTTTCAACCCCAAATACAATTCGGCTGAAACAGGTCAACCTCAAAGACAATGCGGCCTAGATATTTTAACCCCAAAGATAATTCGCCCTAGACATTTCAACCCAAAAGACAATTCGGCCTAGACATTTCAACCTCAAAGACATTTTTGCCTAGACATTTTAACCCCAAAGACAATTCGGCTGAGACATTTCCACCCCAAAGATAAGTCGGCCTAGACATTTCAACCCTTAAAACAAATTTGCCCAGACATTTCAACTCCAAAGATAATTCGGCCTAGACATTTCAACCCAAAAGACTATTCGGCTTAGACATTTTAACCCCAGGGACAATTCGACACCAAATTAATTTACTGTGTCCCATGTTTAAAAGATTGATGTGAATATTTCTCTATATATAAATCAACTAATTAACACATACAGACTCAAACATAACACTGTAAAGGAAAACGTGCTAGAAAGATATACATCATGTTTGAGAAGGGATTGATTTTTTATGAATAAAATACCTATTTCTCAACCAGGTAACTATTCTTGGTTTGATATAAAGATGACAGTTATCGTAATAAGTGAATTATTCGCTCACTCCTCTGTATCAACTTCTTCTCGCTACTGTTTCAGTAAGCCGGAATGTTAGGTTTTCATCCCTCTTTTGACTTTGATATTTGCTAGATTGTTCGGTTTTCTACTATACAACATTACTCTATCATCAAAACGGTCAAAATAATAATAACAAAAGCTGAGTCTGTTGGTTAGATGTATCGAATTTCCATCACCTGTTTTATGAAAGCTTTCCCAAGGACATAGAAAGGCATACAAAGTAAACAATTGACATAGTGTTGTGAATTGCCTCAATCGCCTCACCATTCCTATCGTTCAAAAACATAAATGGATGACATAAAATAAATTCATTTTAGAGTTTGTAAAGTCGTAAGGTCATGCACGAATAGACTTTACATGTAAACTAACCTTAGCTAAATGTTTAAAAGCAAATTAGACCAAACAATATATTTGAAATAGGTTTAAAGAATTTGTAAAAACAAAACACAGTGTGTATAGTTTGCAACGTATACACACACCAATTTACTTTTATCTTTCTCTAGAAATTGTTGCAAAGTTAAACAGCATGGAAAGTATGACCGGTTTGCAAATCGGCTGATATGACTAAACGTGCATAAATATGCAAAGACACACACACACGTGCATACCAAAAATACATGAAAGTATATACGTGTATGCCTATTTGCATACATGTATAACGTAACTCATGTAAACAGTTTTGCACGTCTTTAACAAATGCACGGTGTGCAAATTTTCATCCCGTAAAATATTGCTATTACATGAAATACTTTAACCAATATATGTAATGTTTTAACAACTTAAGATATCACACTGATTTGCTAGCCTTAACTATTGTTATTACATGAAATACTTTAACAATATATGTAATGTTTTAACAACTTAAGATATCACACTGATTTGCTAGCCTTAACTATTGTTATTACATGAAATACTTTAACAATATATGTAATGTTTTAGCAACTTTAGATATCACACTGATTAACGTAACGATATAGAAAAGAATAAAAGCTGGCACACCGTCGTTATAATCATTTACTTGAAATATATATTTATATGCGGTCAGACGAGGTTGAAAGCGCTTTATTCTAAAGCGTTTGGACTAAAGAACTTGTAGTAAATGGACGACACGAAATGATTTATGTTGAATAGCTTCTGATATAACATTATGAGATTGTCCATACTTTATGACATTATTACGAGATTATGAATACGAAAACCAGCAATATTAAACACTTCCAAAATGTTATTACATCAATGTTTTCATTATTTATTTTATCTTACCATTCTAATTTTCTAAGATACCGCCATTCTCACTCAGTGAAGATCTTTTCCAATGTATCAGCAATAATCCAATACTAGCTGCTTATCGCTTTAACTAAAAGTTAAAACGTCACATGTGAGCAAATATAGAATTATATGTACCTATTTATTCATTCTCAAAGTTGCTTATTTATTTCTTGCAATTCAAAACTATTTGACAGCAGGAGTAATGATCGGTGGACCATAAATCTCGAAACGTGATACGTTTTGCTTGACCGACGACCTTGCATTAGATGATAACTATTCAACTGACGTTAGGTAATTCAGAAGCGCAAGGGTGAACGACATACGATGATACATACGATTGTGCATTGTTGTTGTTGTTAATGAGTTTAACGACATTTGTCAGCACAAGATAGCCTTTGCAAGGTGGCCAGTATTATTGGTGGAGAAAGAACCCAGGTAAAGCCCAGGAAAGAACCACCGACCTACGAGAAGCTACCGGCATGCTGTCTCACATACCCACATTGGCTGAATCTGAGATTCGAACCCACGCAAACAGAGGTGAGACGGCAGTGATCTGCAACGAATAGCGCTTTAGACCACTCGGTCACTCTGGGCTTCTTATTTCTGTGTTGCATACAGTGTATTTTTGTATGGTATATAGTGTACTTTTGTATGGCGTATAATGTATTTCTGTATAGCATACAGTGTATTTTTGTATGGCGTATAATGTATTTCTGTATAGCATACATTGTATTTTTGTATGGCATATGGTGTATTTATGTAGCTCCTATTTGTCTACTTTACGCCGTTTATTGTGGAGACAAAGTAAGAGCTTAGTCGGCTGCTGACTCATGACTTTCTCGAATGCATTGTTCCCGATTGATTTTTATAATGTCATATATTTTTGGTTAGCTTTTTGCTTATATTTCCTTTCTATATTTTGGTTTAGCCAATATTTAACTGTATTACATCATTGGACTACGAGATCTATATTGTGTATTTATCGAGCTCGTTCAGTTATGTGAATCTCAAATTTTCCCTTATATCATTCAGTTAATGTTAATGTCATTTCAGACTACAATTATAAAGTATAATATTCATGAATTGCCAATGTCATGTGAGACTTCCCTTGATAAATATACCAAGACCTGTATTATTTCCAAAATCACTTTGTTGGGTGCTTTTCATTACGAGTTCATTTATTCGCTCTTTTGAACTGTCCTTTATGCTTCTCTGTAAATTAAAAACTGTGTAAAGAGACGTATATGGGTCTCAAATATCGTTCTGACGGTACTCATCTCAGCAGGAGGCGAGATAGAACATATTGTGTTTGGTGGCGGCGCGCTGTGTATGTGTGTGTGTCCTGACTAAGTAGCCCACATTGGCAGATTAATTAATGGATTTGATTTACCATCGGTCAATGTGTAGATGGCTTCGCATAGTTGGGCAGTGTATATATTAACGAACTCACATTTAGTTAGATCAGTTGGTAGACAATCTGATAGACGGACGTATATTTGGTACAGTTGGTAGACAAACTGTTTGACTGACGTATGTGTGGATCATTAATTGAAACATAGATTTATAGGTAGGACGTTGATATATGAATCGACGCCCTGGTGCTTACTCATGCTGCATTTGACTCAATACAACCTAGACAGTATACAATATATGTTTTGTACCAAAACCGATGCCACACTAATACACAGAAATCAAAAGAAAAGTTTCTGTTTCGCATGTTTTCATTTACTTCATTATTATCGCTAAGAAAATCTAAACGAAGCAAGAAACCTAACAGATGCAGAATAAAGATAATGTTTCTGCAGAAAATAACCGGAACATTTTTTCACTAATAAAACTAAATTATTTTTTTAAATAAAATTTTAGATTTAACCTTATGATAGAGAATTATTTTCCATGCTAGATAATACTACATATTACGCGATTATGTCCCTTCCAACATTATATATATATATATATATATATATATATATATATATATATATATATATATATATATATATATATATATATATATATATACATACATACATATATATATTCTTAATAGCGTTATCTCCCTTACAAAATACTAATGAGAAACGTCAGATTTATAATATAGGTATATATCTTTCTTCAGCAATTTCGAAAAGTTACATCTTATAGAGAGTGCTCTTTTGCAAAATTTTCTGCTACAGGTCTTATCAAAGGTGATATAATATCAAAATATTTGCTGAAATATTATTACTAAGCCAGTCTCTGTATTCAGCTATATATTCGAACCATTTTATTCTGAAATCTTTTCGAAAAAGCGGATTTATACACATTTTCTACTACACGTTGAACCGAAGTTAAGCATATATAAAACAATTTGCCGCCTTCATTCCCTGATTTAAATATTTTTTCTTCACCAGTCTCTATAGTTCAATATTTGATAGGTCTCCGGCCCATAGTCTTACACCTGCCACCCACCTCCGTGCAATATTCTCATTTGTGTCATACCTTGAAGGTTATTTAAGTGTTATATTCAGGATTTACTTCAATGTGATCGATCACAAGGCAGTGTTTAATTATCTCATTAACTATCTTGAATATAAAACGGTGACAAAGATCATGTTTCTGTCCAACAATAAACATTAGATAACCAGTACTACTGACATTAGATAACCAGTACTACTAACATTAGATAACCAGTACTACTGACATTAGATAACCAGTACTACTGATATTAGATAACCAGTACTACTGACATTAGATAACCAGTACTACTGACATTAGATAACCTGTACTACTGACATTAGATAACCAGTACTACTGACATTAGATAACCAGTACTACTGACATTAGATAACCAGTACTACTGACATTAGATAACCAGTACTACTGACATTAGATAACCAGTACTACTGACATTAGATAACCAGTACTACTGACAAAACTAACTGTATTTTTCAGTCGACAGGCCTGGTAATGCTATCACGAGAGTCTTCATAATTCTTGATGGTGGGAAGTCTCACAAATGCATGGCTCATTCATAATAATATTATTTATCTACATTTACACTTGAGAATCCAGACAAATAATCTTCAGGGGTTCATATTACGTTTTCACTGTCAAAAATGTTAAAAATCATAATATCGCTACAGCTCTGTTTTTGTTACTGCCACATTGTACACACAATTGTATTTCCCCTCTTACTCCAATACCATATTGTAAACACGATTTCATACCAAGACTCTCTCACCGTACACTTTGTAAATGTAACCTTTAATGATTGTATTGGTTATATTTAAGGTTATTTGCTGGATTAAACATCACTGTTAAATCCAATGCTATGTTTCACCGATAATAGTATATGTAGTTCTGCCATGAGATAGTGAAGGCACTCCACCCCACCCCCACAAAACCCCAAATATCAACCAAAAACAAAACAAAATACCACACAATTACAAAAAAGACCCTCAGCAACAGAATCTAACTGGACAAACAAACAACATTCTTAAATGTTTAAAAATTAACTATTAGACAGATAGAAATAAAGATCAATCATCAAAGCAATCAGATAGTTTGTTACAACCAGTGCAGTAATGGTTGTCGACAGTCAATTAGATAGCTCCTTACAGCTATCGCAGTACTGATTGTCTACAGCCAATCAGATAGCTTATTACAGCCATTGCAGTTCTGGTTATTGACAGCCAATCAGATAGCTCGTTATAGCCTATGCAGCACTGGATGTCGACAAAAATTTCAGTAATATCGAATATTATCATACATTGCATACAGTAAACGACAAAGGTGGATACACATTTGCATAGATAAAAATATTTAAAAATTGAAAGAATGAAATAGATATAAATGTAATCAGACACTTTAAGAAAAGAATATATTCATTTGTTTATTTCTTAAATTATTCACAAATATAATCAATGGAAAGATATTGAAGACTAATTCAAAACATCAATTAATTGAAGAAAAGTTATTTGTGGGAAAATAAGCCGCTGTGTCTGAATGAATGAATGAATGAATAAATAAATAAATAAATAAATAAATAAATAAATAAATAAATAAATAAATAAATAATAAAAATTTAAATATTATCGATTTTTTAGTACGATGGCGTTTGCATAGATTTACTTTGGGAACTGAATTAGTACTGAGAGCCGTAGAGTATCGTCGCACGTGATTTGAGTGCCACCAGTTCGTACGCTAAATTACAACGCACAGATAATTACAGAGTTTGACACTGAATTTCAGTAGTCTTAGACTATCTATTAATGCATAATAAATACTTAATATATACTAAAGAATTCATAATTCGGGGAAAATACAGTATGTTAAACGATATACATCGAAACGAATATGTCAATAAGACTACATACATAATGGGAAACAACTCAGTTAATTTAAGAGTCCGGCCATATCATTTGTCGGTGGAGTTGTGCACCTTTATTTCTTTGCATGCATAAAGGTCTCCCTGAACCTATTTTGTTTTTATTAGACACCTCTGTAATTATTAAGGTAAAGGACATTAGCATAATAAACAGGAGTTTTGTGTTTATAAATTCACACAGTTTTCTTGAAGTTAGGCTTGAAAAAAGGTTTGATTTTTTTGGTTACTATCTTTTAGAAATTGACCAAGGCACGAATTAAAATGCATGAAGCGGCTTCAAATAAATTACCTGCTTGTTTCGCGTAGTTTTGTATGTCTGCTAGAGATTAAAAAAAATATATCTTAAAATCGAGATGATTTAAAGGTAACGACAAGCACTATATTCTGCACAAGGAATTAACCCGAATACATCGAGCATGCGTTAGGCAAAAATCTTTGGTTTGATTTAAGTTGCATCTTTAATATTGGTTTATTTTCCTTATTCTACAAACTGTCTTCATCCAATGGAAACTCTCTCTCTCTCACTCTCTCACACACACACACACACAAACACACACACTATCTCTACTGTGTAAATTATATTTCTTGTTTGTAAACTAAAATAGCTTCTTTTTGCACAATTAAATTACACATATTTTACTCAAACATGTTCATGAATAAAACTGTTACAGTTCGTTCTTTATGGCGAAATGTTGATGCACTAGCCTTGGTGAACCGGTTGTTTTCGTTCTGTAATAGACAATATAACCAGCGCCAATGAAAATAAAAGGATAAGACACAAAAACAACGTATTGTGAGTTTAGATGTACTAGGATGTCATTCGCATGTAGCTAAAGTAAAGGTAATAATGTAAAGAAAGCATGCCAATAAGTACTTTAATAGCAGTTTAAACTGGATTTTTAAAAATTAGTTAGGAAGACTATTCATGACAGAATAAGGTGGTGCTCATCAGTTTTGTATTTGCATAGAGATAGAATATTAAACTTTTGTCCATGTTTTCCTCATTAGGTATGCTTTTTCAAAAAAAAACTCGTATCTTAAGTTTTATTTTGAAGTATGATTGAAGGATTTGGACTATGATCAGATGTGCATCTAATAAACAACTGCTTGCTTCGCATGATCATTTTGACTTCCTGGACCTTACAAGTCAGTTTGAAGAACAAAGAGCAGATAAGAGATTTTGTTGTTGTTGTTTTGAACTTAAGCTTGTGGTTGAGGAGATTGCTGAGGTGTTGGTTGAGCTGCTTGAAGACAGCAAGCAATATCAACAGGCAATGTTTCAAGAGCTTTTGTGTTGCCTTAGTTGCTGTAACAATTTTCTTGGTTCTACAATCGGTTTAAATAATTGTTCTCTGACTTCTGTAAATTCTACTTGAGATTCTTGAGTTTCTTGTAATTTTGGTCAGAATCACGAACTGGCAAAAAACTTTTGGATTGCTTCAAATCTTTCTCAAGCTAATCTAGCTGTATACGAATCATCATCAGGTGCCATTTTATTGATATATAATAATCATCTAATTATAAAAGCAGAGAGGATATGACCTAAATGAGACATCATATGGGTAAACAAAAACACAAATACAAATTTTGAAGAAAAAAAATAAAATAAAGTAACAAAAAAAATCTAATCCAACTGGAGAAACTTTTGGAAAGTTAGAGACTTTGGTTTGGCGTTATAGACCTTACATTTTCATTTTCATAGGAAGCTTTATTTTTCAAAAATGACATTTCAGCCAAGTGGTCTGTTCACCATCTATGCTGTTGTTAGCAATAAATTACACCATCCTCAGTTCACCAAAACTTTATGTCTACAGCCCACTAGATCAGTTTTCAAGCCATCGGGTACACTCGAGATTTTTTTTATTGGCCAGACAATTCACCCAAACCCTGCCTAAATCCACTAAAAACAATATGAAAAATTAATCTAATCATACTCAAAACCACAAGAAAACATTGGTTACAGTATTATGTTTTGGAAACAGACGACAAGATAGACAGCCTTTATTTTTTAGATCGGAAGTAAAAATTTAAATAAGGGAGACAAATGTTACTATATTCATCACCAATTAGAACTGAACTCCATTCTGGACAAAATCAAGTACAGTAAAATAAATTACATTATAGTAGCATATAATGGAATACAAAAATATATTTTGTATTTCTTCATTGCATTTTTTTTATTTCTCCTATTTAGAATTATTTGAATTAAATAATTGCCTATCAGTGCCATAACTGTCAAATGCGATTAAAACAACAATAAAATACAACAAACAACTGAAAGTACCAAATAATTTCTTTAAACATAAAATAGATTTTAGATTTCTATCAAATATGGCATGTCTCACTGCCAATTCAAAATTATAAATATGTGCTAAGATTATTGTTCCAAGTCTTATCAAGCAGAGTTTAAAAACATGAAATAGTGTGTATCAACAGTAAACTAATGAAGTTCAACTTGATTGTATTTTGCAGACTGAAAGCAAAGCATTAATAGAATCAAATAATACAAGTAATGTGTGCAACCTGTGTTGTCAAAACATGTATTAGAATAATAGTTTGCTGCGTATGCATTGTTTGCCTTAAAATATAGAAATTACAAAATAATTCACCGTTCTCATTCATTGTAGAACACCCTATGTGTATCTACTCACTAATTTGATTTGTACCGCCATCTGTAACATCCGTGGCCCGCCGCTTTGTCACTTCATGTACTTAAAATATTTGCCTTACATTTATATGTATGCATTTAAAGATCTTCCCATCTGTCTCACACAAATGAATCATATGCGCAGAAGACTGCTTTATCATTAGCATAAAATTTTAACCAAAGACAATAATATTCTTAAATGCAGTAACATGAAGTATAAAGAAAATAATGAATAAAGCACTTAGTTTCACTTCAATTTAAAAATAAAGAATCTTTACATGATTTTAAAATTTTATTTTTATTTAAAATGTCAGTCTCGTTGATTCACAATGAGGCCGTTTGTACTTGGAACATACTGACTGGGTCTGCCTTGATATGATAACCAGCAATGGGGATGAATCCACTAACATTTATCTCCCTTTGTCATTTCCATCTGATGTAAATAATAAATGCGGCATAATTTGTCGTCTGTTTCAACAAGATAGTACTCTTTCCAATGTTTTCTTGTGGTTTTAAGTATGTTTCATTTGATTTACATAATGGTCTGTGGTGGATTTGGGCGGGCTTTGGGCAGTTTTGGGTGAATCATGAAACCCTTTTATATGGTTCATATGCTTCTCATTCACTCTTGAAGATATATGCCTATACATAACACTAAGGCGGAGAAAAAATATTTTTTTAAAAATGAACAGAGGTCCCTGTTCTCTGTGACATGCAGTATAATGCATTCTGTTTTTATAAAAAATGCAAATTGGAATGGCATGAATAGCCTGGTTATATCAAAATTCAAATTCCTCTTCATGCACTGCCACAGCTCCTTGGAAAATTAGGCAACAGTCTTGTACTTGGTTTAAAAAGTAACAAAACCAAGTTAACAGTAATCAAAGATTAAAAATATATCAAGGTCTCTATGGTTTCTAATACATATCTGTTTCAAAATCATAACTGCATCCTTTCCAAATATATTACAAAATAACAATAAACGTATCAATTTTATAAACTGTTATAATTAAACGTGTTCAAGATCTTTAAAAAATTGCATTTTTTGTGTTACCTGTATACAAGTTTATCAAGAGTCATTAATACTAAGAACTTTAACAGAATTTTAAATCACTGAACCTGTTTTCTTTTTAAACTTAAATCTACAAAAAAATGGCCAAGTGGTCTAAAGCAGTGATCCCAACCTTTTTATCGCTGCGGACCGGTCAACGTTTGATAATTTTACCGCGGCCCACTGAGGGGGGGGGGGCACGTTGTTTGTTTGTACTTTAGATTGTTTTGATTTAATAATTTTAATTTAATTGTATTTGTACCTAAAACTGCCCCGATATCACGATATTTTGCGCATGCGCGGTATTGGTGCGGCTTTAGGTGACGTCTCTCAGCTCCCGGTTAACCTCTCGTCCATGGAAAGTCGCACAAACCCGAGAGAAATACACCACAGTAAATAAAATGGAAATAATTTAATGTTCCTTGGGCTGCCCGGTACCATTTGATCCACGGGCCGGTACCGGTCCGCGGCCCGGGGGTTGGGGACCACTGGTCTAAAGTGCTGTATGTTACGGATCACTGCCGTCTTACCGCTGTCTGCGTGGGTTCAAGCCTAAGATTTGGCTAATGTAGTTATGTTAAAAAGCTTGCCAGTAGCTTCTCGTAGGTCGGTGGTTTTTTTCGGGACTTTTCCCCCCGAGTTCTTCCTCCACCATTAATACTGTCCGCCATGTATAGCCTATTGTGTGCTGACAAATGGCGTTAAACCCTAAAAACAAAAACAAAAGATTGGCAGTTATATAAACTTGTATTCATTCAATTAAACCTTACAATGCTTTGCATAATGAATTACACACATTTCTGATAACATTACTACGTTGCAAACTTAGTTGTAAGGACTTTGCTATAAGGCAAACTACAGTGAATTTGTACAACGTGGTAAACTTAAACATGGCAATCTACATATTCTATTCCAACCACGTATGAATGCTCACAAATTAATGATAAGTTAATGCTGTGGCTAAATAATTTTTGTATGCATGAACTAAGTTTTTTTCCAAACTGGACATCTTAGCTTTTGTGGCGCATTTCACATTTAAATTTTGTTGTCAGCGTGTATTTTATATCAAGTTAGCACAGCTTATCCATAAACAATTTCCTGCATTTCCCGATTCTGCAGAATATTACTGGTATGGGTCCTCAAAATAATGAGAAAAAAAAGGAGACACACCTTAAGAATATATCTGTATGGTCTTGTCACTACTGTAATTTATACAACTTTATGCTAAACCATTACCAACAACATTTATAACATTACATCGCACAACTATTTTTCCTTGGAAGTCTTGCTTGACAATTCTCCACATATTTCATATGTTCACCAGCGTGTTATTATTGTACCGGTATATCCAATAAGAACTCACAGCAATTAACTGATTACATTATTGTACCTGTATATTTTGTCCAGTAAGAACTTACAGGAATTAAGTGATTACATTATTCACAGTTTTCAAGGTTGTGACCTATGTAAATGTCATATGTTCTCGAGTGTAGGGACAATATAGAGCTCTGCCTTAATAATTTTCCACATATTTCATAGTAAAAGGACGTCTTAACATGCATCTTCAAATGTATATGCCAATTGAGTTCCAGCTAAACAATCTCTCACATCTGACACTTGTAAGGCTTTGTCCATGGTGTGTGTCTTCAAATGTTTTGACAAGTTTGAGCTATAGCTAAACAGTTTCCCACATATTAAACACTTGTATGGCTTGTCACCAATGTGTACCCTCACATGATTTGACACATGAGACTTCCGGCTAAACAATTTCCCACATGTTTCACATTTGTATGGTTTGTCACCAGTGTGTATCCTTGAATGGCTGGACAAATTAGTTTTGTGGGTAAACAATTTTCCACATAGTTCACATTTGTACGGCTTGTTTCCTGTGTGAATCATCAAGTGAATGGACAAATTATATTTATGGGGGAAAAATTTCCCGCATATTTCACATTTGAAGGGTTTATTATCAGTGTGTCCCTTCTTGTGTTTGGACAAAGAAGAGCTCTGGCGAAACATTTTCCCACATATTCCACATTTGTATTGTTTGCTACCATGCAACCTTTTGTGCATGGTCAAAGTAGAGCTTTGGCGAAATGATTTCCCACACTCTTCACATTTGTGCTGTTTGTCACCAATGTGTATCTTGGAATGTTCCGACAAGTGAGGCTTCTGGGTAAACAATTTCCCACATGTTTCACATTTGTATGGTTTTTCACCAGTGTGTATACTCAAATGGCTGGACAAAGTAGCTTTTTGGTTAAACAATTTTCCACATACTTCACACTTGAAGGGCTGACTACCATTATGCATCCTCATGTGCACGGCCAAAGTATTATAGTAGCCAAAGAACTTTCCACATGTTTCACATTTGTATGGTTTGTTCCCAGTGTGTATCCTTGAATGTCTGGTTAAATCAGGCTTTCGGGTAAATAATTTTCCACATACTTCACATTTGTACGGCTTGTCACCTGTGTGAATCATTAAGTGCATGTTCAAGCCAGAATTATGGCTGAAATATTCCCCACATATTTTACATTTAAAGGGTTTATAATCAGCGTGTTCCCTCATATGCGTGGACAAATAAGAGCTGTGACTAGGCACGTTTCCACTATTGTACGATTTGTCACCAGTATGGAACTTTTTGTGTAAGGTCAAATTAGATATTTGGCTAAACGATTTCCCAAATTGTTCACATTTATTATGTTTGTCACCACTGTGCATCTTCGAATGTTCCGACAAGTAAGACTTACAGGTAAACAATTTTCCACAGGATTCACAGGTGTATGGTTTGTAACCTGTGTGTATATTCGAATGTCTGGTCAAATTAGTTTTTTGGGTAAACAATTTTCCACATACTTCACATTTGTACGGCTTGTCACCTGTGTGAATCAGCAAGTGCATGGACAAACGATATTTATGGCGGAAAAATTTCCCGCATATTTCACATTTGAAGGGTTTATTATCAGTATGTTCATTCTTGTATTTGGTCAAAGAAGAGCTATGGCTAAACATTGTTCATTTTTGTCACTATTCGGCTCCAACTTGGAATAACGCAACAATTCGGAATCCCGAGTTGTTTCCCTTTTTTCTCGAGAAATTGCGTGACCTTGCGAACCGACATAAATACACCGAGCTGCTGGTTTAGCATGAGTTTCATTCGAGTGCTAAGAATGGAGGATGTTGACAGAGATATTTTTGAATCGTTTTGCACGGAAAAATACGTAAGCGACAAGACCACAAATAAATATGTGATGAAGGTGTTTGCCAATAATGTATTCAATCATCAGGATGGGAAAGTTCAAGATGGTGCAGGTTTTTGCACAGGGTCGTATTGGTATCACGGTACCAATTGTTTTTCCATAGACCTCAATGCTAATATTTGGAGAGATAAATATATTTTCTATCCTAATTTAGCGTGCATCTCACACACTGTTATAGAGAACAATGTTAGATTGTCAATTTGACGATGACAAAACCAGGTACTCCATTGCATTTAAGAGAGATAACTCTGCTGGAACTAGACAGGGGTATGAGTTATCTAGTCACAACATACCTATTTTCAGTCACGTGTATTACATTTTCAAAAAATCATAAAAAAATACAAAATTTGATCTATTTAGGAATTAGCATAAATTCACATGTTGCCAAGAGGCTAAACTTTTTTTTTAAGTCTAACAGAAAGTACAACTCTTACATAATCCACCAATCAAAGCTTGTGTTGTTGTTTATTTCGGATTGCAATGGACCCCTACACCTTAAGCACCGCCCACCTGGTCATGCGCAATTGGTACCGTTATACCTATAGCAAACCTTGATTTTTCCAATAATCTGTGAAATAGCTCGGGACTATATAACTAACAAGTGTACTTAGTCTCGCTTGTCAAAAACAATCTTATGAAGTACTAAGCTATGTTCTATATGATTGTGTAAAGAAATGTTATTGAGCTGTTGGAACTCTTGTTTTCATACCTTTGCTTCACTATCAAACTCATGTTTTGAAATAAAATGAATTCTTTTAACTATGAGTTGTGTTTTATTCATATTAGCACTTATCAAACTTCACTTTGGTGATATGGAATAAATCACATTATGTCATATTGTTTAATAGTAAGGTCAAAGGTCAACACACTAGTTAGCATGTACCAGTTCTACTCTTAAAGAGACATTTTGATCTAAAATGAAGGACTTATAATTGTTTCATTAACACAGAAAGTAACAACAAGGACAGGTGGACATGGCCCAATCTAATTATAAAGTATTAGCTTTGAACACTTTACACTGTCTGCATATGCAAGAGGTCACTAACCTCTAGTCCTCACACAAAGGTCAAGCTACCCAGCCTCTTTGTCATACAAATAGAAAGCTTCCCTCCTTTCTGTAGTGCATACAATTGATGCAATAAGCCAATCTGACACCAAATAAAGTAGATAACAGATTTTCTAAGTGGTTATCGTGGATTTGGGGTGAAAATGTGGACTAATATACAGAAAAAGGCTAAAGTTTAACAATGAGTATAGTGAGTCCAATAGATTTAAAAACGGGAGAAAAGTGTGTATCTAAATGGGAGATGTAGCTAATGATACTAGAATTAAAGGAGACACAAGCAGCAATGAGAAAAATGAGAAGCGAGAGCTTGATGATGTTACCTTGGACAATATTTGGAGGCAGTGGACCATAGGTACAGTTACAATAAAAAAGGCACCTGTGCTATAACATCCCTTACAGGCACCAAATATCAGGTGATATGGTGTTCATTCCCAGCTAATATAAAAGGGTGAATAATGTAGATAATATAGATGCATGTAATTCATATTTCTTCATGCGCAATTGGTACCGTTATACCTGTTGTACATAAGGCAGACATGGCGCACAGGGTCGTATTATACATAAGGCTGACTAGGGGTCCATGCAACCTTTAGCCATAACATGGCAATGCTGCGTACTGAAAACTTCCACATTTGAAATACTCCCACTCCATGCCACAACAATCAGACTGCTGCTAAATTCCACCTTTTTAAATAATTTTTGGTAAGTCTGTATTAATTAAAAGAGCGCGAAATTCGAGGGGCCCAAAGAAGCTCGAAGCCTAAGGGCCCTGCCATGAATTAGTACAGCACTGAAATTCTGCAACAATTCGTCAGCGAAATTGGCTAAGTTAAAGCATAAAGTAATTATATTTGTCCCTCGCTTTCATCGGTTTAAAGTGAAATCTAAGACAGGTTATGACATTCACTGGTGAACAATGTCATCAAAGTACATATATAGTACATAAACTGTAAACTATTAAAATGAAGTGTCTATGTTTCATAAACCGAACAGTAATTGATGAGCAATGATTAAAACTTTGAAATTTGTTGTCTTGTTTATATCTGGAATCAACATTTATAAGCCTATCAAATTGATGATGATTTACGCAAATAAATATTACTATGTTTACATAACATCAATCAATTTATTCAATCAATGCATTGAAAATATTGTATGAATTATGCTGCTTTTTAAAAAAACATACTTTGTTAAGATGTAAATCAAGTGCAGAGGACTCTGCGGAAAATCAAACTATTTTTATAACAAAGTTTAAGAGCGACCCATAATAATAACGACCCAGTGAGATTATGGCAACAGTTGAATTAATTAATTGAATTTAATTAGTTTTAATTTCATATGCCCTGTACATGGGTAGCCATTCCACGGACTACCTTAGAATTCTTTTTCTAGAAAGTCTTGTCTTCTGTAATTCTGAGTGAACAAATTATATTTTTTAAGTCAATCATTGCAAGTCCTGCTTATTCATAACTTTTATTTATTATATTTCATTTTATCTTGTCAACTGATTCTTTCCACAAATTCTTGTAGATTAAATTACTTAATTGTTATACATGTAATGAACTAATCTGGAGGATATGGTAAATTTATTAATATCTGACTTAATTTGAAAAAAGCGAGTGATTTAATCATAATAATTTTCCCTTAAGGGATAAGAACTATCTACAACCAATGAGTCATTAGTGTATTGATGTCATCTAATTTACGATCATAGTGTATTGATGTCATCTAATTTATGATCATAGTGTATTTATGTCATCTAATTTACGATCATAATTAATATTTATTATGTGACTTGAATTTGTAGAGAAGATAATGCTTCATGTTCTGAAATTATCAACTACCCAGCATAAATTATACTGTATACACAAATTAATTTTGCTGTTTTGCATGCTTCCTATAAGATTCTTGTTTTCTCTATGCTTACATTAAGGCCTGCTATCTGTGTGTACATTATATTTGTAAGAGCTTTTTCAGATCCATCCAAATTTAATGCTTTATAATCTTCATAATGATATATTAAGAATTCAATTTTATCTATATTAATACCATTTATATCTTTTTCTCTTTTTACTGAAATCATTTTAATATGTTCCTTATTATACTATCTGCTCCCATGAATAAAGTAATCACAGTTCATTTAGCGCAGATTGAACCATGTTTTACAGTGTAAGAAATATTTAAAATAATTACTTGACAACTGGAACCTGTAAATTAAAAGTAACACAAATAAAAAATGAAAGAAATAAATAATAACCTAACTGTTGTTTGTGAAAATGAATTCTACCTATTTCGCAATGATCAGCCTGTACCTCGCACATAATACGACTAAATCAATAAAATGTAACCAACCATATCTAAAATGGGAAACCCAATAATTACTAATAAACTAATGAACATAATGAGCCTCTTTTTTCTTTCCCTTATTTCTTTTTAATTTAGCTCCTTTTTTTGTTGTTGTTAATTGATAAATTTTAGAGGGACCACGGATTGTGCGTATGGGAGAAGTATGAGGCACGGCCGTTTCAGGGCTAAGTCACATGCCTTTAAAAGAATCTCAGAAAACTCCATTCACAGGATATGGACAAACAAAACAAATACATGGGGAAATACGAGTTAACTCTATATCTAGGGTTACCCATCATAACATATAAGAAAACTAACATATTTTTACCTATTTAATTTAGGTTATTTCTGATCATTTTTAGGATTTAAAAGTATCATATACACCAGATATGGCACAACTCATAGCATGCTGGCCATCCCTCCATCTTTCCAGGTCTAAATTACATTATGTTGCATGCAAGCATTACGCAGCAACTTGGAATAAGTTCAGTTGGACAACAGTAACAAGATCCTTAGACCTTTATTACGTTCCAAATATTTTATTACTGCAACAACTCCCTTGAAGACTTTTTCTAAAAGGATTATTTTTTTTAAAAATGGCATCTATGCATCATACAACATTAACTGAAAGTCACCCATATAATTGTGAAATACAAGTCCATGGGTCAATAGTAATAGATACTTTGGACATTTAAGTTAGAGCCAAACACCATGCAATTTCTCGGGAAAGAGCGCAACAATTAGAAATTGCTTCTGTCGAAAAAAAGACGAACTGGCCCTGTGCTTTATGTGTACTTAATGGTAGTTGGATCCCTTGTTTTTTTTTTATATAATTGCAAGTGTTGGATACACGCAAAGTGTGATGGTTTGACAATTGAATAAAATCTCAAAGTTTATGTGAAAACACCAATTAGCTTGCAATAAATATGTAACTGCCCGGCCAAAGTGTTTTATCAACTTTTTTATTTTCATTATTTCAAAACAATAGACTTATTCATGACCAGGTTAACGGTGTGTCGGTTCAGTAAGCTATTAAAGTAACGAATATACTCTTGTCATATGTAATGGGAGAAGTTTGATTTAATCATGTCGTGTGTGATGAGAAACTCTTTTTCATCGACTTTGTATTTTTGGATTTTAGTACGTGATTTCAGTTACGCAATATAGGTGCCCCGAGTGGCCTAAAGTGCTGTCCATTACGGATCACTGCCATCTCACCTCTGTCTGTGTGGGTTCGAGTCTAAGATTCAGCTAATGTAGTTATGTGAGAAAGCTTGCCAGTAGTTTCTCATGAGTTGGTGGTTCTTTCTGGGGATTTTCCGGGTTCTTCCACAGTTAATACTGGCCGCCATGTATAGCCTATCGTGTGCTGAAAAATGGCATTAAGCCATAAAGAAACAAACAAACAGTCACACATTTTATCTTAAAGTTATGAATCCTTTTAGAACAATGAAGTCGTGATCTTCATTGATGTGTTGGGCATCAAAATGTCCGGTTGGGGGATGGGAGGTCGGGATATTTAACGTTTAAGATGAATGATATTCCATCTCACGAAAATTAATATTTATTCCAAGCAATTTATTAAAGATATGATATGGCTTATTTTGGTATACCGTACATGTCCTACTAAATACCACAACGACGGAAAATATATGTAGTGTTGATACAAAAATGTATGCAAATAAATATATAAGAACTAGAAATTGTTTGCTTTGACTCTAATCGTTCTTTTTCATTATCCATTTAATTTAGTACAACAATAAAAACGTTTTTTTAAATTTACAATATTGTGCTGCTGTAATTCAATTAAAAAGTGTTAACGCGTGTTACAATCACGAGTAGGTGAGTAGACACGTGCTAACTTTAACTCAATTAACACAGAGGCGCTATAAGGGTTGTTTCAGTATGTTGATTATGCAAAATATAAGTATATTAATATGTGGTTATGATTTTTTTGCTTTCATTTTAAAATTCTTCTAAATGTTAGTGATACCGTTTAGATTAGTTTATTTTAAACATTATTTAATATAATTAATTTATCAATTTACGACTGTGCTTCATAGAAAAAACAACAAGCACTAAATATTAAACATACATTATTACACTGAATCGATTAACTATGATATTATAAATTATATGAGGTGACATGTGGGTGTAGTTTATGATTAATTTGACTATACTTTATTATTATCTACATAATTTAGCGAGTTTGAAATATAGATATAAGGAAAAGCATGGAACGGACTGTCAATTATGAGCGCAAATGGACCTAGTCCTTCGACCTATAGACACAATTCTCAATAGTTTCTCAAAGTGAGGGATAGCTACATAGTCAGTTTCATTATTCATATTTTTCTCTTTGCAGGCAGCTTCATCACGTACGTGCCTTGGACAAACGGTAGAAATATTTTCTGCCGTCATTGCGATTTGATCATCATCAGTTAGACCCATCACAACGTTACATCGACTTCGCAGTACTTTGCTACTTGCAACAAAATGCCAACAAAGACTCCCAAACGTATCAGCCTTTACTGACGACAAGAGATGGGAACTGTCTTTTTAATGCCCTTTCCATGAGACGATAAGAAATCAATCGTCAACGCTACTGATCTGGCTTTCAACAGGATGATCACAAACCAAAACGGTTCAAATCACTAAATGAGGAAGTTCTCGTAACCATTTCAAAACAGCGGTACTCTAAATCTACCAAGAAAAACACTAAATGGGGCTACAACACCTTCACAGGTAGATTTATTCATTCATTCAATAATCTTAATCAATTAACTATAATAATAACAATAACCATTATACTGGACTGTTCATTAATGTAAGCTTAAATAATATTGCTTGATACTGAAATTGCTCTAAATCTATCACTTTCTCAAATTATATATTTTTAAAAAAACGATACAAATGTTTATTTTTATGCTACAATGAAAAACCAATAACATCATTAAGGCCGTTTGTTAAAATAAAAATGAGACTTAACTTACTTTGAAGTGAATAAAATGTAGTTTATCTTTAAACTAATATTTGTGAAAGCTTAAAAAATGTAAAATATTTGTTGTATAAACACAAGTTAAGTAAATATGCATGAATAATTCATCCCAAAGATCTAATTATTTTAAATGTTAAAAATAGTTATTACCAAGCTGAAAAACATGAATTTCAGAATGGTGCAAAGAGAAGAATATGGAGGTAGATCTGACGACAGTTGAGTCTGCACATTCGGGCCAAATGTTAGCAATATTTTATGCCGAAGCAGCCCCAAAGGTCACCACAGCACGAAAGAGGATGCTCCCTGAAGCCCAAGCTGAGGAATACCATAAAAACACTTTAAAAAATGTCAGGGCTGCTATTAATCACCAAATTCAACCTGTGGTCGTTCCATTAATATTGTTACAGACCCTGAGTTTAAAAAAGCAAATAACAAGTTAAATGGAAAATTAAAACTAAACACAAAGACTGGCTTATCAAGATCAACACAACACAAACCAATTATTCCACCGTCAGACATGTATGCGATCAATCAATACCTGATGCAAGATAATCCTATCACACTCAGATACAGGGTTTGGTTATACCTCTCCATCCACTATGTTACTCTTGGATTAGAATTCCACAGCCAATTGACACCTACCAGTCTTGAAATCAGAGTTGATGAAACTGGGGCTGAATATGTCATTTTGACCCATCAAACTATGCAAAAAGATCATCAGGGAGACTTAAATGATAAGGAGGAAAATTCTGACAAAAGAATGTATGCAACTGGTGGTCAAAACTGCCCAGTCAGGTCAGCAAAATACCTCACACGCATTAATCCAAGAGCTGAATCACTTTTTTGTCACATTAATAAAAATGCTTTTGAAAATCCCTAATTTTGTCAAACATGGTACACAACAAGATGTGTTGGACACAGACCATTTAGCAGTTTATGCCAGACATATGCAAAAATGCCCATATATCTGCAAGATATACTGCTCACTCTCTTCATGCCACAGCTTTGAATGCAATGACAGATGCCAACCTTCCTGTTATGCACATTATGTCTCTGACCACTCGAATGAACTATTCTTGAAACAATATACAAGGCCCAGCACTCAACATAAACAACAAATGAGTAACATTCTTTCAAATGTATATTCAAATGTAGCATTGTTTCCTCAAGACTCTTCTGCAGTACTATCTCATGTAACTGTAAATGTTCAAATGACCCCACCAAACTCGAGCAGTACGACTCAAGAAAATGTTCAAAAAACCCATACAAACCCAAGTAGTACAAACCAAGTAAATGTTACTGAATCTGCTCAAAATCCCCTACAAGCACTATCACATAATACAATGAACTCTATGATAGGTTTCGTTACACAATCCACCTGTCATTTCAATAACTGCTCTTTCCAGTTTAGTTCAAACTGAAACAAGTAAATGCAAACAAATTAAGGAAATGTGCGATTTTCAAGTAAAGTGTCAATGTAAACTATCCACACTAACATGTTAATTGCTTTTTTAAAATAGTAAATACATTAATGTGTCATACAGTTTTTCTCTACCAGGTACTTGGATTGCAATTATTATGATGTTTTGTCATTATTATTGCACTACTCAGTATAATTCAAAAAGTGTGTCAACAATAAACACAAATTTCACAAATTAAATTGTCTTACTGTTTTTAAATGTCATTTTGCATGTTTGTCTGTTCATTTTCTACACTGATGTCACAAATTCAATGAGAGGGATCAGGTTATGACTGATTGTCACAAAACAACTCATGGAATAACTAGAGGGATAAAATAAGTACTTAATTAGTTTAGAATTGTGCGTGCATGTGTATATTTGAGCCAACAAAACTGATCACATACTTTCTATAACCAAACTTCATACACCTACATGTATTAGTACAGTCTGTTTATAACACGAAATAGGTTTTGAAGAACGAAATCAGATTACTCACTTGTCATAACAGTGATGAATATGCCAAATCACATTTGGTTAATCTATCAAGACACAAATCCTTATAGCCATGACATCGTGACTTTAAATATTGAGCTTCCACTTTAAATGCACATGTCCATTATGATAAAATATTCAAAATGTTCAAATTCCTTCTGTGGGTTCCATTGGATGACAGACTTACAAACAGGACAATCCCAGGAGCTATAAATAGCTACGTAACAGAAACCCGAAAAATGTATTACTACGCACAATTATGATTATTTTTCTTTATGATGAAAAAAGAAAATAACATAACGATACATTAAAATTTCAATTATAAGAGTTTAACGTTTTTTGTGCGTTCATCGTGGTATAAACTGTCAGTTGCTGACTATTTGCTGTGTGATTCGGCAACTGACAGTTTATACCACGATGAACGCACAAAAAACAACATTAAACTCTAAAATGTTTCCAGCTCCAATTATCTGACTTTTATCTTGACTGAGATATGTTTGGCACTATTTGTCATCAGCTTTGTCTTCTCAGCGCTTATCTCCGTATCAAATCTGAAGATGGTTTATTCAGGTTCTTCACTAAGGTGGCAAGCTCGTCTTGACTACCATGCCAGTCCATCAATATCGTGTGTAAAGTGCAGTTTGGTGATGTTGCGCCTTCCAGTGCTGTCTCACAGTGGTATTTCAGGGCTTTGCTCATGATTCGCTCTAAATGTTGAAAAGCGTGGGTGACAGGAGACAGCCTTGACCTACTCCAACTGTTGTTTGGAGCCAGCACCTACATAACCTTGAGCAAATACGTCACTGGTAGCCTTGGTGTACAGCTGCTTGGTGGTATTGGTTTTCTGCAAGGTGACATCTTTGCTTGTTCATTTCACAACTTTTGACCCATGTTGTACTTCTTCCTTGTTGGCCACAATGCCTCATGCCACACTCTGTCAAAAGACTTTTTAAAATCTATGAACACTTGATAGATATCTTGTTGATGTTGCGAGTCCTTTTCATACAGAACCCTGATATTGAATATTTGTTCTGTTGTGCTTCTTCTACAGGGATCCCTGACTGTCCTTCAGCGATTATTTCTTCTGCTTGTGGTTTCAGTCTGTTCAAGATGATCTTCAGCATCAGCATCACCTTACAATGATGTAATTGGCAACTTTTAGTTCTGTAATTGTGGCACAGCTGGATATTACCTTTCTGGGGGAGTGTTATAATCGGTGACTGGATCCAATGCGTTGGCAATTCACTTGTTGCAGATTTTTTTGTTAGTAGCTCTATCACTGATTCGCCCCTTCCCCCCCTCCTATTCTTGATAAGTTCAGCTGGGACGTTGTCTACTTCAGCTTCCTTCCAATTCTTCAGTGTTGTTTTTGCTGACTCCACTTCTTCTTTGCAAATGGGAAACTCATCTTTTGTGGAGTTTTGAACTTCAAACACCTCTGGGTCTCATCTGGACTGATGGTTGTAGAGTTCTTTACAATAATCAGTCCTTCTCTCCGCAATGCCACTCGCTTTTGTGAGGCATTTTTCCTTTTCATCTTGAATGGTACTGCCTCGTGGTTGCTCCTCTCTGGTAAGGTCTTTAACAATCTGGAATGACGTTTTGCTGTTATTCTTTATCCGACTGCTTTCTGTGCACTTTTATCCAATTCAGTTTTCTGTTGCTTTCTTCAAGTATTTTTTTCTGATATTCTTGTTTGTTTCTCAGTATTCCATTTTCCGTGTTGTGTGTCCGGTGATTTTAAGGTCTCTTTAGGCATCACACAAATTCAGAATTTCTTCTGTAACCGGAGGCTTTGTCTTTTGGTGATGGAGGCCAATGATGTCCTTGGCAACTTTTGTCTGTCATCACTTTAACATCAACATCCATGACAATGAGTGGAGCAACTGTTCCACCAATTGTGGCGTGAACTGATTTGCAGATGTTAGGGTCTTTCAGTTGTTCAAGGTCGAATTTGAGCCTGATGTTCTTTGGCTTGTTAATTTTCTTCAGCTTTTCTGTGAGGTCATGATCATGTTCAACCCAACATCAGCAACTGTAACGTTCTTATTTTTGCTCTATTGATGTCAGATCGGTAACGGTTTTTAATCAGTATGTAGTTGATCTCGTTAGGATGGGTTCCATTTGGTGCGTGCCAAATCCAGCATTGTGAGGCTTTATGTTGGCCCAGGGTGTTGGCTAGGTGGGTGAAGCTTAAGGTTCATTCAGAAATAAACAACACTAGATGTGATTGCTGCATTATGTAAGAGTTGTACCTTCTGTTAGGCTTAAAATAAGTTGGCAACCTGTGAGAATATGTTAATTCATATCTAGATCATATTTTATATGGTTTTCCTAAAATGTGGCACACATGGATAAATATGGGTTTATTGTGACTAGATAACTCTTACCTCTGTATAGTTTCAGCAGAGTTATCTCTCTTAAATGCAATGGAGTTAATGGTTTTGTTCTCTGTGACATGCATGCAGAAGTAGAATAGAAAGTATATTTATTTCACAAAACATATAACCGTGACACCTATAAGGAAGAATAGCCTCACATTGTATCCATAGAAACACATACATGTGGGCGACATTTATGAACTTTACTAGTTTGATGTAAGAAAATAAATGGATGTTGAACGTTTTTGGTCAAACACTGACAGTCTTTTAAGAATAACTTGTATGAAATATTCAAGAAATATCACAATGTCTTCAGATGTGGGCTTTAGTAACTATCTTAATAACAGATATAGACTGTTGGCTTTACGTCTGTGTAGTCGGCTTCAAGATCAGCATACAAATGATACATGCAACAAAATAAGTTATGTAAAGATAATACAGTCGATTGACTATTTAACCTGCAAAAGATGAAAAATCATGTCTAAAATACAACTATATTGTTCTTGTACGGCATGTCATAAACTACGATAGATGCAGTCCCGGATTACCCATTAGGCAGAGTAGGCAACTGCCTATGGGCCCCGCGACTTTTATGGGCCCCATCAGGAGCCCCCATGAGACCATGACCGTGGGTCTGGGGCCCCAAAAGTTTGACTGCCTATGGGCCTCCACGGTGCTTAATCCGGCGCTGGATAGATGACACTCTAGGTCCACTTGTAGATTGATCACTTGTATCATATAAAATATTCTGGTATGATTAATTTTTATGTAATTTATTAAAGATATGGTATTCCTTCCCATTTTGATTTTAATTGTACTGCTTTAATTGTCCATTTTTGTTCACTTTCCTGTCCATGCAGTTTATTTAGTTACATCACTCTTGATGTCTCCACTACATAGAGAAATCTGGAGTTTAATGTTCTACGTTTGTGTGGACATGTGATTATACACTTCACATTGGAATGGTTTATCTCCAGTATGTACTATCAAGTAGGTATTCAAATTACTTGTAAACATATTGTCACTAACCTGACATTTTAATCCTTTATTTCCAGTATGTATTATCATGTGCAGCTTCAAATCTGAACTCAACCTAGCCATGTAATTATGAATTGCACATTTGAATGGATTATCTCCACTACATTGTATCATACTACACATGGTAAACATTTTATCAGAACCTTGAGACTGAATGGTTTATCCAGAGGAGTCTGACGTTTTATTAATAAAGTAAAATTAAATCTCTGAAAACATGAAATCACCTTATCAGTTATATAAATGAATAAAAGGTGTGAAATGGCAACCACAACCACAACCACAACCACAACCACAACCCTCCGCTCACTTTGACTTTTCTTGTGCATCTTTAATTGTTTCAGAATTGCAAGGAGACTGAAAAACTACACATTCAAAAGACAGTGACGTACCAACGCGTAACTCTTAAATGACCAAAAGACAGTGACGTACCAACGCGTAACTCTTAAATGACCAAAAGACAGTGACGTACCAACGCGTAACTCTTAAATGACCAAAAGACAGTGACGTACCAACGCGTAACTCTTAAATGACCAAAAGACAGTGACGTACCAACGCGTAACTCTTAAATGACCAAAAGACAGTGACGTACCAACGCGTAACTCTTAAATGACCAAAAGACAGTGAAGTACCAACGCGTAACTCTTAAATGACTATGTCCTGAATCCAGTGAATTAATCTTTATTTTCACCATTGCAGTCAAAATCCCTTACATATAAAATCAATACAAGGAATGCAAGCATAACCTCAGCCTCCACTTTATTTTACTTTTGTCACGCATCCTTTATTGCTTCAGAATCGCCAGAAGACTGAAAAGCTACACATGTCCATTCAAAATACAATAACCTACCAACGCGGACAATCATCACATGAATCTAATTCGTAGAATTAACCTTTATTTTCACCACTACAGTCACAAAGTCTCTACACAGGACACCAACAGGCTATATATCTTACGAAGTAATCACGAGATTCATCTAAATATTCAATGTTTGCTGCATCAGTTTAATTTTTTTTTTTTTTACAGGAGAGTGATAAAGGAAAGTGATTGGTTGGATGAAATACAATATTGTATATTTAACAGACTGTTACAACATATGTATTAATATTCATATTGGATGATGCTTTTACATAAAGGAAAAGCATGCTAGTCTCTCTTCTGGTGTAATTTTATTCTGTAACTGGCCCTGCACTGTATATATTCAGAATTTCAGATTCAGATTATTATCTTTGAACCACAGTCAGACAGACAGATTACTAACGGTGAGTAGCAATGCATTTAAATAAAAGGTAAAGATTATGAGGAAACAAAATGTAAACTCGCATGGCTAACTGACATAATCGAATAACAATAAATGGTAGTCAGTCAGTTTGACCCTGAGGACAATTTAGCCACAAGACAATTTGACCCCAATTTAATTTATTGTGTGGTGATATAATAGTACATCTATATAGAATATAATAGTATAATATGGTCAATGACTTGTTTGTTCTATAAACTAGATCAATCAAATATGACATAGATGGCTGGGTCAACTATTCAAGTTTTATACAAATAAAGGAATCGTGCAGTGCAAATCAAATGGCGTGGTGACCAAGATGAGTCCAGAATTTCAGTCAAATGGAATAGTGTACATTGCCATTGACCTAAGAGGACTCAGTGAATAAAAAATCACTGACACTTGACTGGTGTTCAGTTTGGAAATATTGTTAAAAATCTTGTCAACAATGGCATACGAATCTATGTCTGTTGTTAATCTGCATGTTAGAACTGCAACCAGACATTTCAACACATAAAATGGCACAACCAAACTAATAAGTGACTCTTAAAACTTAGAAGACCATCAAATTGATATGTACAGTAATAAACCATTGTATTGTAGTTTGTGCATTGTGAATCATATTGATATGAAGCAGATGGCCATATTTCCTTTGTTTCATCTTTAAGAAAATTACATTCAACTTTTACCTTTTCATCTTTCAGTAAATCACATTAAGCATTTATCATTTCATCTTTAAGCAAATTACATTTAACATTTTTTCATTTTATCTTTAAGCAAATTACATTCACCATTTTTCGTTTTATCTTTAAGCAATTCAATGTTTTCTTAAACTAATCTTATGAATGTATAATCTGCAGGATAGGGCCAAAATCCTTAAGGTCTGGTCCTTCCTCCATCAGCCACATCAATTTCTTATTTTAAACAAATACAGCCATTTTTCTTGATATGAAACCTTGCTCACATGCCTCTAACCTATGCAGTCTTGTGCTTGCCACCAAAAACAAATTACATCTGAAAAACAACAGCACTGAAAAGCACATGCTGTTATGGTGACAATTCAATTTGAAGCAGTGTATCCCCTAGGGGTACAAGACTGAGGGTCAAAACTCTCCTTGGTGTCAAAAGTGGGAATCAGACTTAGAAAAAACAAATTTTGGTATCAAAACTGGGGGTCAAATTATAAATTTGAGGGTCTCTGAAGCGCAAATGAGGGTAAAGGTAAACACTGTTTACAAGTTCATATTCCTGTCACTAATGTTATGCTATGGTCTTAAATTAAGTAACAGAAAAGAGCAAAGACCTGCTAATCATAAATAGTTCAACGACTAATTAATTTCTTAGAAAACAATGTGAAAACAGATGAATAACATACAGTATTGTGAATTAAATCCCAAACAGTCCTAAAAGTTCTATCACAAGTTCAAAAGTACTGACTGTTCCAAATGAATTTCCAATTTGAATTTGCCAATGCGTGGAATATTGATGTATCACAAGGATATTACCCCAAATAGCCTTGAATAAATTCACGCAATCCCAAAATAGCGATTTAGTATAAAAAAAAAGTACTAATGACAACTTTATAATTGTCGATAAATAATTTAAATAAAAGATTCCTCCCCAATGAAAACAAAACAGAACTGTAAGAATAAAATTTTGATGTAAATAATCCTATTGCAGGACCAGGATGGCGGTCATCTTAATCAAAATTTCCAACAAACTGTAAACAAAATTTGTTTAAGAAATTTTCTCGGTTTAAAGCAAGGTTGTATATAGAACACAGAACCAAGTATATAAAAAAAATGCTTGCAAAAAATGATTTTAGACAGACTAAATCCAAATCTCAATTATGGACAAAAGTCAATCACACTATATAAATTAAATATATAAAATATGTCAAAATATTTTTGCAAACACAGAAAACAGCAATGTGAGCAGGCTATCAAACAGAGATTAATAAACAGACTGTAGAAAGGGATTAGGTCGAAACTTAGCAAATAAGTGGATTAAGTCACTGCTTAATGAATTGTAAGTGCTTAATTATTCAATTTATTATTGTGGTCCAATGACTAATTACTTACATAGCTGTGCTCACACCTTGCTTCAGTCAGTATTCTCAGCACACTTTTAATTGATTGTATTTTAAAATCCATTCCTCTTTTTTTGTAGCAGGTGCTCAGCTATTGGAATGTTCATGAATTTGGTAGACTGATACTTCCAATTGCTATAGATTAAAAATGTGGGGCAAATGACATAAACCGTCAAAAGTGGATGGAGAAAAAAGTCAGCAAGGCTGACATGCAAGTGTACAGGGCAAAAGAGTTTGTACACGTACACAATATAAACAGAGTTAGCACGTATGCAATATCTGACATGACTAAGTAGCATGTTAGGGATTGACTGTGTCACTGTCGATCCCCGGTGGAGGTTAGAAGCTTAGAGCTGTGAAAGGGTACCCAGGTACTTCATTATAAACCTGTTGTTATTATCCTGGGCAATAAAATAAGCCATCAGACGCCAAATGTTCACCCTAAGCATAAATACAAGGCAATATGCCCTGCCCAACCCTTTCAGCACCCCATGCAAAATTTATGTCTTCAAACACTCCTAACAGATTTATATGCGCCACAATCATTCACTTCCAAAATTAAATTGTTCTGTTCCTGGCCGATTTTGCTACAACCACTAGTTGACTTTGGTCCTTATCGTTAACACTCATTACTGATGCGTGCATGCCATCATGCTTAATTATTCTGCCATTGAGCTGTGCAGTACTGTAGTAGAAAATACCCAGCACAGAGAGTATGTAATTCACTCACAAAGATGGGATCTAAGGAAAAGAATACTGACAGAGCATTTTCTGTAAATACACTTTATTTTCAATTTATTCATTTGGTCAAAATGTTTATTTTGTTCCTATTTAATACCCCTCTCCTTGCACCAGTCATTTCATTGCTTACAATTTAACTACCAGTCAACCATATAGTATGAAATACTGACAGCTAAATTTTAAGTATTGATACATGCTCCTGTGGCATCGGCATCAGGAGCTGTTGCCTTGGTAACTAAAATTGTTTCTATTTGGTACATGTTGCTTTAATTTGAAAAAAGCAAACCACAAACTCTTACTTATGTGTACTTGTATACAAAGACATAAATATTGATGAGCTGTAGCCATTAATTAGTTCAATTTTATTAATTTTTTAAAAATTTATATTATTCATCAATTCATTGCCAACTGACTCTGATTTATGATACTTATTTTCCAAGTATCATATATTGTGTGGACCATAACGTCATTTATTATTATTATTATTATTATTATTTTGAAACTTGGAATGACATAAAACACTATTGGAAAGTGAAATGACCATTTATATCTTTTTTTGTTTCTCTCAAAATTATCCTACAAAGGAAACCAGGACACATGAGATGACAGCAGACCCAAAACGGTTTAACCCTAGAACCTATATCAAAGAAGAATCCTAGGTTTTAGTAAAATACTGGCTAAAATAGTGAATAGTCTGAGAGAAAAATGATGTGAAGTCGAAGTTACTGATTTTTATTGGTTGCTATGTGCCATCCATTAACACATAATAATAATAATAATAATAATAATAATAATAATAATAATAATAATAATGAGGACTTTGTATAGCGTCTAATCTTTAAAAGCTCTAAGTGCTTTTAACCATCAATAATGATATGATTACTGTCACTACAGAACAACAAATGACAAAAGCAATGAAATTGGAAAACATAAAAATATGCTGAAAATATATAAGACACAAAACATGATTAGGTCGCTATGTTTGTCCCTGCAGTCGAAACAGGTGAGTCTTGAGAGCACTCTTAAAATGAACCACATAAAGCAACTTGATCTTGAAAAATTGTCTGACCATGCTCAGGGTGCCCTAGTCAGCACACCTGTCATTTGTTGACATCCTGGCTGATGGATACCTGTTTACCACATATCAGTATTCTACAAGGGCTTAAGCCCAATAAACCTTTTGGCTACTAAAGGCTGCATTCAGCTTATTTTCAAGTTGACAATCCTTTTGATAAAATCTTATGCTTGTCTTTGTTCAGTGCCACATAGAATTCTGCCTCTTCCAGTAAATGCATGACCATTTATCTTACCTTGTCTTCCCATGAGACAACCCTTTGATTGAGCTGCAGGTGATACTTGCTCAGTGGCAAGTAAAAGATGGGAATTATTTGATCTGGCCACAGAATTGTTCAGTTGCAACCTTAAACAGATTTCACAAGCTATGCAATTAAAGTGTTACTTACAAACTCAATCCCTAAATATGACCAAAGGAAGGGAATCAGATAAATAATTATGATGGCTAGACAGTGATGATTTACTAAGCAATGAAGGAAGATTTCAGAAGTTTATCAAACCATAGGAATCAATTCCTGGACTATGTATCAAATGACAGAGATAGTGGCATTTATAGGATACTGTGAATTAAAAGAAAATGCATACCTAACTTTCATTATTTTCAAAGACACTGGGAATTAACATATTATGGGATATTGTAAATTGGATCATTTTGATCATTTTGAACTGCTATGTGGCCTGTAATTTAATTCATGGATTTATCATATATATGGATTTAAACTATTAAGCACCGTGTATTTTAAGACAATTTAATTAAAACAAATATTGTTATTTGTTCATTTGTGTCATATTCCACTCAATAATAGAAGCACATTATACAGTTTTGTTGATAATCCATCCATCCATTTATTTTATCAAAATGCAACTCTGACTCACTGACAACAAGTCATCCCTTCAGACAGACCTGACATCTACCATAGAAAGAAAGTACTTTTGCACACTGCTTATGCCAATAAAGCAGTTTTGGGTTGTACACATTTGATACAGTTTAGGTTTGTACACATTTGATACAGTTTAGGTTTGTACACATCTGATACAGTTTAGGTTTGTACACATTTGATACAGTTTAGGTTTGTACACATCTGATACAGTTTAGGTTTGTACACATCTGATACAGTTTAGGTTTGTACACATCTGATACAGTTTAGGTTTGTACACATCTGATATAGTTTAGGTTTGTACACATTTGATACAGTTTAGGTTTGTACACATTTGATACAGTTTAGGTATGTATCCATCTGATACAATTTAGGTTTGTACACATCTGATACAGTTTAGATTTGTATACATCTGATAGTTTAGATTTGTACACACCTGACAGTTTCCCTTTGATCTTGTACTCAGATAATTCATCATTAAGATCAATGGGTATTTGGTATAATTTCCTCAGCTCTACTGATTCGGATTTTAAAAATGTTTACCAATATTATCACAAAAAAATTAGGTATTCTCTCTCATAAATTTGTGAAAGAATACTTTTGATGAAACTATTTGAAGGTCCCCATTTCCACCATCGGCGAAAATATATTCTTGATCCATAATTGCATAAACACTGACATAAAATGAAACACATTACCAATATTAAAAAAACAATTAAAAAAAAACAAGATATATGCAAAACTACAGTACTAAAGACTAAGAGAAAACTTCCTACACACTTTTTTTTAAATGGTATCTACAGGTATCATCTTGTGCCTTTGTACAAATCCATTTGTGCTAAACTTAATATTGAGTTTATCTCCAGTTTGCATATTAGTCATGGCAAAACTTCATGTAGGGGTTGATTATCTCCACAATACTTTTGCACATGGTTCTTCAAATCTCTATTGTCCCTATACAACTTACCACAAACTTCACATTTATATGGTTTATGTCCAGTATGTGTCATCATGTGTCTCCTCAAAATGTTACTCTGCCTAAACATTTTCCCACAAATCTGACATATGAATGGTTTATCTCCAGTATGTATCCTCATGTGTGCTTTCAGATCACAATTTTGCCCAAACATTTTGCCACAAGCTTCACATTTGAATGGTTTAAGTCCAGAATGTATTGTCATGTGCACCTTCAAACTTCTATTGTACCTGAAAAACTTATCACAAATTTTGCATTTGAATGGTTTATCTCCAGTATGTATCCTCATGTGAGTCTTCAAGTCACTACTTTGCCCAAACAGTTTCTCACAAATTTCACATTTGAATGGTTTATCTCCAGAATGTATTTTCACGTGTCTACTCAAATAACTACTTTGCCGGAACATTTTCTCACAAACTTCACATTTGAATGGCTTATCTCCATGTATACTCATGTGTATATCTAAATCTGTAATGTCGTTAAATATTTGATGGCAGACTTCACATTCGCGTGGTTTATCTTTTGTGTGTATTTTCATGTGCATCTTCAAATTGCTATTTTGCCGAAACATTCTATTACACACGACGCATTTGAAAGGTTTGTCTTCAGTGTGTACCATCATGTGCATTTTTAAAGCAGAACTGTACTTAAATGTTCTATCACAAACTGAACATTTGAACGGTTTATCAAGACTGTGTACCATCTTGTGCCTTGTAAAATGACTATTATCCCTAAACATTTTATTGCATACTTCGCAATTAAACGGCAGATCTCCCGTATGTATCATCATGTGCCTCTTCAAATGGCTACTGTGTCTAAACATGAAATCGCAAACTCCACACTTGAATAGTTTATCTCCAGTATGTGTCTTCATGTGCATCGACACGTTACTACTTTGCCGGAACATTTTCTGACATATTTCACATTTGAATGGTTTGTCTCCAGTGTGAACTCTTACGTGCTTATCCAAATCACTACGTCTCCGAAACATTTTCTCACAAGCTTCACACTTAAGTGTTTTATCTCCATGTACACTCATGTGCTTCTTTAACTTTCTACTATTAATAAATAATTTATGGCACACTTCACATTTGAATGGTTCACTGTCCGTATCCATCATGGTCAACTGTACATTAATACCTTGCCCAAACATTGTCTTCTCACACACTTTCACTTCTTGAATTGTGGTCTACAGCAAGTATCGATCGTCCTTGGACTTCAACCTAGAATGGTAATTTATCAGGAATGACGAGCAGTAACTTGGAATTCAAAATGATTGCGCTCTATCTCGAGAAGTTGCATAGACGTGAAAGTCTAATTTTCTGCAGCAGTCATCACAGACAAATCCAGTTTGTTTTCATAAAGAACGATCGTTCTTTCCTGTACTGAAGGAAAGTGATATTCATAAAGCGTAAAAAAATATCCCACTTTTCTGTTCTAACTGCATATGAAAATGTAATTTTTAAATGTAATAATGCAGACTCACTCCATGGATTTTATAAACTTGTAACCCAGAAAAAGTTTTTAATAATTATCTTGTGCATTCAGATAAATACATTATTTAAAATATATAAATATTTTACCTTAGAACAATACTGCATTTTAATTAAAATATCTAACTTTACAAGAAACTGTCCCACACATACGTTACCGTCTGCTATGTAAACTGACAGCTGGCCGATTCGAACGTATTCTCAAGAATTTTTTTTCTTCAGGATTTAGTTTATCAGATAAGTATATTCCGTCATTTTTCAAATTTATAATTGCAGAAATAATATTACTAATATTTTCACAATTCATTATATAATAAATATAACTTTAAATTAGCAAAAATATACAGTAGCAATGATGAGCTGTTATCTCCATAGGGAAGAATCCGTCACACAAGAAGTTTCGTATGGGTCGACATTCTTTTGAATGCAGTATGGGGCATCTTTCTGTAGAAACCATCACACAAGATCTTTCTTATGACCCTACTGTTTTTATGTATATTTGATATAAGTCATTTATATTTATTTTTATTGATTGTTTGTCAGATTCAAATTTGACATTTTAAGTTTAAGATTTATTCATTGGGAAATGACCTGTACTTTACAAAATAAACACCAGGTGTTGACCTCATTTCTGACCTGGCTTCAGAGTTGTAAACAAGCTTTTAAAATGAATGGTTGGTTCCAAGGACATTATGGAGCTTTGTATAAACATCTTTCTATTTTTAGTTGGATCATACAGTGAGTACGTGATTTCTTGAACGTAAATTTGTTCTGAAAGATTGTAGAAGATCACGTGACCCCTTTCTTGTTTACATAAAAACAGGTATATAAATTATGTTTTGGAGCGAACTATTCAGTAGAACTTGGGCTGTTAGAATATTAAGTTGTGTCGTTTTGAGTTACCTTGTATTGGATATGATTTCAATTCGTTTGGATTCAAGAAGATTTATTTTGTTATTTATCTGGACAAGAATTGTGCTCATAGAATTTTATTACCAAGAACTGACTTCATCAAATGACATCGTCTTCCATCTTGGATACTTCGCTGGGATTCGAACTTGGAATTATTTGGACATTTTATTACCAGGACTTTTGCAATTTCTCTAGTGAATAATATTTTGAATTATTTTTGGATTAATTTTGGAATGGATTCTGAAAACCGTAAGTTTATTTTTCTTTTCTGGAAAATATTTGTGCTTAATAAATTGTTTATTAAGTTTTTACAAGCTTGTTATTCTCACTCTTTCTATGTTACTGTTTATTCGAGCCTAAGCACGTAACACTACATTCTTTGAATACTGTATGGAGTATCCTTTCTTGTCATTCTAGAGATTGAGAGCTCATCATGTTTGATATTTGTGGATTAATAATACAGATCGAATTTCAAATTTCCTACTAATGAGTATGACATAACAATATATGAACTTAATTTGGTTCCCAGCGATGATCGATGACGTTCATGTCGTTGTTACACGTGTTATATTGACAAATTAGTAGGAAAAGGGACGCACATTTCTGTACGGATCAGATTAGACATATGTGATTTGTAATGTTGGTTCCAGGTATGAGGAAACTTGTCGTAATAAAAATACTTATGTAGACTGTCGCGTGCGGTTGTCTATAAGACTTACATATTTATGTATGTATTTAGACGATATCTAAGAGTTCATAGCGTATAAATCATACTTATTTTTGTGGAAGCAAATGTACTGAATATTCTTTACGTATATCTGATTTAATTTATACTTATTTTAATTTAATTGTTTATTTATCTGGTTTATTTTTTTAAATTCTTTAACATACTGTTATAATGTAATCTTGTTTACTCAATTTGGCATATGTTTTTAAAAAATTAGTTTGACCCGACTCTAACTGGTAACAGCCACGTAAACAAGTTCGTTTTAAATTATGTTTTTGCTCGAATAACAATAGTGAGATCGAGGCTGTAGGAATACGTGTCTTAGACTCGTCATTAATTTTCACCTTGATTCAAAAATCAACAGTGAAGTAAACAACATTTTGAAATTTTATACTTAGAGTAAAATCATTAGTTTCTGTCAGGGTCATGTTGGGAGTACGCGATGTACACACAATCAAGTGACACTCATGCGGATTCCTAATTTGAGTCTCAAATGACTGTAAAATCTCAGTCACGTCTTAAATACTTGATGTCAACTCGTTTTCTTTTGTTGTAGCCAGTATTCGAGCTGTTTGTTTAATATTTCTTCAGATTATTTTGATTTTATAAATCACCTCGTTTCTCTGGAAATATTTCTCAAAAATTTTATTCAGATTTCCAACAGCGGAGTGTAATTTCTAGTGTTTATTCAAGGAACTGTAGAACACAGCACTATACCGGATACTGCATACGTCAATGCCATCCATTTTGGATTTACATCGGGACTCAAACTTGAATCCCACTGAACAGGTCATTACTAGAACATTTAAAATTTAATTCGAGGAATATTTTTGGATTATGTTTGGATTTGATTCTTAAAACTGTTAGCTATTTTTTTTTCCATTTTTGTTTTTCCAGGGAACATTTATTTTGTTTTATTTATTTTATTTATTTATTTTATTTATTTATTTTATTTATTTATTTTATTTATTTATTTTTATTTTTCAAAACTTGTTCTAACTTGTATCTTTTTACCGTTTATTAAGAGCTTAAACACGTAACAGAGAAATTGAGAGCACGTATTCGGATATTAGCATTTTGCCTAAAACATTTAAGAAAAAAATGTCGTTTGAAATTTTGAATGCCCTTAATATTAGTACATGTATAGTAATAAATGAAGGTGAAGGGAAAAATGAGCTTTCAAAGTTGTCTGATACAGCACACAAAATATCACTGCAAATTGAATAGCAGTAAGTTGTTTTCGATTTAGACGATAATAATTATAATAAAATACTCAAACGTATATCTGATCTAGTTTTCGACATGAATGCGCCAGTTCAACAAATGAAATGTGCGTAATTATCAGTGGTATTGTTTATACGCAAGACAACCAAATCAACCTGGACGTATGGTTAAAGGTTAAAGGTTAAAGTTAAAAGTTAAAGGTTACTAGCAGATATTTATTTACCTGCTGAATTATTTATTGAAGTAAAAGGTGAAGTTGTAACAAGCGTTGCAGCTGATACGCCATATGATAATAACTTACGTCGAAAGCCGTCGAAGTTGCCACAATATTAAGAGGTTTAGCGAAATGTTTTCATCATTACAAAGGAACAGCTGGTCCATCAGTGAAGCTTTTAAAAGATATTACTGCCAATGCGAATCATGTTCAATATACTAAAATATGAACACAATAAACTAATGCAATTAATCCACAACCAGATGAGTTTGTACATGCAGCTAAATAAGCTGCTGAATTTGATAGTATTGGAAGTCTTAATGAAAATTACAATTAAGGATTTTCAACACGAGCAGCAATGTTATTAGGAGGACGTAGAATATTCGCATACGTAATTTCAATATCTCATATTTTTGAATTTTGTAGGAATATTAGAAAGATTTGTTCGGTGCTAAGCATACAGTTGCACTTGTAGTTCAAGGCACTGACAAAATGCGAGTTATTGATATTGATGGTAAAGAAAAATTAACAAAACTCTCACTGTGGATGCCTGTAATGGCTCCAACAATTACTGAAGAACACAAAATTACTTGCCTTTACGGATCAAGGCAATACATCAATATTGTCTTGGTTAACAGTGACCACAGATAGCGCTCAAATCAACGTTCGAGGTCGTATTACATAGCATGTAGTATCACAGTAGGGTGCTTCTGCACCACGTCATATTTTGTATTACTTTGCAAAATAATCAATTAAATTCGGAAGCACTTATTCATATGATTTTTGACCAACTCAGAGTTACCAGGGTTTCATTCAGTATACATGGCCAACACGATCCAGATAAGGTTATATTATTAGATTATACCACAAATCATATTTAAAGAGCTTGCCAACATTTGATCATATTTATGGGACGTGGTCAAACTATAGATACAAGTTTACAAATATCACAGTTAGATTGTACAAATTTATATCCAAGTTATTACTTTTCGTTGGAACATCTTGATTTACCACGACAGACTGTCGTCGATATACACTTCCGAGCTCGAGTGAACGACGACGTACCAGCTGATGGTTACAGTGGTATTATACTCAGCGACAAATCAATACTACTTGAAGGTGCTGGTAGACGATGTGGGAGTCATTGATGCCCCAGTAGAAAACATGTAATTGAATCGCTCGTGATAGTATCATATCATATACCGTAGTCACGTTAATGACACTCTGACTTCTGGTCAGGTAAAAAAAAATAATCGAACCAGGCAAATAAATGCGGCACAAAAATAACATGAACGAAATATCACATTTCTAAAGGTAGTCCAAAAAATTATCATTACTAAAACTCAATTCAAACATTTTAACAAAGCTTTACAAACAAATACAGGAGTTCAATTTAATCTGTCTCCCAGTTCCATTAAAAATTCAATAAAACAGGCGGTATATTTCCCCTTCTTGCAGCTATACCTGCATTATTAGCCACTGAAGCTCCAGCTGTTGCAATAGCAGCAGAACTTGGTCTGTTGGAACATCTGCTGAAATGGCACGAAAGAAAGCAACGGGAAAAGAAATTATCCACGCAGAAAACTTAAGAAATATCCCCCCACCCACAAAAAAATAACTTATTATGATTCGTATGTACTGGCACTACAATTATTTTTTAAATGTCGGCAGACGTCAAACTCCAGTCTGCTTTTCAATATTACCAACACAGACAATAAATGATCCGCCAAAATATGGCCGTGAAGCAATTGCTGCACTCGACGCAGTCTTTTTATCAACTAAACCACCCCATAATGTTGTACATAAATATACAGGTAGACGCGTCATTTTAAACAGATCTTAAAATAGAATGATATATATTTCCTCTAAACAAAAACAAACAACTGAAAGAATATCACACGAAAATATACATAAATATATTAATCATAAAATATCCAAAAATTTTAATCTTGCAAAAGTACATCAAAACGTAGCTGTTATATTTATTTTTACGATAAGAATGGAAAATTAAAAACTTGCAATCTTTCATTACAAAAGTATATCGTGAGAATTAATAGAGTAACCGAAAACAGAATAGCTGTGTTTGATGGTAGTAGAGCACTTAAACCAGGTATTACTATGTCAACGATATTAGAAAATATTCGCAATAGAGTACAAAAATCCGGTTATACAATATCCGGTAATCCGTTATTATCAAGAATAATTTCAAAACTTACTGACCAGAACGGACACTTGCTTGATTTGCAAAATAACATCTTGTTAATAAACCTCAAGGTACAAAGAGTCGAAGTTGGCGAGGTTTAGAGAAAATATTCTGGAAATTTATTCAGGAGTGAATGTAATTAAGTAAAAGACTTTCTTGAACTATGCTAGTAAAATTACCAGATAGAGCAGCGGTTCTCAACCTGTGGGTCGCGACCCCGTCAAGGGTCGAACAACGATTTGCCTGGGGTCGCTTACGACCATCGGAAATATACATTTTTACAGTTATGAACGAAAATAATTTTATGGTTGTGTCGCCACAACATTTGGAATTGCATTAAAAGGGTCGCGGCACTAGAAAGGTTGAGAACCGCTGAGATAGAGGGTTAAATTATTATAAATAATTAGTTACGATAACAAAACATAAAGAAATACATATTTATTTACATGTATATACTATTGAGTAGTAACAAGCGAAGTAACTCTTTTAATCATTCTCTACCGGAGAAAGATTTGCCTGACAGAGTTAACCACCTTCGTCTGTTTGTATCTAATACAATTTGGAGAAAGAGAAAAAATTCATGGAAAACAAGATGATTTTAATTACTCGAGGATATACGACTAAGTTTTATCGAATGTGGACAGGACGGATTGTGGAATACTAAATATAATTGTAAAGATGTTATTTCAGTTATTATCTGAAGTTTTCTTGGTATGAAAGAATTTCCTGGATATTTTAAAAGATTTGGACATCCGACACACAATATGACCAGAGATTTGATAAATGGACATTTCACTGATTTTGACCTTACTGGATTCTCCTGTATCAAATCATCTGATTTTGCTGAAGTTCTTCATCATACTTATTATGCCTGGTTTCGTAGACATTACAAACACAAGTCCTAATAATAAAAACTCTGAATCAGCTTTAGTAGAAATCAAGTCCAACGTCAAAAGTGTTGACATGTCTGTGATGACTTGTAAAGTGTTGATGTGCCAGTGATAACTTGTAAAGTGTTGATATGTCAACACTCTTTTGTTTGAGCACAACAATACAATCCAAGAAGAAATCCTTATTTCCTTTTTTAAATTTCAGTATAAATTCAAGCCTCTATTTCCAAAAATGATATGATTTATATTTCCAGAAGAATTAATTTGCATCATTCTTAATCAAATAATGTACACAGCAATAACTTGAATCTGCTTGGATCTTTAAGCACAATTCAACAATCTTTTCTATAACAAGACTATGTAGTCTTCAGACATCTACTTGACCTTAGATCACAAATAACATTATGTGATGTAAAGTTTTAACTACTGGAAAATAACCATCTAGAAGTTTCTTAATGTCCTCCTTTCATCACTAAGTAACTTGGCAGGCACAGAGCCCAAAACGCTAAGTAACTTTGCAGGCATAGAGCCCTAAACACTAAGTAACTTTGGACTTGTAAAGCAGAATGACCTGTTGACATTAACTTTGCCAATTGTAAAGATATCTGGCTGTATTTGGTATCAAAATAAAGGCTACAAGTCAACTTGTATGAATAATTCATTAACATGTGCATATCTACCGGTATTATAACTTTTAAAATACAGGTGTGAACAGGTAACACAAAGGGTAAAATGCACAAGCAATTATTTATTTACCACATTACATGAATGATAATTTCAAACATTTTGTCTAAATCAACGAATTCAAAGTATTCCAAAGCTTTTCTGGAGCCATCTAATACTTCGGTGGGTCCAACTTTCTCAGAAAACTGAAATAAATTACTTTAGTTCATCGAGAACAAAAACAGGCGGAGTTCACACTTTGTCTGGTTCAAAACCTTCAAAGTCCCACAAGCACATTCAAATGCATCTCCAGATGTTTTCTCTCATTTTCAATCAACTGTGTTAGATCATAACAGCTAAATATTTTGATAATTCATAATCTGACACTTCATTGTCATCTTGCTTTGAACTCTGCTATTTTAAATAGAATATCACCATTCGGAAGTTTAGAATGTGCCAGCTTGCCTCGAGATTTCTAGTTGAATTCAAGCTTAACTCATGAGATAATCCAAGTATAATATCTACATTACAATAAGCAACTTCTTAGAGATATCCCATGATTTTAAATAAGCACACTGCCCCAGACTGGTAAAGTGGTCCTTAGGGTGTATAGACTTACTTCCCCATCACCGGAAAACTGGTCTGTAGCGATGAAAGTGTTAAAGATTTTGTTATTGTTGTTATAGGGTTTAATGACATTTTTCAGCACAAGATAAGCTATAAATGGTGACCAGTATTAACAGTGGAGGAAGAACCTGGAAAAACCCCAGAAAGAACCACCGACCCACAAGAAGCTACAGGCAAGCTTTCTCACATACCCACACTGGCCGAGCCCGAGACTCGAACCCACGCAGACAGAGGTGAGATGGCAGTGATCGCTTTAGACCACTTGGGGCCCCTGTTCTTAAGGAATATCTGTTACTAAAATTATAATATATAACCTGGACTATGTCTGGTACACTCGGAAGAGAAATTCCAATAGCCTAAACCCAAATAAACATCTTTACTTCTTTTACTAATATTTCTGTATTGAAACCATAAGCACAGAGAATTTTTTGAAGCTATGTATTGATTGTTTATGGAATAATATTACAAATAAAAAATTCAAGTTAAATAGAAAATAAATTTAATTTTGGACAAGATTAAGTCCAACATATAATCTTGCATTACAATACCTTTTTTTATTCTTGTAGGGTTTAATGCCATTTTTTCGAACAAGATAGGCTATACATGGCAGCCAGTATTATTGGTGGAGGAAGAACCCAGGAAAACACCGGAATGAACCACCGACCCACAAGAAAGTACCAGCATGCTTTCTCACATACCCACATTAGACAGAGGTGAGATGGCAGTGATCCATAACAGCGAGTGCTTTAGACTACTCTACGTATTGGGGCTCCTATTACAATAGCATAAAATAAAATAATTTAAAAAATTAAAAAATAAAAAAATATGCATAAATTCATAATCTGCTATTTAAAGTAGTTGATTGGATTCTCCACCATCCAAAATGTAGGCTGTTGATTTAGCTTTCTGGAGTTTTGATGATTAGGCCATGAAAGTGTGAACAACTTAGGTAAAGGATCTGTTACTGATGCTGATGTAGGCAATGCTGAGTTTGCATAATTTATCAAATTCAGATGATTTAGTGATGTAGATGTAGACATATAACTGGTACATTAATTAATTTAAATACTATGCTGTCATGCGAGTGTGTCTGCTACATACGAGCAAGTGCATATAAAACTGATTGAGTAACAGCATTATTTGATAATGTCTGCATAGTCGTGACGTAATATGGGCTCATGTGTGAATGAGATGGACTTGGATTTGAATTTCTGTAGAGTATGAATAAAAACTTCTCTAACCTGTATGATAGCATTATTTGTATAATATATAAATATATACACACACATATTATGGCAGTTTATATAGATGTTTAACGCTGAGGAATCATGTATCACATCCCACCAGTCACATATATTTTGACACCATAGCAACCATGCTGAGTGATAAACAAGGTATTTTTTAAGTCATTGTTTATTGCTCTGTCACAGTTTGAACCTATGACCTCAAGCATATGTGACTTCACTTAGATCACTAGCATGGTATTAAATACTGTAAGAATTTGGAATTTCGATGATTTGTGAACTATGTCTGAAGAAAATACTTAAAATCATGCAATTTGGCTAAGAAATAGCACACCAATTTCGAATTCCATGTTACTGCTTGATATGTCTGAAAAAATGACCTACTTCAGAGTTGGAGTCCAATATACATGATAGGTGTCTATATATGAACATAGTGTGTGTGTGTGTGTGTATTCATGCATGCATCATTATTATTGTGCTGCACACAGAAAATTAGCTACAATAAGAGAAGATACAATACATGAGACTTAATGCATTTACATTTCATAATTATCGGGAATGTGAAATATGGCTACACTCTCACTACAATGTCATGTACTGGTTGAATATTGTCATTGGTTATATTTGTTTTAAGAAGTTTTCATAATACATGAGAGATAGTAAGAGCAGTTATTATCTGACAATACAGTACAAATATTTCTTAATGAAAAAAATTCTGCTTAATTTTCCATGTTAGGATATTTAGAAAAAGCTTTCTCTGTATTCAATATTTCATTATTTGATTCACCCATTAAAGTAAGAAAATAGAAATCAAATGAAGAGACATCTTCTAGACATCGCAATGTCTGCATTTTTTAACCCCATTGACAGATCCTTTTATGTTTTGAAAATGATTTAATGCGTACAATAATACAAGCACAGAATAAATACATATTTTTGAGAAAATACTTTCGTTGATTTTTAGCATAATGACAGAGTGTTATTGACTGGTTTGATGTGCATTCCTGTGCCACATCAAATATACACTATCCCTAAAGAGTTGATGACAAAACTTCACATTTGAATGGTTTATCTGTTGAATGCAACTTACTATGCCTCTTCAAACTACTACTCCGTGGAAACATTTTATCACAAACTTCACACGTGTATGGTTTATCTCCAGTATGTATCATCATGTGTCTCACCAAAGTACTACTGTGTCCAAACATTTTATCACATACTTCACATTTGAATGGTTTAACTTTTGTATGTATCATTAGGTGCTTCTGCCAACTACTATAGTGTGTAAACGTTTTAAAGCAAACTTTACATTTGTATGGTTTGTCTCCGGTATGTATCCTTAGATGTGTCTTCAAGTTTCCTTGGTGGTTAAACATTTTATCACAAAAGTGACATTTGAATGGTTTATCTCCAGTATGTATCCCCATATGCGTCTTCAAATCGTCCTTTCGCCCAAACTGGTGATTACAAAGTTCACATTGGAATGGCTTTTCATTGGAATGTGTTATCATGTGCCTTTTCATACTACTATTCGTTGTAAGCATTTTATCACACACTTCACATTTGAATGGGTGATCTCCAGTATGTACCCTCATGTGACTCTTTAAATGACTGTGCCATGTATACCTTTGATCACAGACTTCACATTTGAATGGTTGATCTCCAGTATGTATCCTCATGTGCCTTTTCAAAGTAGCATCCTGCCCAAAGAATTTATCACAAACTCCACATTTAAATTGTTTATGTGCAGGAGATACCATCTTGTACGTATCTGAAGCACCACTGTAGATAAACAGGTTATCGAAAACTGCTTTTGTCTCCGGTACAGGTTTGCATGTGTGCTGTCGAACCTACCGGTGCTCGACGCGAGCTAGATGAAATGAAAAAAACAATAATCTAAAAGAAAAAATCATGCAGAGTAATAAAAATACCTTAGATTACCCCCATGACCCATTGTGACATATGACCCTCTCTATCATACGGGTCTCTCTAAACACCCCAAGACTCTCCAAGAACACCTTAAATTTACATAATACTCACTTAAAATTTCAACAGCATCACAAAAAAAAAACAAACAATAAAAACAAATAAAAACTGCGAATATTTAGCAATATTTTGTGTAACAGTAAAATTAGTAAGGTCGCCAGTTGCCAAGGGAAACAACTCCCGTTTGGATTAAGAGTGATTAAGAGTGTTCCGGTACAGTAACGTGAATATTAATCTACATTTATAAATAATTAGCAATACCAGAAATAAGTCATTAAATAAATTAAACAAAATGGCAAATTTATTGTATATAAAAAATTGGTTATCTCAATAACAATTTAACTATTCCTTCATTCCTTTTATTTGACAAATATTAACATGGCACCTAAACAATTCAACAATTCAAATAAATGAGAGAAGTATGGAACATCGCCATTTAATGAGGAAATTGTTATATATATATATATATATATATATATATATATATATATATATATATATATATATATATATATATATATAAAATTAAAGGTATGTGATGCATATAGTTCGTTTCCGTAGATTATCAGAAATAGGGCCATCTACCAATACTATAAATCATTGATAGTAACAATGTCCGTATGTGTGTTTTCGTATGTGTGTTTTCATTTCTTTTTTTCCGCTTCTTGGTACGTTTTTTTTACGAGATTTGGTGCTAATATGTGCAATATTGGGGTGTCTTGGTGTGGTCTTGGGGTGTCTTGTGGTGTTTAGAGAGACCGCTATCATACTATATAAAAAGAGAAGTTTCGTAACTTCCAAATACATCATTCATTCTGCTATTTCCGTATTTAAATGCACACAACCATTCTAGATGGCTTGTTTTACTTCTGAGATATTTTTCTATTCATCGAGCTATCACTGGATTTTCTACGTTGTACCAAACTGAAATTACGGATTCCGAAACTTGCGATTTTCGGGAATTTTTTCATTTTGGGACAAGTGCGAGCTCATGTGTTAACCAATGAAAAGAGCTACATATATTATGAATAACCTTTTTAGCCAGTCATATTTTGGCATTGTCGTTTGTGCATAATACTTGAAATGTTTAGAACTGATCGCTTATGATATGTGCAGTGAAGTAAAAAATGTCTAATTCTTCCATGAAACAGGATTCCTAGAGTTGAATCGAGTTAATAGGATGTAAAAACTTACTTTTGCTTTTACCACTGTTCTGTAATTAAAGAATTCGTGTATCGTAGAACCGCAAACATGGTACATAATTTTAGTGCTTGCCAGTTTCACTGGCTGTGGTTTTCTTCGTATTAATCGTGTTAGTCATTTGCTGCAGTAAAGGCCTTACTGGCACTATTACCAATGACACCAGGAACTTTTTCACCAATAACATGAGTAGTCTTCATCGATAATTGATTTGCGATTGGAGCTATATTGAGAGCCATTCTTGCAAATATCAATGAGAATAACATCACCAAGACCACCATCATCAGTTGTTTTATAGACTGGTGATCGTGAATCTGTTACTCGGACCATTACATGTACATATGATCATCTTATTTTGTTATCGCTATATCTAATCGTTGTGATAATCATTACCGAGTTCATCGATAAATTTGCCGTATACGCCGATATCCATGATACCACACTGAAACAATCGTCTACAAAAAATCAGCGGCTTCATTAATTATTTATGGGGAGTTATTTCCAGCTAGTTTTCCTGCTATGAGAATTTCTAATCGTGCAATGTCAGAAAAAATAATATTAGGGCAGGCAATAACACCACTTCTTGTGGAAAAACCACTACCAGTAGAACGAGTGCCAGGCACATCATTAGCTTTTAGTTTATCTACTTTCGCAGAAAACTCTTAATAAATCTGGATCATCCTTACTAATACTACCCTTATTATGACAAATTCTAAAGATCATCTTACGATAATCATCATCATACAATTTTTGACGTTCTTATAACACATCAGACGAATAATTCGAATCATCTGCAGTATATTTAGCTAATTGATAATCATCCATGTGTTTAAGTTTTTCATAAGTTCCAGGTCTAAGTATATCAATTAATTTTTGAACAGATGAAAGCATTTCCCTCTTGTGGCTTATGTTTTTCTTTCGCTGTTTTTTTTTTTGTGCCGTTGTCGTTCTTGATAGTGACCATACACATCGTTTACCGCATCGACGAATCCTATATACGATGCACTTGTTGTGTCGATACGACTGGTGTTAGTTTTAATTTTATCAAACATATCAGCCCGGTGTTCAAGACCGGAAATAAATTTTCAATATGTCAGTTTCAACATTGTTTTTCTTTTTCGTAAGTCGTAACAACAAGAGCTGGAAACTCATTTGGATCAATTTTAACGATTGCCATTAAGCATCTTTAGTAAATTCGAATTTTCTTTGTCAGTTTTTCTCTCTTTAATAATATGTCTTGCTAGACCAGAACGATTTTGTAAAAATCACGATGTTTCTTCAGTTTTTTTCTGGTATTTTTTTTTTAAGTTTAGGAAGAATATGTTTTTGTTGTGTCAGTAGCAGGTTTATACTTGTTCAGTGCTTTCTGAATAATCAATCTGACATTCCTGGCATTCTTGTAATTTTTCGCCAGACAGAATCACATACTAGTATGAATTTTTAAATTGTTTCTAGTCGCTCTCGTGCCCAGAGAGTGGCTAATGCTTCACAAACCATTACCGGCATATCAATGATGTAATTAATGTACAGCAGCAGAGAGGGCGTGACCTCGACAAGGGGTCAACGGGTAAACATCCATCGCATACTGTTTTAGAAAAATACCAAGACATCAACTAGTAACTAAAATAACTAACTGAAGTTAGAGGCTTTGGTTTGGCGTTATTGTTTACCTTTTTGAGAATAGAACCTTATATAAGTTATGTCAGATATCCCTCTCTGCTGCTAAAACTGACTGACCATTAAAAGTTTCCTGAATAAGTTTGCAGCTAGATGTATTACTACCCGATTTTGTGCAAGTTATCTTTTAACACTAAAAGCATACAAACATGTTTCAAAATTAAATTTATTTAAATAGCAATCTGAGTTTTAAGAATATAATCGGTAACGTCAATATTTTAACTGCCGCTTGTAAATGATTTTCTTGATAATAAAAAAAACACAATAACAGTTTGGAACCGTAAGTAACTATGTCATTAGAAAATAAAGGCGGATATCGCTGTTCTGGGAAGTACCAGTTCATTCATTGATTTAAAATTTCTAACCCGATTGCGACCAGGGTTTCCATAACACCTTCAGCGTCTGCGCGTCTCATGTTTAACGGAAGTTTCCATACTAACTCTACGCCATATGGCCATACACCACAATTAATTTTACTATATGTTCTCTACATATATTTCTCAGCACTGACCTTTCCACAGTGTGACAATCAATACAAATCATATGAAAATCTAAACTACCCCCAAAGATGACTTCACAGTGAAATTCTTGTCAAGGGTTGACCGGCATTTTTTTGAGCTGCTACACTGTAAACATAACAGCATGTACACAGACCACATATTTCACTTCCGGATCATTACCAAGGCCTTATTACTCCATGTGCACTGTCGCCAAATTACACACTGACAACCACTCTCTTTGCTCATATTCTCAAGAATAAACAATTATCTTTAAATCCCTACCAAATATGCATCAATATAACTCTTCTATCACCACCAAAATGAGAGAGGAAAAAATGTTCTAAAAATAGACTGGAACTACATTCGTGGGTACTGAACTGGAAGTATTAATTGTGATGTGATTCCTGACAGGCCCAACTTGTTGGGGCAAATTTTAGTAAAACTTTTATATTTGAATGCCACACCTATGTGAACTTTATACATGAAGTCTTTTTGACTTTCCTTGCATACAAGACATGTGACACCTGCTGGAAAGTGTGTAGTGCTGGTGTTCCACAGGGTACAAATGCTGATCTATGTGCTCTTGAGAAACCAAAACTAAATTTGCTATATCTTCCTTATTTATAGGACTTTTTCAATGCTGTAAAAACCTAATTGTACTACAAGATAAGGCCTGTCTGAAAATATGTTTAAAGTTTATACATTTTGTACAAATAAAATTTTAATGGAAATTTAAATAAACATTTAAATTTATAAACTAAATTTTATTGAAAAATTAAATTTTCATAAAAGTTTGAAAACAGATTTTGTCAAAGTTTAGACAGAAAAGTTGATCAATCAATGGTCTTTAAAATAAATGGTGGTTTGGGTCTGTGTAACTGAGAACATTTTTCCCAGGGGTAGTGAAGTAGCATGACTCATAGTGATTTTGGCAACAAACCGCAATATGCCTGTCAAGGTGCATATAGGTGTACACACTAAAGAAGCAACAACAGGTGCTATGTTCCATATTTATTGTGTCAGGTATTTAGGCAGTTATTTGTATAACTAATAGTGCACTCAGATTTAAACATCTGATGGGACCACTTCCATGTTTTATAAGAAAATTGCATTACATTTCAGTGTCGATAACTACAAAAAGCGACAATAAGATAGGAAAATACAGTATTTAGGCAGGCTTTACCTTACTGAACAATGGTGCTAATCTCTCTCATGAAGATCTAAGCCAAGTCCTTGAGGTGCTGTATATTAGTATGGTGATATCATGATCACTTATGGCAGTACACTGCATATGTCCTTATGAAACCTTGCTATCACCACCAGACTACTGGAGAGCTTCCAAGCTGATCCACCACTAACACTTTGTTCCAGATACCAGCCTAGACCTGAAAAGATATAAAATGTTTCACTTATATCTAGAAAACAGTAAGATGTATGCAAATGAAGTTAAAATGTGTTAGATATAGTGATTTCCAAATAACATTCAGGCTGCAAGCATAGGAAATAAATATTAAACTTGACAGAGTGACACTCAGAAATGTGAAGTAATAGTCATGTATTAAAGTAATAAATTCATCCTAAAAGTATATGAAGTTTCTATAAGCATATCTGGTCATTTACAGGTTAAATAACTAATCAGGTAGACTATGCATCACAAACTTTAAGAAAATGCGAGGACGGTGAGGTTTGATCATTGGTGGAAACATTAGTACATGCCAGTATACAGGAAAGTAAAGCGACAATGTAGTAATAAAGAATATATTACTATAAGCAATCTTATTCATGAGGGAAATAATAATTCTAGATATTGCAAGAGAATACAGCCAAATGTGGCCACACATATCAACTACAGGTACCAATACATCCTATATCATAAACTAAATGTGAAATTCTGATCCCCAAAACTTGTAAACAAGAATGGAAATATGCATATGTGGGACATATACAATGTAATTGTTATGATCAAATGTGCAAAAATAATTCCAATGATCTGTTTGAACATTTAAAGTGTATTTTTAAGGGTGTTTGATACCAATTATTAACCTCAATGGTTCAATAGAATCAGATATCAGCTGATATTACAATACCGCACTCTATCCAAGTACTGAATTGAAATATGTTACCATACATGGGCATATTAATGAAGAAAATAAGATTTTGGGATACATTTAGTGCACACAGCCAGAATTGTGTCTTACAGATTCACTGTAGGTACAATGTCAGCCTATATGATATACTGAATGTGAACTTTGGATCCCAAACATTCTAAAATATGTGAATATTTGTTCATGTGTGATATGTAACCATGCTAAGATCAGTTGTACACAGTTAAACTCAAAATATCTGTTTGAATATATCTTATGCAATCTTTAGAGTGTCAGTTAACAAATATTATTAGTAATTAACAATGCATAAATTAAGATGGATCATTAGAATTCACATAACATCATACAGGCAACAATGCCGCACTTCACTAATCAATATCTTAACCAAATTGAACAATATAATTGAATGCGTTTTGTGTCCAACTTACATCATTTTGCTGTTTTCTTACACCCAAGGGTAAATATACATGTGGAAAGTATATTTTATCCCTTCAGCCTGCATTTCATTCTCAGAAAGTTTAAACTGATTTAGTAGAGAACTTGAGTAGGTTCTAGTATAAAATTTGCATCGCTGTCCTCTCACTAAACACCCTGTAACTATATTTGTTAACAATTACTAAAGGCTATATAAGCAGATATGTGTTACTCAGGAAGTCACCCCATCATAAACACATAAATTAACTGATTGGACCCCTAATAAATAGTTTGAATGATCAATACAAAATAGAATCTGTCTCTCATACATTTTAAATGTATGACTCATTTTGACTTACAAAGATATTTTCTCCGACAAAATTTGACAAATATCCATCATTGTAGCTTGTATATGGTGTAGGAGTATAAACATGCTGATATCATTTGATATAATTTCCAAAAATATTATCTATGTGCATTTTAAGGGGCAAATTTTAATTTTTTAATTTTTTAAAAAAAAATTATTAAAATTTTAAAAAATAAAATCAATTTTTAAATTTTAATGTCATTTTTCTATTTTAAATGTTAATATATATAACACCTTCAAATTTCATGTGTTGATCATTAATAATAAAAATTTTATAGCAATTTAAAGTTTAATAATAACTGCCTGTACAGGCCATACACCACAATTAATTTTACTATATGTTCTCTACATATATTTCTCAGCACTGACCTTTCCACAGTGTGACAATCAATACAAATCATATGAAAATCTAAACTACCCCCAAAGATGACTTCACAGTGAAATTCTTGTCAAGGGTTGACCGGCATTTTTTTGAGCTGCTACACTGTAAACATAACAGCATGTACACAGACCACATATTTCACTTCCGGATCATTACCAAGGCCTTATTACTCCATGTGCACTGTCGCCAAATTACACACTGACAACCACTCTCTTTGCTCATATTCTCAAGAATAAACAATTACCTTTAAATCCCTACCAAATATGCATCAATATAACTCTTCTATCACCACCAAAATGAGAGAGGAAAAAATGTTCTAAAAATAGACTGGAACTACATTCGTGGGTACTGAACTGGAAGTATTAATTGTGATGTGATTCCATATTACATACAATTTAGGCAAGTCTTTTTTCCGCAAATAGAGTGACGTCATTGCTCCTATTTGGTTACTCCCAGATATTTCCGTCAATTACGGTAAGGTTAAGAGTTATATCCCTTTGCTACCTGTAAAGTCAACGTGAAACAGAAATTTATAGTTGTATATTGTTTTCCTTTGCTGCATTTCACATAAAACACATTCAGTTCCGTGTTTTAGGTTCTGTTTTGTAAATATATAAATTTCCCAACTGAACGTAAGAGTCAGGAGCTCCTACATTACATACACGCTGAAATGAAATAAATGAAAAATTGGATCATCACAGATGACATCAGTTCAACTGGTACTTGTGGACAGATACAGTGCCTGCATAAAGAGTTCCTACATGATAGGAAATAGACATATCTTCCATCGTTACTTCAGGTAAATTTTCAAGCACCATTTTCTTCTTTTAATCATTAACACTTGCATAATGATATATTATTCATTTAAATAAATTCTTTTCAAGTATTTTATGATAAAGTTTGCAGTTATTATGTAATACCCTTTATTTTGCTATAATAAATATATACATATATAATATTAATATTTTGATTTACTTGTCAGCTAAATGTTTTAATGAACTATTTGCAATATTAGGTATACATTTGTTTCAAATATGAAACATGGCATCTTTAAATACCCAACACTCCTTGCAAGCCATACAACTTGGAGTTCGCTTTCGAAACAAACAATGTAGCATAGTCCAATAATTCCTTTACATAGGAGTAGCCAGTACGATTAAACAAATCACATATTTATCCTATGAAGACAACCTGTATAATAAATATATGAATCATCTGTGATTATTAATGGCTGGATGTTTCCAAATAAATTCATAGCTGACTAAAAAGTATATGGTGCTGTATGAATATCAGAAAAATCAGATAAGACTGGAAGTATGTCTTAAAGAAACCACAGCAAAATACACAAACTATAGTAATTGATGACAGTCTCATTAAATAATAACATATTCATATCTCAAATATTATATTCAAAATTAGCATCATTTGTGTTTTTGTTAAGTGTTTAATAAAGAGTATTAAATTTTAACTAGGATTAATCATTATTTCCAACTGAATTTATTTAATCACAATTGTACTGATGTATTTAATGTTTTATTTTCCTCCAACCAGGACATAGTCTACAAGCATAAAACCCAAAATAATGAGAGAGGATGGATCTGATGATATGATAAATTGCTTGTGACTCAAAATAAGGGATGCTGGTTCAACTTAATACATGATGTCTTTCCATAGATGTGGAAAATGACACTCCAGAACAGTCATTGCCCATTAACGATGATCTATTTATTCAATTTACAATTTTAAAAATTTTATCAATACATAAAAAGGAATAATAGAAGAGAGATTTAGAGACTTCTAAACCACTATGTAATTACAAAACTAAAATTTATAAAATTCTGTTCATGTTTTCATCAATAATTATTTCATGCTAAAAGTTTATTTTACTATACTGTACATATAAACTGTAGTAATTAAATGAATCAGGACATTGGTAATTTGACAAACTTATTAAATAATACATTAATGTCAGTGACACTCTTACTTTCATACACTATACACATTTAATTGCTTTATTTTGTGTACATGTTCAAATATGTGTCATTTGAAAACAACATGCTTTGTCAAATTTGTGGTCAAATTGGCTTATAAAAAATAAGGGAATGCTTTATGTGTCTTGAGTTTGCTTTACTGGTATGACAGTAGACTTTTCCAGTAAATCATGCAATACATATGTGTATGAAGACAAATTCATATTAGGTAAAAAAAATGTGTGTTTCTTAATGCACTGGTGTGCATAAATTAGATTAGGTTGGAAGGGGGCACAACTGACTCAATGACATACACAAATCTACTTATTTAAATTTGTAAAATTATTTTTAAATCTGGGTTAGGTGATACCATCAGCAACATAAATGACATTCAGAAGATTGAAAACACAATGGGGGAGTCTTATTAAAAATATTAAATATTAGAATTTAATTTACAATGTCAGAGTCATAAATAAAGACTGTGTTCATTCAATTTATTTTTTTCTACAATATATGAATTGTTAAAATGATTATTTGTACAGTCACCACCATTATCAGTATCATAACATTATGATATAAGTCATAATGGAAAACATTAATCATTAAGTTGACAGTAAAAGCAATAAAATATATTGGGTTAAAATATTGTGACAGCATAACCACTTTAAATTTTCATGAATATTTATTTCTTTTCAAGTAAATTATATCTATAAAAAAAATTTCCTTCATTACAATGTAGCTGTTGTTAGCCATTTCAAATGGAAAGTATGACACCAATACATGTAATTAATATTTATATTTTACTTATATTGTAGATACATAATTATTTAATAATAACATGTACACATAATTATGAATTTCTTGTAAAGAACAATTTCATTATTAACAAATTATGAACAGTGCATATTTAAATTTTGATTTTGTACATATAATTGCATACATATGTTTGTGTGTATTACAGTGAATTAATTATACCTTAGTGTATCTGTGTGATTGATGGTATACATATGTACATCTTATCACTCATAATGTAACACTTAATTACCAAATATTATATACATTTGTTTGGATTTTCATTGTTGCTTAATCAAAATGGGTCATAGGCAACGATGTCTGTAGTGTGGCACTTTAATTAGAAGGCTATAATTGGGACATCATGCAACAGACATGTGGAATCTTGTCCCACCCTGTTACATTATCATGACAAGAGGTCAGCCGGGTCTATCACTAAAATATAAATGCTAATCACCAAGTTAATCAGCTCCTAGTATAATTTATATAAATATTTGGAATGATTTTTACAAAACGCAACCTCCTGCATGGTCTAATCACTTAGGCTACTGGACCTGTAGTTAACAAGTAATGATTATTCATTAATAAAAGGTATTAAAAAAATACATGTAACTGAAACAAAATTTATAAATGCTTCACTTTAAAGGCATTAGGAATAAGCTATATTAAATATACATTTATTTCATTTTCAAAGGAACCAACAAAGACTATACATATTACATTTATTCATCATAACTTTCATTAAAGTATAATAATTTAAAAAATGTGTGATATGGATACTACATGACTTTGAGATTTTTAAAACTATCCATGACTGTACAATGAAAGAAAACCATATGTGCTGATGACCAGTTACAGATTATTTTAAAATGATTACGTTGAAAATGTTTCACAACAACTGTTCTTTTCATTCAATATTTGTAAATGATGTCAGCTTTCAAAACTTCTGTTGTGAAGGATTGACCAGCACCGATCTCACAATGATTTATTTTTAGATTCTTTGCAACATTGTCCAGCACCCACATTTCATACAACTCACATTCCATATTCTTGCGCTCAAACCTGGAGGCTCTCTCTGTTGACAAATGTTGCAAGGAATGTCATGGTCATTGCTGTCATCAGAGAGGTTATCAAAGAGGTCATCATCATCATCGGTCAATTTTTCGTCTCCTGAATCAAATGGAGCCTTTGACTGATGATCAAGCTGGGAAGATAGCTTGCATTGTCCATTACAATGAATGAGCTCCTGTCCTGTTTTGGTATAAGGTTGTTCCTGAACCACTCAGTAAAACACTTTGGTTTCATCTCATCATGGTAATCCCTTTCGTTGGTTTTGACTTGAATACCAGGCTACAGCCTGGTATGAGTCCCATTTTGGATGAACCAGCATTGGCAATTATCAGTCAAGAGTCTTTCCCAGAGGGGACCAAACGTCCAGTTGATTTACAAAATGGCTCAAGGTTACTGGTGGATGCCTGATTTTCCATCCTCCCTTTTAATGTTTGGTGAGTTATAATCCAAGTACATAATATGACAGCCTTGTTCCCTAAGTTTCTTAATTTTACGTAAATAGGCATGGCGCTGGGCAATCACTTCATCATGCTCTACCATAAATCTTCTTCCAGTAACATTTCTTTTGTATCTGCAAAGAGAAACACAATATTAATGTGAAGAAAAGAAAAGCACAGGTACTAATAAGGTTAGTGAAAGAGAATGTTAGATGGGTATCGATGACTCCTTTTATGGCAAGGAGGTAAGTACCAAAGATTTTGGAACCCCAAGTGGAAGAGTGATCTAAAGCACTATCCGTTACGGATCTCTATCATATCACCTCTGTCTGCGTGGGTTCAAGTCTCATATTCGGCCAAGGTGGGTATGTGAGAAAGCTTGCCAGTAGCTTCTTGTGGGTCAGTGGTTCTTTCCGGGGTTTTCTCCGGCTTCTTTCTCCACCATTAATACTGGCCGCCATGCTATCGTATGCTGAAAAATGGCGTTAAACCCCACAACAACAACAACAACCAAAGATTATTTTTAAATATGGTAATATTTTTGTGACATTATAACTAAATATAAATAAAAGATATGAATATGTCTTTAAAATTACCCTTAACATATTTAGAACTCAAATTTCATGTTCACTACTGACATTAGTTCAAATATATTAATAAATTCACCCAGTTATTCAACATAGGACCCCGCTATAACAAGCCCCATTATAACACGAATTTGGATATAACACGGTCGTGGCATGGCTCCCGAAATTTTAGGTAATTTATTACAGCAGGGTTCATACGGTCTTTGAAAGTCTTTGAGAGTTTGGGAAAACTGAGGTAGCATTTTCAAGGCCTTGAAAGTATGGGAAAATCGAGAATATTACCCTGAGGTCTTTAAAAGTCTTTTAAAATTGAAATAAACCCCACAATTTTAATTTCTTTCCAGAATCACAAATAAAATTATCCGAGGTCATTATATTCGGATGTAATCTAGTTATCCTGGTTTCTTTCTTTTGATGACCCGTTCTGTTTCACTGCCGCCGCAACAACAAAAGAGGCTTTGTTTGGCCATCCAAAGTTGGCCTCGGCGGCGACTTCAATAACCACTCTTCATCAAAGCAAGACGGCAACACACTTCATCAAAGGAGGTCACAAATAAAATTGCCTAAGGTCATTAGCTTCAGATGTAGCTGGTTTTCCTGGCTTCTTTCTTTTGACGACATACATACACACAGTCAGCTCCAGATATGTGCATATCGTATAACTACATATTCTGCTTTATTGCATAGCTTTGTGCCGATCCCGATTTGCTACCATTGTTTTCAATGGATATCAATGTAGGACAATTACATATCACCTATATGCATATTTCGCATAAATGCATACATTTTTTTGGTCCGAACATGCATTACTATGTGTTAAGTTGCTTTGGATAACTAAACTGTTCAATATTGTTCCTTTCAAAATGAAAAGAAACCGATTCTGAACATTGGCAGTTAATTTTGATAAATGAGGTCTGTTAATATCAACATCACAGCTATTATATCTACATTGGTCACTAGGAGGCACGATAGTAGACAACCATAATAATTAACCAAGCATGGTCAATGGCTTTAACACCCTTTAGCTTTAACACAAACTTGCATCGCCCTCGTTAAGAATCCGATCCAGTCTGATCATTAAATTTGATAGATTAAGGCTGGAGTGCTGACCACAAGTCTGTTCCTCGATCTACTGACAAAACTGACCTCCATACGATACCAGAGCAAATCGCGTCAAATTAAAATGAACTAGGCCAAATTGGGGTTTGTTTCAAAGAAATAATGAGTATCAGTATCCAAGTTGTACCAGATACATGTCATAACATGAATGCCGGATGCATGTTGTACCAGATACACATCATAACATGAATGCAGGTTTAGTGCATACGCCGTCTAATGGCATATCATAGCATCGGTCCCAAGGCCATGCATATAAGCAGAGCCGACTGTTTGTGTGTATATATATATATATATATATATATATATATATATATATATATATATATATATATATATATATATATATATATGCTAAGCATTGATATAGGGGCACTATGCCCTATCCAACTGTTTTATTGTCCCTGTCAAATTTATGATGCCTATCACATTGAAAAGTGCCCCCATCATTCACTTATAAATGTTAGTTCTGTTCTGGCCTGTTTCACATGCCATTACTTGAGTTTGGATTTTATATTTTTATGCTCATTATCAAAATATGTGCAAACATCACAGAGAGTTCATATCTCACTGGCAAAGATAGAATCTAAGCAAGAGGGGAAATTTACAAAATATTTTTGGTAAGTGCATTGTATTTTCAATTTTATCATGGGGTCGAAATATTTTTTTTAATTACAATTTGAAAACCAAAGCCTTGCACAGTCATCAAGAGCTGTTTTTCTATTGGGTATGTGTTGTTTTAAAGCATATGAAAACAGAAAACAAAACTTAGGTGTATATAAAAGAATGTCTCTTGTTGAGCAGTAGCCCTCAATTTAATTTATTCTTTTTCATTTCAATCATCATTATAGAATTTTATTTTATTCAGAACGCACAGTAGATGTATTGACGAAATGGAATTTCATTATAACATCTGACAATTACAAAAATTAACCATATATATATACAGTCGACTCCGGTTAACTGCACACCCTCGGGCCCATCACTAGACTGTGCAGTTAACTGGAGTGTGCAGTTATTTTAAGTACGGTACAGAACATTAAAAAGCATTGGGAAAAAATGGGACCAGCGTGATTACGTGCAGTTATCCGGAGTGTGCAGTTAACCGATGTGCAATTAACCGGAGTCTGCTGTATGTATGCATATATATATATATATATATATATATATATATATATATATATATATATATATAATGTATTGGAAGGAATTATTCTTTAAGTTTAATTGTTATGATAGTGACTTTCCAATTATCATACACTGTGGATCATAAATTCATTATAATAATTATTGGTGTTGTTTTATTATTAATATTATTTTCACTGCAAACTGAGCATTTGTATTTGTTTTAGATTCTCTCAAAATTAACCTACCAAGAAACTAGGGCACACTGAGATTACAAGAGACCCAAGACCAACAATCAATAATGAAGAAGAATCCTAGCTTTTAGTTACCTATTGGATGAAAGTTTTAATAGCTTTTAGTTACCTATTGGTTGAAAGTTTTAATACTTTGCAAACTTAAAAGATGTCAAAGTCAAAGTTAATTATTTTCTTACTTTTGTACTGGTTACTATATGACATCCATAAAGCACCCTGACCAACCACCTTGGTCAGCACTCAGCACCCTCTGTTGTTTGAAATCTTAGCTGGAATAGTCACTGCAATGTCTGCCATTGTAACCCATGACATAAATGCAAGTAAAGGAGTGAAAATGAAATAAATATACATTTTATAGATTATAGATTATTATAAATGAGAAATTGTTATTGACAGATTTAATGTAAACTATCTGCATAAAATGTAACACAAAACTTCAAATTTGAATGGTTGTTAATCTGAATGTATCTTTCTATGCCTCTGCAAACTACTACTCCGTGGAAACATTTTACCACAAACTTCACACGTGTATGGCTTATCTCCAGTATGTATCATCATATGTGTCAATAATGTACCTCTTTGTCCAAACATTTTGTCACACACTTCACATTTGAATGGTTTAACGTTTGTATGTATCATGAGGTGCTTCTGCAAAGTTTTATTGTATGTAAACTTTTTATTGCAAACTTTACATATGAATGCTTTGTCTCCTGTATGCACGTTCATATGCGTCTTCAAATCGTCCTTTCGCCCAAACTGGTGATTACAAAATTCACATTGGAATGGCTTTTCATTGGTATGTGTTATCATGTGCCTTTTCAAGTTACTATTCCTTGTAAACATTTTATCACAGACTTCACATTTGAATGGGTGATCTCCAGTGTGTGTCCTCGTGTGACTCTTCAAATGACCATCCCATCTAAATCTTTGATCACATACTTCACATTTGAATGGTTGATCTCCAGTATGTATTCTCATGTGACTTTTCAAATGACCATGCCATCTAAACCTTTTATTACATACTTCACATTTGAATGGTTGATCTCCAGTATGTAACCTCATGTGCCTTTTCAAATTAATTTCATGCCCAAAGATTTTATCACAAACTCCACATTTAAACGGTTTATCTCCAGGAGATACCATCTTGTACATGTCTGAAGCTCCACTCTATATAAATAGGTTATCAAAAACGTCGCTTTTTAATCGTTGTACCCAGTATACGTATTCCTTTGCGTCTTCGATGTGCCACATAATAGACCATTTCGATAACGCAGTTATCTCCCTCTCGAAATGAGTATTTACTACATGTACATCCGGTAGGTAATTAACTGGCGCACACCACTTATTATGTACCTTTGACAGAATGACCTGTGTAAAGTTGTTTGCATTTAAAACACATGTAGTGGAGAGAATGTTGGGATAGCTATATGCTACTTTAATGTAAGGTTTCTTTCCATATTGTATTTTTGGAAATTGTAAATGATCTAAGCACACTGCTAAGTAACTTGACTGGTCCCTTGTGCTTAAATTTATTTTAATTAAAAAATCAGCCTGAATTTGTTTAAAGTACTCTATCCTTAGCAACTATTTAAATACGGAAAATGAATTTTTCCAGACTAGACAATACTAACTTCTTGAAAGTGCAAAGAATGCATTACCAAATATATAAAATGTATAATAAAAAAAGTCATGGGCTCTCTTTTAATACAAGTTGAGTTTCAAGTTTAGGAAGTGAAAATGACAAGTGGAGCTAACACTTTTTAGAAAGATGCACATATGGAGTAAGACCAAACTGTACACTCTATAACCCACATTACACCTATCAATCATACACCAAACTAAAGGTAATTAAAGGTTCTTTGAAACTAGACCTATATGCAATATCTTTTTTTTAAAAGCCAGTAAAACCAACGAGGAAAGGCGCAGGAATTCTTTTTCTTTTAAAATTCTAACCCGATACAAAATACGAAACTGTAGAGCGCCAGCTAAGCCGCTGTACAAGAAGATAGATAGTACCGTCACCTATGAATCCGTCCCTGCTAAGTGTTAGTTAGTTTCGGTAACCAAAAACCAGTGCTAATTGATTTCTAACCCCTCTTACAGTATACAATTAGTATGGGGGAAAGGACAGGACAAATTTAGATGTAGACCTACACAGCTCTCTCTCTCTCTCTCTCTCTCTCTCTCTCTCTCTCTCTCTCTCTCTCTCTCTCTCTCTCTCCGGTGGCATAGTGGTTAGAGCGTCTGTTGCGGAAGCGGGAGGTTGTGGGTTCGGTTCCCTGGCTGAGTTATACCAAGGAGGAGGTCGTGGGTTCGGTCCCTGGCTGAGTTATACCAAGGACTTACAAAATTGTACAACAGCTGCCTCGCTTGAGGCTCAATATTAAGAGGTTGGAGTTGGTACTAGTCGGTTTGGTATCAGGATAATGTGACTATGTGGGACATCATGCTACATGTATGCGGCGTGATGCCCCTGTGCTAGAAATCACTATAAACTGATTCACTGCAGACATCTAAGCGATAGGACTGCACATTTTTTTCAAGCTACGTTAAAATTCATAATCTCACACCCCGTCTCTCTTTCTCTCTGGAAACACAAACACACACACTAGAGGCCGACCAAAATTCTGTTTCGATTTCGGTTTCGGCGCACAAAAGTTGGCAAATGGCCTATTTCGGCATAGTTTCTGTTTCGGCCGAAGCCAAAAAGTTAGCTTTCGGTTTGCTTTTGATTTCGGCCGAAACTGTTATTGACTTTCGGTCATCAGCCGAAGATCTATTTTAACTTTCAGAATGCAACGTTAGTGCTGCGTCTATTAGTCTGCTTGTCGGCCGGTCAGTCGGCGCTAGGCAATTTGACATTTAGCGAAGTTCTCTTACTGCAGGCTCTGAATGATTACTTCTAGATTCGTTTTTAATTAGCGTAGCATTGCACCAGGACCTAGGTCTATTTAATAAATTGTGTTCGTCAACTTCGGTTTATCTTTAGGTATCGGTTTCGTTTTCAGTCGAAGGTGTAGTTAAACGACCTGTTTCGGCTTTAGTTTCGGCCGAAAGTCATTTTATAACTTTCGGTCTGGTTTCGTTTTCGACCGAAACAAGAAATTTATTTTGGTTGGCCTCTAACACACACACACACACACACACACACACACACACACACACACACACACACACACCAGTCTCGTCACTGTTTAGAAAATAATTACTAGACCGAAACCAGTGAACCATCACAACACATTCTTCATACAACCAGATACCGTACAGCATTTTGTTTCTTTTTCTAACGTAAATAAACATCGTAAATAAAAAAAATGTAATACAAATTAAAATGAACAGTTTGTATGATACTCATTATTTAACATGTCAGTTTTAATTGAATGCACGTTGAAGTTTTATTCCATTGTATTACCTGTTGTAGAAGTGTTTCACATTCTAATTAGGAAAATAATGACTAAGAGTTCACTTGAACATCTGAAATATCCGAGAATCCATTGAAGTCTTCGTCTTCCCTATCGGAATGAAAAATGATAGCTATCTCAGGTCTCCGTTCGTTGAAATTTTCTTATTATCGTCTGATAGCTTTGGCTACGAATACTAATTACTGTATCACCGGTACCCCATTGTTCTTTATTATTTATCTGCATCAATTACGCTACTAGTTTTGATATCAAGTGGATTAAGAACCACAGGAAATGATGCCTACTCCCTTCTCTGGATGTAAATAATGAATTTAGCCGTTGACATTATTTTCATCGATACATTACAGGCACATTTTAATGAGTTAGGTATGCTTTAATCAGTCATAATCGTTCATATAAATATCCCCGTACAAATCATGCAACTTATCTCAAACTGCCATCTCGTCAAATCACGCTTGTCTTACCCAGCGACCTTTAAACTGGAAGTTGTAAAGTTTGCGGAAGAGAAAGGTGGGAATATGGCTACTTACTGGAAATATGGTGTCTATGAAAACGGTGTCTAGGAGTGGCGTAAGGCTAAGGATGTATTATGCGCTACGAAAACAAAGAAATAAAGCAAATCGTAGCTGCAAAGCAAAATGGATTAATATTGAAGATATGTCTTGACACAACGCGTTGCATTTCGTCGAATGAAACGGAGACAGAGATTACACAATCGTGGCAACTGGCTTTGATTCGTGCTGGAGACAAAACACGAATTTATCAGCTACTAGTTTAATCAAAGAGAGACACCGAACCAACAACTCGTTAAGAATGAATATAGGTGAAGTGCTGACATTGCAATTTTCTTTAAACTGAAATGCAAAACTAAAAATGAATCATTTATGATCTATGAGTGGTAATTCATCATAGTTTAGTTTAAATCGTATTTTTTTTAAGAATCTTTGTCAAATAAAAATATAAGTATATTATTTGAGGGATTTATTAAAAAGCATAGTCTACGGCATTTTATAAATAGTCATAGAACGTTTTAGTTAATATGGATTACATCCTTTCGTTAGATTAATTAGATCAAGGAAAAAGCTATCCCAGCAATCGCATCGTTCGCGTGTATCCAAAACTATACTGACAAATCAAATATCAATATCAATGGACCAGTTACTAAAATATCACCACGAAGAATGAGGTATGGTAAAAATAGATGAATAATACAATATTATTTAATATATATCCTTTATAGAAACAAACAAATTAGTATAGCATACCGGGTACCGTAATCCATATATAAGTCTATGCAGTATCAATGACATATTCCACACACACACACACACGTATATATATATATATATATATATATATATATATATATATATATATATATATATATATATATATATATATATATATATATATATATATCGATTCAGATTAAAAGACGAAGACCCAACTTTCAAGTAAAAAAGTATTGAATTTAAAAACGGAAAATACGCTATCTGCACGGGTTATACTAAATGTCTGATATATGATTGTGTACATTGCGCTTAAGAATTAACTATTAATTACTTTATCATGCATTTATCTAGCATGTTTAGTTGGAACGTTTGCCTACGGCGAGAAATATAATTTAATTCTGTTTTGCAAGCAGTGACTTCTACTAACGGCAATACCTACCGTTAATGCTTCTAGAGCAACCTCCATTCACGAACAACAAAATAGCAAATGCCAGGAAAAGTTTAAAAAGTACCTGTTGAAAAAAACAACAACACAATACATTTCTAGTCATATTATGTCGTTGAGTTTGCCCCGAGTGGCGCTTTCCGTTACGGATTACTGCCATCTCACATCTGTATGGGTGGGTTCGAGTCTAAGATTCGGCTAATATAGTTATGTGAGAAAGCTTGCCAGTAGCTTCTCGTGGGTTGTTGGCTTTTTTCTGGGAGTTTTCCTGGGTTTTTCCTCCACCAACAATACTGGCCGCCATGTATAGCCTATTGTGTGCTTAAAAATGGCGTTAAACTATACAACAACAACAAGAATCTCCTTGAGTCTCCATTTGTACTTAATAAACTGCATCATTATTGTAGTCATTGCTATTTTATATTTACGTCTTACAAGTTAGCTGGTCTCACTGATAATCAAGCAATATTATTTTTGTCCGGACAATATATGCTTACAAATTGCTTAGGAACTGTTAAGGTATAATTAACTCCCTAAAAGTAATGAATAATTATATAACTATCTCTAAAAGTTTGATTTAAAAATCAAGCTCTTTGCTCGAATTGTTCTGGAACTACAAAATAGCTGCTAAGTAATACAATATTTACGGTGAAGAGACTCTTTAAAAATTACTTTCCACTTTGAAATGTTAGTTTGTATCATACCAAAACTAATTCCAACAGTTACATATCACCTGTCATAGTAAATTTGCTGCTATACTCGAATAACCTGAGTAACTTCCTGCAGATATCTAGTGGTCTTTGGATATGAAAAATCACGCATGTAAATAATTGTGCCACTCTGATTATGGCAGTCATGTACAATAGTTATGATAAGGTGTGCGAATAATTAGAGGTTTTAATTAATGGTTTTCTGAAACAGAAGAGCTTTTTCATAAAGCATATTTCAATCAGATATTCCGCTATTTTATGATCATTAGACTGTATTAAAGTAAGCCAAATCAAATGTTCCTGTGTGTTTATGGATAATGCGGAATGGTCATGTATCTACCTCTTACGCAAAAGACCCAGGATAGACTCTAGGGCTATCCGTTTCCTAATGTATGTGCAGTTTTATGCATTGGCATTTGAAAAAGGAAAGTCTTTTTATTATGTGCTCTTTTTCCCAAAACTGTACATTGTCAGAAAAGTGCAATTAGAGATGCCGAAGTTGACAATGTGGATGAATTCATAAATCACAAAAGAAACTTTCAACGAAGCAGGCGATTAAACGTGATTTTCGGAAATGTTATTATAGGGTTTAATGCCATTTTTTAGCAAAAGATAGGCTATACATGGCGTCCAGTATTAATGGTCGAGGGAGAACATGGGAAAACCCCTGGAAAGAACCACCGACCCACGAGAAGCTGACTGCATATATATGTAACAGTATATTTAACATTGTAATCTAACACATCTGTCTATGATGGACTCTAGATACATGTAACACCATATTTAACACTGTCAGCTATTACCACTGTCTCTTAGGGACTGCAGTTACCTGTAACACCATCAACTAAAACCATTGTCTCTGAAGGGTTGTAGCTAATACCATATTTAATACTGTAATCTAACGCCACTGACTATGAAGGACTGCAGAAACATGTAACACCATATTTTATACTGTAATCTAACGCCACTGACTATGAAGGACTGCAGAAACATGTAACACCATATTTTATACTGTAATCTAACGCCACTGTCTATGAAGGACTGCAGATACATGTAACACCATATTTTATACTGTAATCTAACGCCACTGTCTATGAAGGACTGCAGATACATTTAACACCATATTTTATACTGTAATCTAACGCCACTGTCTATGAAGGATTGCAGATACACGTAACACTATATTTAATACTGTAATCTAACGCCACTGACAATGAAGGACTGCAGATACATGTAACACCATATTTAATACTGTAATCTAACGCCACTGTCTATGAAGGACTGTAGATACATGTAACACCATATTTTATACTGTAATCTAACGCCACTGTCTCTTAAGGACTGCAGATACATGTAATACTATATTCAACATAGTAAAGTAATACATGTATCACTGTCTTTTAAGGACTGCAGATACATGCAACACCATATTTAATACTATAAACTAACACCACTATCTCTGAAGGACTGCAGAAAATACCATATTTAACAGGAGTCAGTCTCTAAATTAAACAGTAAACATAGATCTTCTCCTCTATTAGAGACACACAATCATTGTCTTGAGACTGAAGAGAAGTTATACAAGTGGATCTTCTCTTCTAAAATCAAGATAAATACTTTACCACCTTAAATAATTAAATTTAGCCCTATAATAGACTTTCAAGTTGTGATATATGGCATATGTATAAATGGGATCAGTAAAAAAGAACATTGCCTGTCTTTGTCCATGATAGCTGTTGGTTCAAAATAATTGTAAATAAATTCACATACCAAAATCGTATTTTGACGTAGTAAACAATTATGGAAAGTCTGATGAAAACATAGCACAAGAGTAAACATTGTAGCAATAAAATACTGTCCTGGAGAAAGATGACACCTCAAAATGTATATTTCATTGACAGTTGAGGAATTATATAAGTTTTTCAAAGAAATTAAAAAATATATGCCAAAATGATGTTTGAAGGTCATCATTAAATTGTACTTAAAATCTACTATTTTATGCATTATTCATCGCTGTAACCCATGGAAGTGAGATTAAATCTTAGTAGAATGAAAAATAAAAATTTTCTGACCAGCACTAGTGACAAAAGTCACAATTTAATCATATTCATAGGTTTTATTAATTTAATCATATTCATAGGTTTTATTAATTTAATCATATTCATAGATTTTAATAATTTAATCATATTCATAGGTTTTAATAATTTAATTATATTCCTAGGTTTTAACAATTTAATCATATTCATAGGTTTTATTAACTTAATCATATTCATAGGTTTTAATAATTTAATCATATTCATAGGTTTTATTAACTTAATGCGATTCATAGGTTTTATTAATTTAATTATATTCATAGGTTTTAATAATTTAATTACATTTCTAGGTTTTAACAATTTAATCATATTCATAGGTTTTATTAACTTAATCATATTCATAGGTTTTAATAATTTAATCATATTCATAGGCTTTATTAACTTAATCATATTCATAGGTTTTAATAATTTAATTATATTCCTAGGTTTTAACAATTTAATCATATTCCTAGGTTTTATTAACTTAATCATATTCATAGGTTTTAATAATTTAATCATATTCATAGGCTTTATTAACTTAATCATATTCATAGGTTTTAATAATTTAATTATATTCCTAGGTTTTAACAATTTAATCATATTCATAGGTTTTATTAACTTAATCATATTCATAGGTTTTAATAATTTAATCATATTCATAGGCTTTATTAACTTAATCATATTCATAGGTTTTAATAATTTAATTATATTCCTAGGTTTTAACAATTTAATCATATTCCTAGGTTTTAATAATTTAATCATATTCATAGGTTTTATTAACTTAATCAGATTCATAGGTTTTAATAATTTAATCATATTCATAGGTTTTATTAACTTAATCATATTCATAGGTTTTAATAATTTAATTATATTCCTAGGTTTTAACAATTTAATCATATTCCTAGGTTTTAATAATTTAATCATATTCATAGGTTTTATTAACTTAATCAGATTCATAGGTTTTATTAATTTAAACATATTCATAGGTTTTAACAATTTAATCATATTCATAGGTTTTATTAACTTAATCATATTCATAGGTTTTAACAATTTAGTCATATTCATAGGTTTAATTAACTTAATCAGATTCATAGGTTTTATTAATTTAATCATATTCATAGGTTTTAACAATTTAATCATATTCATAGGTTTTATTAACTTAATCATATTCATAGGTTTTAATAATTTAATCATATTCATAGGTTTTAACAATTTAATCATATTCATAGGTTTTATTAATTTAATCATATTCATAGGTTTTAACAATTTATTCATATTCATAGGTTTTAATAATTTAATTACATTCTAGGTTTTAACAATTTAATCATATTCATAGGTTTTATTAACTTAATCAGATTCATAGGTTTTATTAATTTAATCATATTCATAGGTTTTAACAATTTATTCATATTCATAGGTTTTATTAATTTAATCATATTCATAGGTTTTAACAATTTAATCATATTCAAAGGTTTTATTAATTTAATTATATTCATTGGTTTTAACAATTTAATCATATTCATAGGTTTTATTAATTTAATCATATTCATAGGTTTTAACAATTTAATCGAATTCATAGGTTTTATTAATTTAATCATATTCATAGGTTTTAATAATTTAATCATATTCATAGGTTTTAATAATTTAATTATATTCATAGGTTTTATTAATTTAATCATATTCATAGGTTTTAACAATTTATTCATATTCATAGGTTTTATTAATTTAATCATATTCATAGGTTTTATTAACTTAATCATATTCATAGATTTTATTAACTTAATCATATTCATAGGTTTTAATAATTTAATCATATTCATAGGTTTTATTAATTTAATTATATTCATAGGTTTTAACAATTTATTCATATTCATAGATTTTATTAATTTAATCATATTCATAGGTTTTAATAATTTAATCATATTCACAGGTTTAATTAATTTAATCATATTCATAGGTTTTATTAATTTATTCACATTCATAGGTTTCAATAATTTAATCATATTCATAGGTTTTATTAATTTAATCATATTCATAGGTTTTATTAATTTAATCATATTCATAGGTTTTATTAATTTAATCATATTCATAGGTTTTAACAATTTAATCATATTCATAGGTTTTATTAATTTAATCATATTCATAGGTTTTATTAATTTAATCATATTCATAGGTTTTAATAATTTAATCATATTCATAGGTTTTATTAATTTAATCATATTCATAGGTTTTAACAATTTAATCATATTCATAGGTTTTATTAATTTAATCATATTCATAGGTTTTATTAATTTAATCATATTCATAGGTTTTAACAATTTATTCATATTCATAGGTTTTATTAATTTAATCATATTCATAGGTTTTATTAATTTAATCATATTCATAGGTTTTATTAATTTAATCATATTCATAGGTTTTATTAATTTAATCATATTCATAGGTTTTATTAATTTAATCATATTCATGTTTTATTAATTTACTATGAATAGTCTATACATTGTTTCCATTGATTACATAGTCTTGAAAATGTCCCTGATCCAATCACATGAATGCTTTGGACAAGATCTATCAACATTCATATCATCCAATGTGTTGATTATTTTAACTTGGCTAACTTGTAATTAACTACTGGGTATTTACAGAATTATCAGTTAAAACAATTCATGTTTATAACATCTCATCATACACCTAATAATTAGAAATAATTGTACAGTATTTTGTAAGAAAAATACAATCTGAAATTTGTAAATGTGTTTCTATTTCTAGCTATGTTGTACTTTGTGTATATTTGTACATGTATATGAAAAATAATTTTTGTATACCTTATTATATTTTCAAGATCTTAACATATTCTGTTATCAACTACTCAAATCATTTTATATACAAAAATATGTCAATATAAATATGAAGGTTATATATTATTCAAATAGCAACAATGTACATTATTTAATTGTCAGTGAATTATTTCCTCCTAGTTTTACTGTTTACTAATGGAGAAACTTTCTGTATTAGATTCTTCTACAAATCCAGATGAGTTTAGCCAACCTCACATTGTCAAATATAGACATTGCCTTTGTCATCAGATGATTCTGGCTAAACGAAAGCTACATTTGCAAGCCACACTTGTAAGAAGGTCCGTCAGTATATACATGGCAATAATCAGGAAATGTGATACTGTATTGGTCAGGTAGTTCCTTACACATATTTCAGTGGTTTTCCATGAAAGAATTTTCGAGTACTTCATTTAGGTGAAAAATTTCTGTTTCATTCTGTCAGTGTCAACAAGTCAACTGTAATCTCCCTTTGGTCACAAGCCATTAACAGATAATATCCAAGTCCTAATGCCCATGAGATAATCTTTCCGGTTTGAATTATTCCTCAAATCAATTTGCAATGTTCTCTTCAAAATTGTCCATGTAATTGTTTGCAGTATTTCAATTTTAGATCTAAACAGCTAAACATCTCTGCACCAAGTACATGCCCGGAAGTAATTTAATTAAATAACACTTACCCTAAAAAAACAATTCAAAATATAATAGAATTACTTAGAACATCAGGGCTTATCAATAAAATATAAGATTAAAAAATTAAATTACACCAGGACCAAATAACACAATAATCCTGGTTCATAACCTTATATTTTCAAATAATCACATCCACACAGAATGGGAATTAACAGGATCAGAAGCGACTCCGTTACTCCGTAAGGGGAGCCCACCTACACTAAGCTGGGTAAAACGTACCACGCATGATACCTGTGCTAGCCAAACCTAACAGGATGCTGTAACGTTAATGAAATTACCAGGCAAAAAGATAAACTTTGAAATATCCAAAATAACAACGAATAGAACAATATAAAATTAACAAACAAGTGTCTAGGAAACCACTTCTCTTCTGTCTGCTCTTACACCTCTCCCTATATACAGCCTCATTGACAGCATTTATACAACTAAACTATGATTACAATTTAGATTAGAACCCCAAAAATCCGGGATATCCTTATGGTCTAAACGTGACCATTTAAAAGAGTCTCCCGCTTTATGGCCTCAAATAGATATTATGAGGAAGTCTCAACATCTAAAGACTATCAGGCCCAGCGACACAATGTTGCAAGTAAAGTTATTTACTCTTAAGTCAGATCCTTAAATTAATAACATTATAAGGTAGTCAATACCCAGACTATCAGCCCCGCAGCACAAGGCTGCATCATAAACTAAGCCATAAGAACTAAGGCCTATAACATGATTTAGATGGTCAAGACAGCTCACGCTGCAATAAAAATTCACACAATTTCCTTAATTACTCTAAAAACTAAATTTTACTTTGAATAACTACCAACACGAGAATAGGCTGTCATATGAGGTTGTATACTCTACTTTAATAACAGCACAAAGTATTCCAAATTGTTAAGGAAGAACATGGAATGGACACGACGGGAGGAGGCTACATCAAGATGGAGGAACAACAACAAAAGCAAGACACACAAGAAGGACACAGGGATTCACCAGAAAAAAGAGGGAACTACGGTTACACCCTGTAACACTCAATCCAAAAGCCCTTTTAAGGGCCATTTATACTTACAGAGTTTCCTTTTGGCTCAGAAACTCTATTCGACAATATCGTTCTTCAAAATCAAACTTTATCATTTTTGGCTCTCCACCATCAAAATTAACAACCCATTTAACCTGACATTGACCAACCTACCCATGTCACTTGACATACCTAGTTTACAAAATTTATAGGGAACACACCAAATGTATACTCTGTACTAGACAAAATTTAGAATGTTAGGATGATTAGGAAAAAATATAACTTGAAAGATTGACTCAATTGCACAGGTGGCTTACACAATATCGGTATAGGGTGTCCACTAGCAACAACTGGACTTGATTTGATAAAGCTAGGGCGTGCCAGTTCACAGATCCTTTTCCTCAGCCAGACATCAACACCAGCAAAAGACTAGCCGTGAAAACCATTTTTCACTAGTCATCATTTGGTGCCATTGCACCTCTAGCACTGCAGCTTCCGATAGGTTGATAGGGTTGAGTGCGTGGCTGTTCTATTCCCACTCCCCTAGGTCTCTCATTCATATTGATAGCCCCTTCTAGGGGCGCGACATGATGACCAAATTAAATAGCATACTTTGTATGCATAAATGCCTGTGGGGATGTGGCACCATTCCTTCCCCACGGGAAAATCTAAATCACTACCATACTAATTGGTAGTGTAAAATAGTGAACATATGACCCTTCGTGGCCAGTTTCACTTAAAACCTTAAATACTACTATTGTCTATGTAATTGTTTTCAGCATTTCAATTTACTGTTTGAATGATTACTCAAATGTTTGAATGATTACTCAATTCTATTTGCAATGTTCTCTTTAAAATTGTCTATGTAATTGTTTGCAGTACTGGTATTTCAATTTGCTGTTTGAATGATTCCTCTTTTCTATTTATTATGTTCTTTTTAAGATTATGTAATTGTTTTCAGCATTCTGAAAAAATATTCTGTTCGGCTTAATGTCCACCACGTTCACTCCTATCTACTGGTCCTCTGCAACCAAATCTTAAATATTATGTAGCTCTTCACCATCTTTACGTTTCAGATGCTCTAGTGTCTGAACACTACTTTTAACCATGACATTCTCAACCTCAATGTCAAACTCATCTTTCAAAAATGCATGACACAACTCGTTTACAATATTATATTCAAAAATTGCTGTGCAAAACAAATATGAAGACTGTCTTAGTTTGAGAAATAATCCCTTGGCCTCTGTACAATTAACTACTGCTTGCTTTCTAGATTGGTGACTAGAGCTGGAAACAGTTTACAGACTGTTTTCAATATTGTCAGCAAGAAGATTCCTTTTCCTGCAACTTATTGTACAGGATGGCTAAATTGTGGTTATAGCAGCAGACATTCCTTACAGTGATGTGTTACTCTTGTCATCACAGAAATATACACACAACAAAATAGGCTTTTCTATTGTAAATGGCTTCATAGTCTGTGATATTGATGACAGGCTCAGAGGTTCCTGTTTTGAGACTATTCAAATACACATTCATAGTCTTATAGACTAATATATGTTTTCTCTTCAATGATGGTGACACAAAAATCACCATGTCTGATGTCTTGTAAAAATGGTGTCTTGTATGTCTTTGTCTATGTAATTCAGAATTTAGTTTTGTGTGTCTGCAGCACTATACAATGTAGATTTATTATGTTCCTAAGCATGACAACCTTTCTGGTTGTTAATGCTGACAAAAAATTAAATTAGCATCACAGTCCAAACAATAATTCTATTAATGTCCATTTAATAATATAAATACATGTAATATATTATTCCAATTAACCAACTTCAGAAACATTTTTACTGTAAAACCTACCAAATTTGCTTCTTGTCACCAATCATTGTTCATATTCCTCATTATTCATCATGTCAAGAAAATCTGAGTAAATGGTGGACATATTGAAAACTCTCCTGAACAGAACTTTTGGCATGAATAATGGCATTTAGAATACTACAAAATGTATCCTCAATTCACAGCATATTGAACTAAAAATATTTACCTGCATCTCAATTTATGCCATTCTGAGTGTCTAGAAGTAGACCATTCCTCACCATGAAATAGTGTCCTGAAATGTGCAATCGTCAACTCTATAATAGATTTGTCAATGTCCTCTTCAATCATGCTCACATTAGTTATAGTATTGTTTTCTCTTTGCCCTGCCATTCAACAGCAATCAGATTTGTTTTCTTCATGACAATCTTTTAGGACTGATGTTTGAAGGTTAAAACTGACTTAAGTAGCAAATAAATTTGATTAGTTTTTCATTTCCATCTCTATTGACAATCTGGAAGCAGATCAATCTTCCCCTGCCCTTCACATTAGCTATGGTATTATGCTTATTCCTTGCCCTACCAACTTCAGTGTCAAATAAATGTACATGGTTATTTCATGAAAATGTATGACACTCCTTTGAAGATTATCACTTCCATCAGTAGCAGACAAATTTGATCTTCCAACATCCTTAAAACAGTCACATATCATCAATCCATTTCCATCTCCAACAGCATTACTGACCCATGCAAATTCACTTTTCCACTCATCCTTTAATTATCCAAAAATTTGTAAAGATTTACTCTCATTCTCAGAGCTGACACCCTCGTTCGGTTTCCTTGGAGTCTGAAGGTCAGAAAATTCATCACAGGTAGGTCATTTAAAAAACTGACACAGAAAAGAAATTTCACTTCTTCTTTTATTGCTACTGTGATTTTAAAGTTCAGATTTATTCACTGAGTGTTATGTCAATTCATTAATTTATTTCAATTTTTTTGTGAAGAATCTATAAATTAAAATGCTTGAGGTTTCAAATATTTTGATGACTGAAGCAAATTAACTGAACACAAACCCATGCTGAAAACTGGGTTCATGTAATGCCATAATTTCCAGCTTTGTGTAACTAATTATAATTTATTGCACAATCAAACAAATGCCAATTTTTATTCATAAATTAATATCATGAAATCATAAATGATTTTAAATTTTTAAACATTCTACCAAAAAAAGCAAATTAATTGCCATGACAATGATTCAAGATGATCACTTTCTTTAACAAGTGGCTTTGCAAGCTGTCATATGCATATATCCAGATCTAACCATTTAAATACAATATGATGTGCAAACATATCAGTGCTGATATTTGATCAAAAGGCTGTCCATTCATAATTGTTTCCTCTATCTCTATCATAAACTTCAAAGATACCTTAAATGATCCAACCAAATTCAGGTGCAGCTAAGAGTAACCTCACTGAACTGTTAGCTCCTGCCAGGTCATTTACATCTTCCATTGGTGTGATATTATTGGCTGTGAAGTGTAAACTGTTGTCAAGGAGATGTCAATCAGAGCATCCTACAATAAATTGATTATGGACAGGGCACTCTTAGTTCCCAAATGTGTCCAAATGTAAAAAAAAAAAAAAAAACAGGGGTATGCGTCTATTGAAAACATTAATTTATTTCTTTTGGAGTGAGGATATGTCATGCTGACCTGACATGTTCAATATGTATTCTCATTCATCTACATGTACTTGAACTTGAATGATTTAGCGCCACTATTTTCCCAGTATTCTGTATTAATGGACGTGAGGTGGAGTCATTTCTATTTCTAACATGCAAATTGGATAAACTTGGTTGTTCACATTGGCCATGGTTTATCTCAACATCGGAGGTTCACCCAAGAAGAGAGAGTATATTGTAAAACCATATTGGTACTGTGAATGGAGTTTTGCATGCACATTGTCCAGTTAATATTAATGTGTCAAGATTATTTGATGTTCAACGTTGAGATGTTAGATGATGATGAACTATGAGACTTTGGCTTATTTGATCATGTCATTTTTATGTCACTGAAAACGTTTCTCGTGTGAATTACTTCTTCCATTCCTGAATGTACGCCACTCACCCACCATCGTTTAGATCACTGTATGCATCTTTAATAAATATGTATCCTGCGTCTTATACTAAATGCGAGTGTAAAACCTTGCCCTCGTCCGAAGTGTCATGCTGTTATCATGAATATTAACGAATTCGTCGAGGAAGTCATCTAAAGATGTCAACAGTTCTACAAACTGGGACATCAACATTAATTAGAAAGAAGTTCGCATGTTCGCAGTTATTGTGCCATAGTCATTCCATGTTGAACCATAGGTGTGTCGTGCTGGAATTTGACATGAATAGTTTAGGAAATGAATTATCTTACCTTCCATGTTTTGGGAATATCAAAGTGAGAAAAATGATGTTAGCCCATAAACTTATGAATTCAGCCATCTGGTAAAGTTTTATTACTAGAACAGCAGAGATGCAGGATATTAATGCAATCAATGTGCCCAGCCGAAGAATCACATTTTTCTTGACAGACTTTTGTTGGACAATAAGTTAGAACTAATGTTACTATTAATTATTGAAAGTTCTTGGTTATGTAGAAATTGTTGTGTTACTTAGTGTGCAAAATACTTCTAGTATGCAGTTGATAGGGACTATTTCTAACCGTATCACGCCTCATTGGATCATCAGTACACACTACTTTGACTCGATTTGCATTGAAATTTACTTGTCCGTTTCTTTTAGTTATACGGAATCATAGGTATGAATATATTTATAAGATTAATAGTAAAAACGCACACCACAGACACTGTGAGGACAACTTAACTCCGCCTAAATTGCACGTTCACAGGGATTTTTCTTACAGTTTGAACAGTTGACTTGGTTACCGCCATGGCTTGCCCTGAGAAGGACAAACATTGATTGGCTAACTAAAGTCATGTGACGTGAATAAGAGTCTATAAATACGCGTGCAGACAGTGCATTGGCAGATAGCTGTCAGAGCGGCAAAGTATGAACATCTAAGCAGAAACTAAGTAGAAAAGAATTTCGGCCTTGTATTCTAAAATTATCACTTACGTAATTTTCATAACCGATATTAACTTTGGTACTTTAAAATCCAAAACCTGAATCAAATTGTTATAAGAAATATTAAGTAGATTTATTACATGATTTGTATTGAACGTAAATGCCTTATAATTATATAGTGTAATATTCTATAAAGCCGCTGCTATCTCCCACCACACTACTGAAGTACACTAGCACTAAAATCATTATTATTATTGAGATCACGCTACTATGTCAGGACGTATTACATCCAATCTAATAAATTAGGCTATTGATATACACATGAATTAAATAATACCACTAATTTAACCTAACTATTGTATATTATAACGTTCTTTTGACATTTAAATAACCAAGTCTGCTATATATTCTCACAAGCTGATAGTGTTGTGACGGACACTGTAATTTATGTAAAGTCGATTAGCGATATTGTAAAGCATGTTATGTATATCTCAACTTTATTATTATAAAAAAAAGCATTTTTATTACTGAACTCTTGGTCTTTTCGAAATAACACACGGGGTGTTACAATATGTAGTGTCCTGGTGCTCCTGATTTCAGACAGACATTTATATTCTCAGTCATATGCCTCCTTTCAAAATGAAAATTCTGATGTAAATTCAAATAATAATAAAAATTTTACTTAAACATTTCAATATATCTACCTTATCTCAAGGTTGCTGATTCAACATCTGGAATATTAATATTACCAAACAGCACTGCTTCTTTCCGACTTTATATTTCTAAAATGAAAATCATGTTGGTATGTTTCAAACAACATATGATAGGAATACATTTTTTTAACAGCTGTAATTTACTTAACAAAAATTCATTTTGCTTCTTAATTTTCTGATGTTTTACAAAATGGTCAGCTTAAAACTGGGTTAAGTAGGCTAACAATTTCTCATGAAATCCATCTTGTTTAATTTTCTGATGTTTTACAAAATGGTCAACATAAAAAAGTAGACTTACAATTTCTCTTGAAATCCATCTTGTTTAAGCTAAGTTGCCATTTTATGGAAGTAGTACCAAAGATTGCTGGTTGCCACTACCAGTGTATCCTCCTGTTATTCTCTAAACTACTAATCCAAATAAAAAATTGTATTGCAAATGTCACAAATGGTTTATCTCTGGTATGCTTCAATCATATGTGTCTCAGAGGTCACAGAGGTCATGAAAATGCTTAATCTATTTGGAGGCAAATTTTGTAATTAGTACACACAAAAATCGCTTATGTAGTAGTCTTCACAATAGCTGGAGATCAAATTACAAAGCTTGCCAATCCTGCTTCAAGCACCTGCTGAGTTGTGAAATGTTTTGATCAATTGATAACTTTAGCTGTGCTGATATTTACAAAGAGAAAATTCAGTAGCTGAAGAAAAACAGAATGAGATGTACTGTATATCTATAATATAGTGTCACTGTAAGAGTACATCAGAAGAACATAACACAATAGCTTTGCCATAAGTTCAGTGACTCCAATAGCTGCTGAGTGGTGTGAACATGTGCAGATATTTACACACTGACTAAATTCAGATGTAGAAAAACCTGTGATGTACATAATGGTCACTAAATCAAAATAACAACTTTAGCTTACATTATTTTGTTCATTTCCAAGTGTATCCCGAATAAGCAGTGAATGTGACCTCAAAATCAAGACATGTTGAGAGTTAGACAAAATGCTCTCTGCAACTTTGATAAATAGTTGTTGGGGTTAAACGGCAGACTGATGAAGAATGTAACAACATTGAGAATAAGCTCTAAAGTTCCATGGAACACTAGCCCAATATAATAATGTGTATGATGCCTAACTTAGCGCTTGGAATAAGATCTTTCCTTGTCCTGTCCTAATTCAGCCCCACTTTAATGGACAGACATGAGCAATATGTCAGTGGTGTAAAGAAGTTAGAAAATTAAACTCAATGCCAAACATTGGTTCATCTCATCTTGAAGAATCCTTGTGAGACCTGATTCAGCACCCCTCTGTCTAAACATTTGATCTCAAAGCTCACATAATAATGGTTGAACTCCCATATGTATCATGTGTCTTTACAACATTTCTCCAAACATTTTGTCAAAACTTCACATCTGAATGGTTTTTCTCATAGTGTGTATCTTCATGAGTCTCATCAAACTACTACCAAAGGTCTCGGAAACGCTTATTTATATGCATTTTGATGCAAATATTTGATCTGGGATGCAGAAAAAACACCCATGCATGAGTCCTGCATATGCATGCAAATAGCTGGGTGGCTAATTCAAAATTTTCCCAGTTCTACTTAACAGCGACAGAAAGATCCCAAAGATGTACATGTGGTTATTATAAGAGTACACCTGAACCTTAGCTTCCATTGTGTTCATATCTGATTCAAGCCAAATAAGAATTGCCTGTGACCATGTAAACAAGATACATCAAGACTTGTTCAAAATGTTTGCAAATCTGAATAAGTATTTTTAAGTTAAATGGAAAATTGACAAAGATTTTAATGGGAATCAGAATAGTGGTGAAGTTTCTAAAACTAACAGTTTGAAGAAAGTGTGTGATCCCTGGCTTAATATTTGACATACAGTCTCAGCCTGATGGACTAACAAGAGTCACATTGCTCACAGCCTGATGGACTAACAAGAGTCACATTGCTCACAGGCTATTATGCACATCTAAAATCACCAATATTGATGCAAAACCCATAACTAATTGATGAAAATAAAACTCTGCAATGCTTACCAATTGAAAAGAGGCAATTGTTACCAGAATATTTTATTCAGAATAATATTAATTTTGTACAAATGGGATACCACCCCATAGTTTCCACGACTCCATATATGGCAGACTATTTTGAAGAAAAAAAATGTTCATGCATCAGGCTATGGAAATGAAATATATTACTTTGAAATATTTCTGTCAGCATTTCAACCAAAATTAAATTTTCAACCAAAACCTGCATGTGATCTAATGTTTACAGAAATGACGTATTGTTGTACAAAATTACTAGACGTGCTGAATAAATTGACACGGCTGTATATGTCAGTGTTATAAAGAATTTGGAAATGAAACTTAATGGCCACCAACAGTTTATGTAGTCTGGAAAGTTCAACATTTTCTGGGAGGGGACTGCAACTTTTTCCAGTGGGACTCATATTTTTAAACTCCTAGCGAGACCTCTGTAAGTCTTTGCATAAACATTTGATCACAATCTTGACCTTTGAATGGGTTGTCTCCAGTATGTGTCCTGAAGTGTCTTCAATTCACCGTTGAATACAAAAAGTTGATCACAAACTTCACATTTTAATGGTTTACTTTTGTTACTAAATATCATATGCATTTGTATATCACTGTTTAAACATTTGATCACAAATTTCACATTTGAATGGTTTATCTCAAGTATGTATTGGCACATCTCCAAACTACCATTTTACCAGTTGACCATAAATGTCACAACTGAATGGCTTATAATTAGTGTCCTCATGTGCATCTTCAAATTAGCATATTGAATCATAGACTTCACATCTGAATATTTTTTTCTACAGTAATGTGTTATCAAGTAAGCTTTTATCATTATTCACAAATTTCAGATCGGAATGGCTTATTTTTAGTGTGTGTTATCATGTGCCTCTTCAAATGACCATTTGTTCTAAACATTTTATCACAAAGTGCACATTTGAATGGTTTTTCTCCAGTATGTATCCTCATGTGTGTCATTAAATTACATCTCTGCGTAAACAGTTGACCACAAGCTTCACATTTGAAACGTTCATCGCCAGTATGTAGCATCATGTGTGTCTTCAAGCTGCGATTTTGAGCAAAAAGTTGACCACAAACTTCACATTTGAATGGATTATCACCAGTATGAATCAACATGTGTATTTTTAGCTCACTATTTACTTCAAACATTTTGTCACAAATTTCACATTTCAATGGTTTATATACTGAATGTATTATCATGTGTTTCTTCAACGATCCCCTTTCTCCAAACACTTTATCACAAACTTCACACGTGAATGGTTTTTCTCCAGTATGTATTCTTGTGTGTCTCATCAAACTAGAACTATGCGGAAACATTTGATCACACACTTCACATTTGAACGGTTTTTCTCCAGTATGTATTCTCATGTGTGACTTCAGATCACCATTGCGTGCAAACATTTGATTACAAACTTTACAGTTGAAAGGTTTACTTTTATTGTGTACTATCATATGCATTTTTAAATCACTGTTTACTCTAAACATTCTTTCACAAACTTCACATTTGAATGGTTTTTCTCCAGTATGCATCATCATGTGCTTCTTTAATCTGCTATTTACTGCAAACATTTTACCACAAACTTTACATTTGAATGGTTTATCACCAGTATGTATCATCATGTGTGTCTTCAAGCTACCATTTCGGCCAAAGAGTTGAGCACAAACTTCACATTTGAATGGTTTATCACCAGTATGTATTATCATGTGCATCTTCAATTTACCACTTGTTGTAAACATTTTATCGCAGACTCCACATTTGAATGGTTTTTCTCCAGTATGGGTGCTCATGTGAGCTTTCAAAATACCTTTCCTCGTAAAAACTTTATCACATACCTCACACTTGAATGGTTTCACTTTAATTTGTATCACGTTCATCTTGAAAGGACTATTCTGTAATGTTCGTTTGGGTTTCTCGGTCTTGGAATAGAACGCTATGAACTATCAAGAAGCAAAAACCGGCTCTACATGATAGAAATTGGGCACCAAAAACATAAAAAAATTAACTAGCAAAAAAACAACATAAATGGTATTAAAATAAATCGACAAATACTGTAAACCATAACAGATAACAAATATTTTATTACTTCCGGAAAGACAACTCTGCGTACGCTTCTTGTACAAATCAGTGTAGACGGAAACAAAGATACGGGTGATTTAAAAAAAAAAAAAGATGGATTAGAAGTATAAAAGGAAGCAAAAAAAATTCTTCAGATAAAGTGGGATATTAAACAGTTGTTTTAAATGTATTATTTAAATTGTGTACAGAGAGGCCAGATTTTCTAAGACTTTCATATGTTATAGCACAATCTGTTTACTTTATCCATATCTCTGCAATATGTCACTTTGTTTACAATAAAAATGCACGTATTTACTGGAAGACTACATGCATTAAATATAACTACAAAACAATAAGAGCACTTGACGACAATTCATATTAAAACTTTATTCTTTAATTCAAAATTAAAATGACATACATTACAGAGATATTGTTGGATTGTGGAACTACTATTGGTCATTTGTGTCAGGGAGATTTATTCCTTTGTACGAAATGTGAACTGAAAAGATTTCCTAGAGTGACGAGAAGCCCTGTAAGTATGGCGGCATATTACCAACGACAGCGGTTAGCTGATAGCTCGTCAATAATTGTGAATGAACTTCTTTGTTTTGTACAAAACAAAACGAACACATTGCCATATGATTATATTGTGAAGCTGTGTGTGGATACATATTGTGACAGTGACATTGAGACTGCAAAACGGACCCTGTTCTCAGTGGTACAAACAGTTGAGAGAATGATAAAGAGGAAAGGTATGGATAAATTACAAATAATATAAATCTATTTCTGTCCACAGATCCAAATGACATACCTAGTTTTTGCGCTTTGGATCTTTCAAAGTTGCCACCGGTATCTTACAATTATGTGGACAAGATCTCTGCGGAACAATGAGCCCTCTGTGGCCGCATTTACACATAAAACATCGGACATAAATCTGCATCAACGACGGCTTAATACGTTTATGAATGTCCAATCCACACACCTGTTTCCAAGAAGGCGTGGAAGTGTAATAATAGGAAAGGCAGCTTCTTCAAATTTGTCCAATGCGACAGCGATGCATATTCGTGACAAGACTTGCCCCCGAAACGCAGGAATCGGACATTTCTTCACATTTTGAGCATTACTCTGGAGTTAAGCCCACTCAGGTGGAAAAACTAAAAACTCAATTTAATACATATGCCAGCTCCAACATCACATGCGATAACCCTACGCACAAAGCGATGATGAACGTGGATGCGTGGCCAAGACACGCTTTAGTTAGAGACTACTATCAAAGTCGGAACTGAACCATTGTTAGACTAAAATATACATAATGGATTCTTTACGCATTTCTTTCTATAACTGTCGTTCATTAACAAGAAATATACAAAATATAAGGGCTTTATGTGATATTCCCGATATTTGTTTCCTACAAGAATTGTGGCTTCTAGACAGTGAGTTAGACTGTCTCTCATCCGTACACGGCGAGTTCTTTGGATCAGGGGAATCGCCGATTAAATGTTCTAGCGATATTCATACCGGTAGAGGTGCCGGGGTACTTTATCGTAGATCTCTCGCAAGTATTATCGAAGTACAATTTCGATGATCCCAGATTAATAGGTATTACTATCCATACGGGGGTTTCCTCCTTGCTTTTTATAAATACATATTTACCCTGCGATCTTGCGGAACATTTTGGAGAATTTGTAGATTATTTGGGCAAAATTAATTTTATTGTAGAAAATGCTAATACGATAAATGCTTATGTAGTAGAAGATTGGAATGCTAATACGCTCAAATCCACTTCCTTTGGAGATGAGCTTTGCCTATTTTGTGACGAATATGGTTATATCATATCGGACTTAAAACTAACTGTAGACCACACAACTAATTTTACTTACGTCAGTGATTCACACAATACAGTGTCTTGGTTGGATCATTGTGTCTCTACACAGTCTGCCCATTCCGCTATAAGTGATATGAGAATACTTCACTCCCTAGTAGGGTCCGACCATCGTCCTACTTTAATGACTATCAAGACTGAATTGCTTCCCAAATTTGATTCTTGCCCCAATTAACTCTTAAACTTGAAATACAACATCAGTTGGTCACACCTTACTGCTGACGAAAAACTGAATTATACTCTGACTTCTGCATTCTTATTAAACAAGATTGAGATCCCACATTGTGTTGCGATCTGTAATGACCACGGCTGCACTAACCAAGTGCATATGAAACAGATAAATGAATTATACACTGATATAGTAAAAGCTTTGTCGAACTCCGGTAATAGCTTGACTAGTAAATCCAAACGTAGTCACCGGATTATACCAGGTTGGAATGACTGTGTCAAAGAATTACATGATTTCGCTTCTTTTGGGGCACCAGACAGATGCCCCCCCCCCCCCCCCCCCCAATCAAAAAAAAAAAATTTGAAAAAGTTTATTTGTAAGTGTGTTCCCCCCAAGTGTTTTTATGTTGTTTTTTTATTTTATTCTTTAAGTTCTAAATTCTATTTTCCCCCTAAGGGGTTATAAATTGAAAAGGGGTATTTATATATCCTTAGTGTTATTCTAATAGTCCCTTCTAGTTGGGAGTTGACCTACCCAAACTCTTTAGGGACACTTCGTTATTGGCGACCCTAGCTAGGGGTCCCTATAGTCCTGGTGAATGCTATATGTATAGTGCTATTCTGTATTGTATGAAGTACTTTTGATTATGTACTTGTGTTTGTGTTTAGGACAGCCTTGTAAATTCAAATCATTCCCAGTTGTTTTACTATTTAATAAAGTTATAACTAAATTTTTTATTTTGGTTATTGAAATTTTGAATTTGGTATAAATTGAGGTGCGAGATTTAAATATCTTACGTGAGTCTCAATTTATCTATTTAATAGGTTTTGTATAGTAGTTGGTCCGTTTTCCTTGAGGTAGAAAATCGCACAAATTTATTTGACTGTGCTATTCCTACCTCAATTTGTCCGGCCATTTGTATTTATTTATTTAGTTAAATTGCAAAAATGCCAAAATTGTTTATTTTCCCCTAAATACGGGGGTCAAGGCTACTATAGGATGTAGCCCTGACAGAAAAAGTATGGAAAAAGATTCCAGAGAGCTTGAAAGATAATTATGTTTAAAAGTATCAGAGGTTATGGAAGATAACTTTGTTAAGATAAATAAATAATTTAAAATACATAAATTTCAGAAGGTAAAACTATATGTATAATTCCTTTCATTAACATCATTGGGTTGTCCTTTTCCACACTCTTCTGCAGGCCTTCCTACTTCGCGTAGCGCCATGTAGTATAGCCCTGCAGCGACCTCGTATGTACTTTTAAACCCCCTTTTTTTTTTTTTTTTTTTTTTTTTTTTTTTTTTTTTAATTGAAAAAATTTAATTTAGATTTAAATTTTCTTGAAAATTTCTATTGCTTAAATTATTTTGTATACCCCTAACCTTCATTAGGGGACCACATTTAATTAGAGTCGCCGTAATAAAATCTGTTATTTGTCGAACCAATGATCTATTGAAGTTACCGTCTAGGAAGAGTAGTTGACGTTGGTCGTATTTGTCGATCTTAATAATTTCCATAATTAGTTTTGTTCTCTCTTCCTTTGTTTTGTCACATTTAGTTATCACGTGGTCCTTTGTATACCTGTCTCTATTGCATAGTGGGCAATTTATTTGCTTTTTAATCATCCGTCGTTTGTAAGCCACTTCACCTGTTAGCCAGGCGTTATGGATATATGTATAAATTATACTTTGTATTTTGAGAGAGTTGATTTTATTCCAATTCCCCCAAACCCTATTCCAATTTACATGGGGTTTTTCTATTTCTATCTTTAATTTGTTTTTATTGGTTTCCTCTTCTAAAATTAATCCATATGTTTCGTCACTGCTTTGTTCCCAAAGTTTTTTATTACTAATATATCTAACTAATAAACCCTTTATTTCCTTATATAAAATTGGTAGCTCAAAAGTCCTAACTAATTTATTATTCCTATATATGTCTTGTCTGTGTTTCATGCTGATCCCTAACCAAAATAAGAATTACATGATTTCGCACGAAATGCTTACCTTATGTGGCGTGATAACGGTAAACCTCGTCACGGCCATCTTAGTAAGCAAATGCGTCAAACAACAGCACAATATAAGTATGCTCTTAGATTATGTAAGAAGGAGGAAGTAACACACAGAGCAGACTCGCTAGCACAAAAATTTGAAAATGTCGACCAACATGAATTCTGGAAGCATGTTAAACAACATACCACGACAACTTCCAATAAATTACCATTTTGCATTGATGTGAACCATGGTCAGAATAATATATGCAACATGTGGAGAAATCATTTAGAAGACTTACTCAATAGTGTAAAAAATAAATCGAATAAGAAGTATGTACTTTCAGCATTGAATGCACCTTCTGCTCGTATTGAAGTAATTACATTATCTGAGATCCAACGTGCTATAGCAAGACAAAAAGGCCCAGGTTCAGATTTTTTATATGTGGAACATTTAAAATTTTCAGATACTAGAATTCATGTGATATTGATAATTTTATTTAACTGTATGTTTGTGCATAACTTTGTACCAGATGATTTAATAAAATTTACCATTATACCGCTGCTAAAAAGCAACATTGGTAACACAGCGGACAAAAATAACTACAGACATATAGCCCTTATGACTATGATTTAATAAATATTTGAATGCATCATTCTGCATAGATGTGAATTTACAATCTCCGATAATCAGACTGGCTTTAAAAAGCAGCTTTCAACCGATTTATGCATATATGCTTTTAAGGAAGCTGTCAGTTATTATGTAGAAGATGGCAGCGTTGTGTTTGCATGTTTTTTAGACGCTACCAAGGCATTTTATAGGGTCAATCACTGGACACTCTTTAAAAAGTTGATTGATGTTAAAATACCTGTCTACATAGTTCATACTTTAGTTAACTGGTATGGACAACAGTTGCATTGTGTGCGATGGGGAAGTGTAATATCCAGCGCTTCGTAAGCTCAGTCAGTGTAACGTAGGTTTACGTCTGTCACCAAATGTATTATTTCTTAACAATTTAAGTTTTGCTGATGATATGTCATTGATAAGTCCTTCTATAACAGGTTTAAGGAAATTATTAAAGATATGTGAACAATACGCATTTGAGAATGATATAATGTATAATACACCAAAATCAGTATGCATGGTCTTTCAGACAGCCTCTTTCAAATTACTATCTCCTCCCCTTGTATATCTTAACGACAATGCTCTTATCTATGTCACCACTTATACGTATTTGGGTCATATTTTGAAATCTAATCGGTCGGATAATGAAGATGTGATGAGACATTACCGATCTCTGTGTACTTGAACAAACATACTTCTGCGTAAATTCAAGAATTGTTCATTGTATATCAAAATTAGATTATTCAAATCTTATTGCTGCACCATGTATTACGCTCCTCTGTGGACAAACTTTAGTGAATGTATGAAGAGAAAACTATTTATTGGTTATAATAATAGTCTTCGTTTTCTATTAGGTCTTACAAGGTGGAACAGTGCCTCCAACATGTTTGTTAACTATAATGTATTCAGTTTTGATGAAATAATGAGAAAGTATGTATTCTCAATGATGACAAGAATATCTAATAGTAAGAGCTGTATTTTGAAATCTCTTTGGAACTATGACATTCATGTAAATTCTCATATTATTAGTAGATGGAACGCATTACTCTTTAAATGTGTCATTTAATTTTTATTATTAATAATGCATGACGCCGTTAATAGTTGTAGATGTTGCTGTCTATATATATATATATATATATATATATATATATATATATATATTTATGTTTAAAATTTTTATTTCATTTTATTAAACTTTATATTTTAATTTAGATTTAATTTAAATATGGATTTTGTAGTCTGAAAAAATAAAGAATTCTTATTCTTGTTAACAGCTGAAGGATAATTCTTTGTAAGATTTTAATCGAGGTGTTATTATTATTATTATTATTATTATTATTTAGTTATATCATAATATATGTTGCAAAGCGCTTAGAGTTTCTAATGATCAGGCACTGTACAAAGTCCTCATTATTATTATTATTATTATTATTATTATTATTATTATTATTATTATTTAGTTGGCGTCATGTCAATATTTTATCAACAACAGAATTTAGTTGCTGTTAAATACCCAAAAGAATTACAATGTTTACAATCATGTTTCAAGGTAATCAGTTTAATTTTGACTTTAAACCATATATATTATATATTTGTATTTAATTGTATATTAACCTGCAATGTCAAGTTCATCAGCAAATACAGAGCCAGGGTTGCTATTTAAAAGGGATGAAAATTTTTTATTCTTGAAAATATGAACTGAGAGTGTGGTTGTCTGTGTGTGTTTCAGAGACAGTGCACATTGTGCTATAAGGCCTTGGTGATGATCCAGATGTGAAATCTGTGTTCTCTTTTACATGCTCTTATGTTTACAGTGCAGCCTCTCAAACAAATGCCAGTGAACCATTGACAAGAACTTCATAGTGAAGTCGTCTTTAGAGGTATTCTAGATTAAAATATGATTTGTATTGATGGAAAGGTCAGTACTGAGAAATATTTGTAGAGAACATGTAGTAATATTAATTGTGATGTATATCCATATGTGCTACTTCCATGACATGGGTGCATGATTAAAATACGGCTTTTTTAGTGGTTTATAGTTCTAATCTAATATAATCTAATCTAATCATCTAGTTCATAGTTCATGTTGCAATGGAAGCGAAGTTTTAGCAAGTGATCACAAAATTAACACAACAACATACTTCAGACAATGTTGCCTTTATACATCCTTTTATTGCTATCTACCTCAGTAATCAAAATATACGAGGTTTTGTGTATTTTTTAAAACTGGAAACATCTAATCAAAAGGTTTCTACCATATACTCCGCATACTTACAATACCAAGTGTCGTTTAAATCATTCACTGAGTTGATTAATTCGACTGCGTGTTGACGAGTCAATGAGGGTAACCAGATTTAATTCCATTCGATTATAATCGCTCCTTTCCATAGGTCATTTGCGACTTTATTTATTTGCGAATGTCTGGATACTTAATATTAGTTGTCAAAGATCACCTTTTTCGTTGCGCGTTTATGAACACTACGTGTACTTCCAAATTGTGTCCGATTCCGGGACAATCAGTTTCACGGGCTTATGGTAAGATGGCATTGTAACACATTCTCGTCATGAAACAGTCTGATTCAACGAAGACTCCTGGTGGGAATTAATACTCCACTTAATGCGTCATCCTGGTCTAGTGAGTATTCGCTCATGGATTTAAAGAATAGTTCTGTTATTGGTACGGTCCCTCCCAGAATCATCATAGAGAGGACCCCTATTGGCGAATTTTTTTTTATGAAAATGTCTTTATTTCTGTTGTTGAACCATTTACTTTGTGCATGTGTAAAAGTTAAATAGAATTTGGATAAATTGCTATAAAATTTGGATAAAATGTTATAAAATTTGGATAAAATGTTATAAAATTTGGATACAATGTTATAAAATGTGGATAAAGGTTTATGCACCACTCTATACTAGTGTTCCAGTTGACTTAATTTAGTTTAACGCATGCTGGTTTGTTAAGTCTTCTTTAATTAGTAATCGGCAGTGCTATATTGTTTTGTATGCTATTTTGTGTTTATGTTTGGATGGCGTTGAAGATCAAATCTTTTTCAAGTTATGTTTTTAAGCAGGACTATCAAATGAGAACAAAAAATAATAATTGAGTAATCTGGTATGACTTGGGCTCTTCACAATGTAAGTTTTGGATATGTACCAGTTCATATCCATTATTCTTTTGTAGACAAAAAGAAAGAAAGAATCAAGAGAGAAAAAACAACTAACAAAGTTAAACAAAATTATTGTAGGCGTGCATGTTCTATATAGTCTTTACAATCTGGTAGAAGGGTAGTTCTGAATGGTTACTGTTGTTGTTCTTGTTACGCGGCAAACACAAATGTGCTAAATGTCAGGAAACATGTACACATAGGAAGAAGTGAGCCAGGACTCGTGTGGTGTACCAATGTACGTGTTTGTCATGGGTGAATGAGCGAGTGAGTGATCAATCGATGTGCATGATTCCGGTACTTAATGCAAGTGAAAGACCAGAGAACGAATATAATTTAGGAAAAGTATACCCTTTGAGTCTGCATGGTAAGATATCATTTGTATTTTTGTGATAACATTATAAATGCCGGTGTGTTGATTGTGTATTGTGTATGTTATATTATGTATTGTATTTGTCTTGCATTCTAATTATGTGCTTTGTATTGTTTTAGGTTTATTTCGTACCATTTTATCTCACAATAAATCCTACAATCGACAAGCGAGTGTTATCTTTTCAACCCTAAATGAGACAGACATATATACATAGCATCGTGTGTCTGTGTAGCATCTATGGGAACATGGTTTGCAACGGGACAATGAAAAGATCGCATAATGGGCCTGTCGTGGGACAAGTTGAACTGCACATAGGGTTTATCTAGGGTGCAGAGACAATAGAACATGATGCGTCTAAGGACAAGGGTGTATGAGATCAACATACCAAAAAACAACAACACGCACACGGGTAAGCAAACGATTATACAACATAACGACAAGAAATGGCAATAAAGTATTGATTCTTGCGAGTCATACGAGGGGTCTCTAAAAAAAATCACATTTATCTTTTGTTAAAACGATTCATTTAACATACAAAATATCACACTGACCTTCCTTTATTCCTCAAACTTCGTGTCACAAATGCATCGTAGATCAAGATCAAAGTATTTATGTTTGACTTTATATGAATGCAGGGAGGTATATATATATATATATATATATATATATATATATATATATATATATATATATAAGTTCTGATGATATGACAGTTGATTGTAAGGGTGTTAAAAAAAGTCTTCTTGGAAATATGTGAATAAAAGAAAAGAAAGAGCAAAGAAAGCAGGGAAAACCCGAATAAAATAAGATTACTTATATAGAAAGAAAAGCAGAAAAGAAACAGTTCTGAATTAGAAGTAGAAACGGAAGAGTAAAACTTCGGATAAAGTGGGGTGTTGTTTGAAAAGTATTTTTTAAATTGTCTACAGAGAAGTCAGAATTGGTAAGACTTTGATATTTTATTGTACGGTCTTTTTACTTTGCAATACGTAGCTACATAAGACTAAGATCACTTGATGACAATCAGTTCCACGGATATGAGTGGGAATTGTAACACTTGATGACAATCAGTTCCACGGATACGAGTGGGAATTGTAACACATTCTCGTCATGGTACATTCTGCATTAGTTAAGACTCCTGGTGGGAATTAATGCCACACTCAAACCGTCATCCTGTTCTTGCGTGTAGAACATCGAGGCAATTGGTAACTACCTAGTTGCATATATGGGTGTGCATTATTGCAAGTTTGGTGTTTGGCAAATTTGTAATTAGGTTAATGTATTTTTGTTATATAATTTTTACTGTATATAAAGTTGCAATCGGAATATTTAGTGCATTCCAGTTTTATATGGAAGAAAAAGTGTGATTCGGTGCAAGTGATCTATTGTTTATGGATTTAGATGTAACTTTAGAACCGTGGATTTGGATCGTGGTAGTAGTAATAGTTTTAACGAGTCAAGAATACAGACCAAATTGAAACATTAATTTTATGCAATTGGTTTAGCCCCAAAATAGCTGAGGTTACACCTCTGAGGGAGCGAGCAGGAACTGGTAGATACATTCGGGAGCTTGAGACCTCTCCTGTATTCATCCTTTGTATCCTTGTACTGCTGTTAAGTTGTCGTCACCAAGAGACGCCAATAACGATGCATTTCAATTGCCTTTGTAAACATAATATGATTGTTCTAGAGCTCATTGATTAGTAAAGCTAGGACTGCAGAGGGACAGTCATGAACTTTCGCCATAGTTTGCTGATATTAACAAGGGCTTCTTTGTTTTCTGCATATTTCTTTGCGATCAGTTTATGTAACAAGACGTCGTCGTAAAGTTCCGAATGCACGTCAAGAATTCGCGCAGTTAATGCCGGTTTTCTCAAATTTATTTTTTAAAATCATTTTGACAAAAATGCCCGATTAAAGCCAAATCTTTTCCAAATTTTGAAAGTATAAACAGTGTAGGAAATCTAATATTAAATAAAGTGTTGTAGTTGAGTAATGTAGAACAGAACAATTTATACATTCTTTCTTCATAAAATCAAATGTGGACTGCAGTTACCCGAGTGACAGCGTTCTGTGCGAAAAATCAGTGGAAAGCTTCAATAAAGCTTTTTAACAATGCTACTTTCTAGTTCTCTCTCTCTCTCTCTCTCTCTCTCTCTCTCTCTCTCTCTCTCTCTCTCTCTCTCCCGGTACACATTTATGCCATTATTGGACCTGCAAAAAAAAAAAAAAAAGAGTCATATTCAGATTTTTTTATATCATATCGATATGCTTGTTTGTTATTTCATTATTTTCTAGTTTTGTGTTTGCCCCCAATTTTCTAATTTTTCCAAGATATAATTGACTGTCGGTCCGATGTTGTATTATCTGGGGTTTTCTTGGTTGAATCTGATTTAAATCAAATCTCCGTTGCCCTACGTGAAAATCTGAAGACGATTGCTTACCAGCCATGTTTTGGTGACATATGAATTAGTCAATAGAAATGCAGCTTTGTAAATCTGAAAGGGGGCGCTCACCAGTTAATATGTACTTTTCAGATAGTGACGTATGTGAGGTGAAGTTGTTTGCATTTGTGACATGCACAATGGAGATAATGTTGGCATATCTCAATGCTACTTTGATGCAATGTGGCTGATATTTCTTTGGATACTGCACTTGTGGAAATTGTAAATGATCTAAGCGCATGGTATAACAAAATGGATGCTCCCATGTGCTTGAAAAATTAGCCAGAATTAATCAAAAGTACACTAACTTTAGCAGTTATTAAACTAGGGAAAACGAATTTTGCTGAAGTAGGCAATAGCAGCTTCTGAAAGTGCAATGAACAAATTACAAAATATCTTAAAAGTAAAAAAAGTTATCGTACCATTTTTCTACAATTTACCTCTGAAGTCCAGGGAGTGAAAATGACCATGCGGAGCTAGCAGTTTGTTTACATGAGCAGATCTTATGTTAGCCCAAGCTGTATACTCTAGAACCTAAAGTACACCCATCAATCATACATCAAAAAAAAAAGGGAATTGAAAGATCTTCGCCCAACACCTAAGATATACAAAGTCTTTATTATATTGCCAGTATAACCAGTGAAGAAATCCCAGAAAATTATTTTTCTTTAAAATTCTAACCCTATGCAAAGTACGAAACTGTAGAGCGCCACCTTAAAGAACCACTGAAGATGTGTTTTCAACTTATTGAAAAACTTGTCATATTCTGCAGTCAATTTCAAACATATTGATATATCATACATGGTATTTACTTCCAAAATTACAAACACATAGTTAATTTACTATACCTCTCTGAAGTAACTTAAATGTAGCTTCATGACGTCAAAACTGTATTTTAACGTCACTGGGAAATGCTATTATTTTGACATTAAAGAAAGACATTCAAGAATAAATGCATATGAAGTATTTGTTTTATTTTTCAATCCAAACATCAAATAATGTATTTAGATCATTTCTAAAGTTGCAAACTATACTTGGGTCATGTATACATGTAAATCAAGTGAGAAAAGTGAGGAAAATTCCATAAAGTTTGAGGTAATAGTGCAAAAATTGTCCAGCATTGGATTAAGAAAAAAAGTCCTTGATGCTATAAATTCATAACAGTAGACATAAATATATATTTTGTTTGTAAATAATTACTTTTGTCCCCGGCACTAGTAATCTAATTTGAATCTGCACTAATGCTTGTATGTCAAAGAATTGAAATGAAAAGTCAAGGGGAATTATCTCCTGGTGAGACCATTCCATGGACCAGGAATGTGATTGATGATTACATACATAATTGATTACAATGAAAATCAAATATGTTGACTGCTTTATATGGTAAAATTAATTATAAAACCAAAACATGCAGACTTGTATGCCAAAAAAGGGGGTAGGTGTGTTTCCCAACAATTTCAAGCCCCAGCCTGATTATGTTACATACTGTCTAAGATACATCACAACCAGGAACAACTGGTAACCATGATGTCACTAATACTACATCAACCCACATTAGCCACTATCTAAGAAAACATGGCTAAAGGAAGAGCTAAGAAAATAGCTATTTGTCCACAAGAGTTCATACAACACAGTCAACCATAGGACTATGGATTACGAGTATCCAAGAGTGACCAACCTATTCAGGTTGCAATCTGGTTCTACATCTCCACAAATAAAGCGCCCAAGAATTGATGTATATGAAGAATCACTATCTTCCTGTGGCCCAAATAAAGTGCACCCAAGCTTTGCCATGAATTGGAGAAAGAAAGAAACGAAGAAAACTTAATTGTTGGGTCACATGTTGCAGCGTGTTGTCAACATCAATGGAAATGTAATTATGAACATACCAAAACTAACTAGGATATTGGGAACATTGTGCATAATGCATGACTGAGCTGGAAATTGCAAGCGATATAATCCACCGATGTATAAAAGCAAAACTCAAGGACTGTGTGCCTTTTTAACAGTTAAATGTACAAACTGCAATCTGCAGGAAGCAGAACAGGCTGCCTGTCCAGAAAAGTGCCAAGGACATAGAAAGTGAGGCCCAGGCACAGGAAATTTAAATGCGATGTTGGCACTTTCTTGCTACAAGGCCAAAGTTGGAGTGACTGACTTGCCCATTTAGCATCCTATTACTCAAAATTTCTGCCATATGGGAAACATTTAAATCTTTCTTATATTAAAAAGCTTGAATATTAACTAAGAAATTTTGTCTTAGATGTCAAGCTACCGGTAAGTAAAATTTCACACTTTCTAAACACAAATAAGTGCGAGAGCTTGCACAATATCATTTTTACCTATGCACCTAAAATATCAGTATGGAGCAGACATTTTGATGCATTATGTCATTCATTCCCTCATAGCTCTGAGTATGGTCTTTACACTCCCACTGACCAAGTCTCATGGAATTGTTCTACTCAGTCTGATCCAGTATTTCAGCTCATAGCAGAATGAGATCATAGAACAGTAAAAGATAGGGAGAGGAAATCAAGTCTTCAGTACAAGTACATATGCTACATCAAACGCAAACAAAAAAGCAACAGAAAACTTGTACAAAATTCAATGTTTGCTAATTCAATAAATAATTTTGTACCCAATGAACATCCATACACTTTAAATCCTTTAAATGAATGCATATAACAATTATTAAATGTACCTGACTATCACAGTATACACCACTCCCCCTAGCCCATATTGCCTTGGCATATACCATAGGCTTTACATGATTTTTCTAGCCAAATTTTCTCTTTTTTTGGTTCAAGTGATAAATGATCATGTTTTTGTATGGCATCTATGTGATACGTCACACTGATATGGTAATGAATTTACCATAGTTTCAACATAGAACCTTAGTCGGTGAGCCAAAGCAATCTTTCTTTTCCCACGAAAGGTTACATAAATTATTCCATAACCATGTTGTTCATGTGAGCCTGTCCAAATGTGACTTTTGCTGCAGACTTGTGTATGTTGAGTTGAAGCTCTTTTATATGTCATTATATCTTGAACTGTTAATTTAGTTTGAAATATTTCTGACTTAGCTTAATAAACCATGACCATATGATACTATAGAATTTTTTTTATATGTCAATACAAAATTATTTAATACCAAGAAAATAAATTTTGTTAATAGTTTAATTTGACAATGAAAAAACAGGGAAAAATATCCAAATTATTACCAGTTCAAAGAAGAACTGATGGCATCTTCCTTGAGAAATGTGAAATTAATGAAACATTTTTAAAAACAATGACACACAGAGGTTTCTAATTGCCACTAGTCTATGTCGTATTGTGTACAATAGCAAAGGACATAACTCTTCTCAAGCCCACCTGCAGCCGCTTAATTAAAGCAGAATTTGGAATGCAAAGACATTTAAGTTCTAAACTGCAGTGAATTTAAACTAAATGAGCCAATATTAATACAAACAGCAATAAATATAACTCTATGGGTATACACCCAAATTGCTCTTTATTGGGGCGCTCACCAGTTAATATGTACTTTTCAGATAGTTACGTATGTGAGGTGAAGTTGTTTGCATTTGTGACATGCACAATGGAGATAATGTTGGCATATCTCAATGCTACTTTGATGCAATGTGGCTGATATTTCTTTGGATACTGCACTTGTGGAAATTGTAAATGATCTAAGCGCATGGTATAACAAAATGGATGCTCCCATGTGCTTGAAAAATTAGCCAGAATTAATCAAAAGTACACTAACTTTAGCAGTTATTAAACTAGGGAAAACGAATTTTGCTGAAGTAGGCAATAGCAGCTTCTGAAAGTGCAATGAACAAATTACAAAATATCTTAAAAGTAAAAAAAGTTATCGTACCATTTTTCTACAATTTACCTCTGAAGTCCAGGGAGTGAAAATGACCATGCGGAGCTAGCAGTTTGTTTACATGAGCAGATCTTATGTTAGCCCAAGCTGTATACTCTAGAACCTAAAGTACACCCATCAATCATACATCAAAAAAAAAAGGGAATTGAAAGATCTTCGCCCAACACCTAAGATATACAAAGTCTTTATTATATTGCCAGTATAACCAGTGAAGAAATCCCAGAAAATTATTTTTCTTTAAAATTCTAACCCTATGCAAAGTACGAAACTGTAGAGCGCCACCTTAAAGAACCACTGAAGATGTGTTTTCAACTTATTGAAAAACTTGTCATATTCTGCAGTCAATTTCAAACATATTGATATATCATACATGGTATTTACTTCCAAAATTACAAACACATAGTTAATTTACTATACCTCTCTGAAGTAACTTAAATGTAGCTTCATGACGTCAAAACTGTATTTTAACGTCACTGGGAAATGCTATTATTTTGACATTAAAGAAAGACATTCAAGAATAAATGCATATGAAGTATTTGTTTTATTTTTCAATCCAAACATCAAATAATGTATTTAGATCATTTCTAAAGTTGCAAACTATACTTGGGTCATGTATACATGTAAATCAAGTGAGAAAAGTGAGGAAAATTCCATAAAGTTTGAGGTAATAGTGCAAAAATTGTCCAGCATTGGATTAAGAAAAAAAGTCCTTGATGCTATAAATTCATAACAGTAGACATAAATATATATTTTGTTTGTAAATAATTACTTTTGTCCCCGGCACTAGTAATCTAATTTGAATCTGCACTAATGCTTGTATGTCAAAGAATTGAAATGAAAAGTCAAGGGGAATTAACTCCTGGTGAGACCATTCCATGGACCAGGAATGTGATTGATGATTACATACATAATTGATTACAATGAAAATCAAATATGTTGACTGCTTTATATGGTAAAATTAATTATAAAACCAAAACATGCAGACTTGTATGCCAAAAAAGGGGGTAGGTGTGTTTCCCAACAATTTCAAGCCCCAGCCTGATTATGTTACATACTGTCTAAGATACATCACAACCAGGAACAACTGGTAACCATGATGTCACTAATACTACATCAACCCACATTAGCCACTATCTAAGAAAACATGGCTAAAGGAAGAGCTAAGAAAATAGCTATTTGTCCACAAGAGTTCATACAACACAGTCAACCATAGGACTATGGATTACGAGTATCCAAGAGTGACCAACCTATTCAGGTTGCAATCTGGTTCTACATCTCCACAAATAAAGCGCCCAAGAATTGATGTATATGAAGAATCACTATCTTCCTGTGGCCCAAATAAAGTGCACCCAAGCTTTGCCATGAATTGGAGAAAGAAAGAAACGAAGAAAACTTAATTGTTGGGTCACATGTTGCAGCGTGTTGTCAACATCAATGGAAATGTAATTATGAACATACCAAAACTAACTAGGATATTGGGAACATTGTGCATAATGCATGACTGAGCTGGAAATTGCAAGCGATATAATCCACCGATGTATAAAAGCAAAACTCAAGGACTGTGTGCCTTTTTAACAGTTAAATGTACAAACTGCAATCTGCAGGAAGCAGAACAGGCTGCCTGTCCAGAAAAGTGCCAAGGACATAGAAAGTGAGGCCCAGGCACAGGAAATTTAAATGCGATGTTGGCACTTTCTTGCTACAAGGCCAAAGTTGGAGTGACTGACTTGCCCATTTAGCATCCTATTACTCAAAATTTCTGCCATATGGGAAACATTTAAATCTTTCTTATATTAAAAAGCTTGAATATTAACTAAGAAATTTTGTCTTAGATGTCAAGCTACCGGTAAGTAAAATTTCACACTTTCTAAACACAAATAAGTGCGAGAGCTTGCACAATATCATTTTTACCTATGCACCTAAAATATCAGTATGGAGCAGACATTTTGATGCATTATGTCATTCATTCCCTCATAGCTCTGAGCATGGTCTTTACACTCCCACTGACCAAGTCTCATGGAATTGTTCTACTCAGTCTGATCCAGTATTTCAGCTCATAGCAGAATGAGATCATAGAACAGTAAAAGATAGGGAGAGGAAATCAAGTCTTCAGTACAAGTACATATGCTACATCAAACGCAAACAAAAAAGCAACAGAAAACTTGTACAAAATTCAATGTTTGCTAATTCAATAAATAATTTTGTACCCAATGAACATCCATACACTTTAAATCCTTTAAATGAATGCATATAACAATTATTAAATGTACCTGACTATCACAGTATACACCACTCCCCCTAGCCCATATTGCCTTGGCATATACCATAGGCTTTACATGATTTTTCTAGCCAAATTTTCTCTTTTTTTGGTTCAAGTGATAAATGATCATGTTTTTGTATGGCATCTATGTGATACGTCACACTGATATGGTAATGAATTTACCATAGTTTCAACATAGAACCTTAGTCGGTGAGCCAAAGCAATCTTTCTTTTCCCACGAAAGGTTACATAAATTATTCCATAACCATGTTGTTCATGTGAGCCTGTCCAAATGTGACTTTTGCTGCAGACTTGTGTATGTTGAGTTGAAGCTCTTTTATATGTCATTATATCTTGAACTGTTAATTTAGTTTGAAATATTTCTGACTTAGCTTAATAAACCATGACCATATGATACTATAGAATTTTTTTTATATGTCAATACAAAATTATTTAATACCAAGAAAATAAATTTTGTTAATAGTTTAATTTGACAATGAAAAAACAGGGAAAAATATCCAAATTATTACCAGTTCAAAGAAGAACTGATGGCATCTTCCTTGAGAAATGTGAAATTAATGAAACATTTTTAAAAACAATGACACACAGAGGTTTCTAATTGCCACTAGTCTATGTCGTATTGTGTACAATAGCAAAGGACATAACTCTTCTCAAGCCCACCTGCAGCCGCTTAATTAAAGCAGAATTTGGAATGCAAAGACATTTAAGTTCTAAACTGCAGTGAATTTAAACTAAATGAGCCAATATTAATACAAACAGCAATAAATATAACTCTATGGGTATACACCCAAATTGCTCTTTATTGGGGCGCTCACCAGTTAATATGTACTTTTCAGATAGTTACGTATGTGAGGTGAAGTTGTTTGCATTTGTGACATGCACAATGGAGATAATGTTGGCATATCTCAATGCTACTTTGATGCAATGTGGCTGATATTTCTTTGGATACTGCACTTGTGGAAATTGTAAATGATCTAAGCGCATGGTATAACAAAATGGATGCTCCCATGTGCTTGAAAAATTAGCCAGAATTAATCAAAAGTACACTAACTTTAGCAGTTATTAAACTAGGGAAAACGAATTTTGCTGAAGTAGGCAATAGCAGCTTCTGAAAGTGCAATGAACAAATTACAAAATATCTTAAAAGTAAAAAAAGTTATCGTACCATTTTTCTACAATTTACCTCTGAAGTCCAGGGAGTGAAAATGACCATGCGGAGCTAGCAGTTTGTTTACATGAGCAGATCTTATGTTAGCCCAAGCTGTATACTCTAGAACCTAAAGTACACCCATCAATCATACATCAAAAAAAAAAGGGAATTGAAAGATCTTCGCCCAACACCTAAGATATACAAAGTCTTTATTATATTGCCAGTATAACCAGTGAAGAAATCCCAGAAAATTATTTTTCTTTAAAATTCTAACCCTATGCAAAGTACGAAACTGTAGAGCGCCACCAAAGTGAATAAAATCATTCGGAACACTTTCATGCTCTTCGTCCATAGTGGTCTGTCTATAAACGTGAAGATATAACACTTCATCTAATTGGTTGATCAATATAAGACTGCCAATATTGCAAATTATGCCTACAAGAGAAAGTGCCAAATTTAAGTGGCATTTTATTTTCCATATCAGGTTGGCAACCAATACTAAGATATAATGAGATAGGTAATATAGCACAAAAGCAGGTAGGAGTATAAAGCGAGCAACACTTCGAATATAGGTGGGATTTACTTTCGAAAGAAAGGTAAGGAACAGTTAATGGAGACGATACAGCGACACTGGGAAAAAAGTGCACATCGAAGGAGGAAAGAGGAATTTCACATGGGTGACGTAACGGTACAGGACACTGGGTAAAAATGGCAACAATGTTGCAAATGGCTAATCGCAATCGGGCGGGTACTAAGTAAAAGTCTTGTAAGTGGTGATATGAATACGTGACACATTAGATAGGTAGATGAAATGAACTGATGGGGACGAAGAGAGTTTAACAAACAAAACAGAAATATACTTACTGAAACATACACATAAAAACATGTTGGGTCTGTCGAGCATCAATACCACTGTCTCTGAATGACTGTAGATAATACCATATTTAACACTGTAATTGAATGCCATTGTCTTTAAAGGTCTGCAGATAGCACCATATTTAATAGTGTAATCTAACAACACTGTCTCTGAATGACTGTAAATAACACCATATTTAACACTGTAATCTAACACCAGTGTCTCTGAATGACTGTAGATAATACCAGATTTAACACTGTAATCTAACATCACTGTCTCTGAATGACTGTAGATAATATCATATTTAACACTGTAATCTAGCATCACTGTCTCTGAATGACTGTAGATAATATCATATTTAACACTGTAATCTAGCATCACTGTCTCTGAATGACTGTAAATAACACCATATTTAACACTGTAATCTAACACCAGTGTCTCTGAATGACTGTAGATAATATCATATTTAACACTGTAATCTAACATCACTGTCTCTGAATGACTGTAGATAATACCAGATTTAACACTAATCTAACATCACTGTCTCGGAATGACTGTAGATAATACCAGATTTAACACTGTAATCTAATATTACTGTCTCTGAATGACTGTAAATAACACCATATTTAACACTGTAATCTAACACTAGTGTCTCTGAATGACTGTAGATAATACCAGAATTAACACTGTAATCTAACATCACTGTCTCTGAATGACTGTAGATACAAGTGGATCTTCTCTTCCAAAACTTAGATAAATACTTTACCAGCTTTAATATCTAAATTTAGTCTTATACTAGCCTCTCAAGTTGTGAAATATGGCAGTTGAACAATAGCATCGGTCAAAATAACCAGTTCTCTTGAATTTTGTTCATAACAGCTGTTGATTCAAAATAATTGTAAATAAATCCACATAAAAAGATTGTATTTTGAAGTAGTAAAGAATTAGAGAAGTTTTACGAAATCATTGCACAAGAGTAACTGTTGTTGCAGTCATATACTGTATGTCTTTGAAAGCTGAAAAATTGTATATGGTTTTCAAAGAAATTAAAAAATATATGCCAAAATGATGTTTCAATGTTATCATTAAATTGTACTTAAAATCTACGATTTTATGCATTATTCATCGCTGTAACCCATGGAAGTGAGATTAAATCTCAGTAGAGTGCCAAATAAAAATTCTATGACCAGAACTAGATACACCAGTCACACAATTTAATCATATTCATAGGTTTTAATAATTTAATCATATTCATAGGTTTTATTAATTTAATCATATTCATAGATTTTATTAATTTAATCAAATTCATAGGTTTTAATAATTTAATCATATTCATAGGTTTTATTAATTTAATTATATTCATGGGTTTTAACAATTTAATCATATTCATAGGCTTTATTAACTTAATCATATTCATAGGTTTTAATAATTTAATCATATTCATAGGTTTTATTAATTTAATCATATTCATAGGTTTTAATAATTTAATCATTTTCATAGGTTTTAATAATTTAATCATATTCATAGGTTTTATTAATTTAATCAAATTCATAGGTTTTATTAAGTTACTATGAATAGTTTATGCATTGTCTCCATTGATTACATAGTCTTGAAAATGTCCTTGATCCAATCACATGGATGCTTTAGATGAGATCTATCGACATTCATATCATCCAATGTGTTGATTATTTTAACTTGTCTAAGTTGCAATTAGCTATTGGGTATTTACAAAATTATCAGTAGAGACAACTACATTTGCAAACCACACTTGTATGATGAGCCGTCAGTATATATTTGGCCAGAACACAATAATCAGGAAATGTGTTACTGTATTGGTCAACTAGTTCCTTACACATATTTCAGTGATTTTCTATGAAAAGGTTTTCAATACTGCCTTAAAATAAAAAAGTCCTGTTTCATTCTGTCAGTGTCAACAAGTCCACCATTATCTCCTTTTGGTCACAAGCCATTAACAGATAATATCCAAGTCCTAATGCCCATGAGATGATCTGGGATTAAGGATTAGATTTCCAGCTTGAATTATTCCTCAAATCAATTTGCAATGTTCTCTTTAAAATTGTCCTTGTAATTGTTTGCAGTACTGGTATTTCAATTTACTGTTTGAACGATTCATGAGTTCTATTTGCAATGTTCTCTTTAACATTGTCTACGTAATTGTTTGCAGCATTGTGAAATGATATTCTGTTCAGCTGAGTGTCCACCAAATTTACAACCATGTAAAATTTCTCTGCAACCAAATCATAAATATTCTGTAGTTCTTCACCATCTTCAAGTTTCAGATGTTCTAGTGTCTCAACAGTATTTATTAACCATGACATTCTCAACCTCAATGTCAAACTCATCTTTCTAAAATACAAGACACAACTTGTTCACAATATTTAGTACATCTGTTATAAATGCTGTGCGAAACAAACTTGAAGATTGTCTCAGGTTGAGAAGTAGTCCGTAGGCCTCTACAATTAGTTACTGCTAGGTTAATAGATTGGTAACTACATAGGTATCCAATTCATAGATAGCTTTCATAACATCTAAACCATCTAATGTATTAGGTTTCTTGAGGCAAATTTGTTTTGAGTCAATATAGTCTGCAAGCACAGATTTTATTTCCTCAACATATTGTATACAGGATGGCTTAATTGTGGTAATAACATTCTACATAGTGATGTGATACTCATTTCGTCACAGAAACACAAACACTAGTCATATATAATCTTTTCATGATATCTAGACATATCATAACACACATCTTTTCAAGTTCACACACAAAAGTATCAGCCTTTCCATTATATACGGCTACATAATCAATGCAATCGATGACTGGTTCAGATGTTCCTGCATTAAGACATATAATGTACACATTCATCTTCTTGAAGAATAATATGTTTTCTCTTCGATGATGATGACAACAAAATCACAGAAGCTGACGTCTTCTAAGATGAATCACCTTCCGATACATTGCAACTCTAAAGCTTATTAAATTTGCTTCTTTATACAGTGCAAAGAAACATTAGCTGTCACCAATCATATTTTTTTTATTCATTATGCCAAGCAAATCTGAGTAAATGGTACCCTGGCCATATTGAAAACTCTCCTGAGCACATCTTTTTGGCATGAAGCATAGCATTTAGGATGCTACAAAATGTATCAGCAATTTACAGCATATTGTAATAAAAATATTTACCTGCATCTCAATCTATGCCATTCTGAGTATCTAGAAGTACAACATTTTTCACCATGGAATAGTGTCCTGACATGTACAATCTTCAACTCTATATCTTCTATAATAGATTTGTCAGTGTCCTCTTCTATCACATTAGCAATGGTATTGTGTTTTCTCTTTGCCCTGCCAGGTTCAACAGCAATCGGATGATCTTTTTTGTTTTCTACATGACAAATTTTAGAGCAGTAAGATTAAAACTGCAGAAAGTAGCAAATAAATTTGATTTTCCAGTGTCTACAAGTCACATATCATCACTCCATTTCCATCTCTAATGACTTTTCCCACCCATGCAAATTCACTTTTCCACTCATCTCTATATTTTAGAACATATTTACTCACTTTCTCGGAACTAACACTATCTTTCTGTTTCCTTGGAGTCCGAGGGTCAGAAAAGTAATCCGGGCAGGTAATTTCTGAGACTGAGACAGGAAAGAAAATATACTTATTTCTCCATTGCGATTTTAAAGTTCAGATGTATTCACTGAGTGTAATGTCCATTAATTTTTTTCTTATCTATTTGATCCATTATTGATGCAAATGCTTCAGGTTTAAGATGTTTTGATGACAGAAGCAAATTAATTGCCAACAAAACACAATCCCATGCTGAAAACTGTCTTTGTGTGAAGCCATATGCTCCAGTTTTGTCTGATTATAATTTAAAGCACAATCATAAATTAATCAAGTGAAGCCATAAATAATTGAAAATGTTTAAACGTTATACCAAAGAAAACCAAATGAATGGTCAATAAAATGATTCAAGTTAGTCCACTTACCTTAAGAATGGGCTTTGCGAGCTGCCATACACCATTTATTTTTGTATGGAGACCACTCTTTATTAAAAATATCCACCTTATCCAACTTTCTGCACAGGTTCACCTGTCTGTGTGCAGTTCAGAGCTGTCTGCCTCAGAATTGATGCCAAAAAGTATAAAATCTGGATATATAATCGGATTCTGACCACAGCAAATTGTTGGTGAAAAGAAACACTGACAGATAATAAGAATTAGGTTTTTCCCTTTGTATTTAGTGCAACTAAAATGTCCAGATTATTTGATATCACTGTAGAGCTAAATATACCTTTCTATAATACCCACCACTTTAGTGTATCATACATGACCTACAAAGCTTAGCACTAGGCTACTACCTCCTGCCCCGTAAACGTACCATGGGTTCCGATGTTACCAACTGATTGTGCGAGCTGCCATACACTCCAGTTCTAACCAATTGATTATAATTTGATATGCAAACATACCATTTCTGATGTGTTATCAAAATGTATTCATGTCATAATTGTTTCCTCTTTCTCTTTTATAATAAACTTCCAAAGCAATCTAAAGAAATGCAATCTAATTCAGAATTACCAAAGTATGACATCAGTGAACTGTTAGTACTGCCCAGTTCATGTCACATATATATATACACATATATATACATATATACATAAATATATATACATACATATATATACACATATATACATTGTATCTACCAGTGATGTAATGTTTTTGGCCTTGAAGTGTAAACTGTTGCCAAGGAGATGTCAGTGACCCCTACAGTTAATTTTGCATGAACAGCACACTCTCAATAAGAAACTAAGCCATATGAAAATCAAGGGTAATTAAGATTGATGCTATGGTCCTAATGTGTCCAAAGCCCGCGGGTATGTGTCTATTTAAAACCAAGATTTATTTTTTCTGGAGTGAGGATATGCCATGTTGACCTGGTTGTTTACTACGTATTCTCATCTAATAATACCTCCGTGAATGTAGTGACACCATTTTCCCAGTACACCGCTCCCTCGATAACTTGCGCCCTGAATACTCTCGAACCCGCTTATAACGTGGTGTCTGGTGTGGATCCCGATTTTTACAAGATAAAATATATTTTAAAATTTATTTTAAAAAAATATGCTGAACGTGAAAAAAACTATGATAAGAATTGGTAAATTAAACCTTTATACATTTCTCGTTTTAACATAAAAAAGGTGATTAATGCCCATAAAGATTGATTCCATATTGTGAAATTTGCAAAATCTAAATAAGATATCATATATGACGGCAGCGAAATCAGGGAGTAACACACAAAATTAACCGATTTTTTCAAAACGTTGAGTCATTTGTCCAGCGTATCACAATGGGCGTTTTCATTTTATACACTGTATATGAATCAATTGATTGACATTGTTTCTCGAAAAGAGTCGATCAAATACGTCAAATTTGAATCAAACAATAAAAGAATGTATCCAATTCAGCACAAACATTAGTGACATAATACACAATGCGTGAATCGGTACACGTGTTAATAGAACCACAGGAGTCTGACATTTTATCAATCAACTACGGAGAAATCTCCGACAAAATGAAACCACGTGGAATAATGTTTTCGATTAACTCATCTATATACGGTAATTTATCCTGAAATTAATGTTACTCTATGAGGAAAAAATAAACTACACCATTATGAAGAGATATTTATTCACAGTTAATCACAGCACATTTATTGAATTGAGTATTAAAAGCTATATAAAAAAAACTGCCACCCACCCACCCTTTTGCCTTTGTATCGATCCTTTTGTTATTATAGGTCCCTCGATAACTCACACCTCACTTATAGTGCGGTCGATGTCTTTGGACCCCGATGTGAGGGAGTGGTGTATTCTGTATCAAGAAGAGCGATGTGGTGCCATTTTCAGTCTGAACAACTAAACAGGCGAACCTTGGTTGTTCCCCTTGACCATGGTTGTGTAAATATCTGAGATTCCCCGAGGATAGTAAGTGTAAATAGGGTCCAGGTGCTCCTGATTTCAGACACACAGCATTCATGTTTTCAGTCAACTGCCTTGTTTCAAAATGAACACTATGTTATACATTCCAAAGTTCTGAATTAAAAGTTTACTCTTTGGATAAAGGTGTCAAAATATCAGTATTGTCTCTCCACTCTAGATTCCTGATTCAATAGAGAGAACACTAATATCATACAGCACTGCTCCTTTTCTTTCAGACTTTATATATAATTTTTAATTGAAAATCACTTTCGCATGTTTTTTTTAATTCACAGAACAAACTTATTTTGCTTCTTGATTTTCTGACCTTAACCAAAATGGTCAACTGAAAACTGGGTTAAGTAAATTTACAGTTCTTACGGTTTATTCTTCATAATGTTTCAATCAATACTGTTTAAGTCAAATCTTATGGATGTTGTATTCCTAACTGCTAGTAGCCATTATCAGTGCTGTCTTAAAAACAAAGCAAATAGAGTACGTATCATGAAGTGTATATGGAGGCTGCTGAAAAAGATTTGATTACAAACTTCACTTTTGAATGATTTTTCTCCATTATGTATCATCATGTGTATATGGAGGCTGCTATTTACTGAAATACATTTAATTACAAACTTCACTTTTGAATGATTTTTCTCCATTATGTATCATCATGTGTTTTTTTAGGTTGTTATTTGATGGAAACATTTTATCACACATTTCACATTGGAAGTTTTTTTTCCCTCCAATATGTGTTCTCATGTGGGTTTTTAAATTACCTAACACTGCTGGTGACCACTACCAGTGCTGTTTTAAGAATAAGAAGAACCTACAATACTAATAAGAAGAAGAATAAGAAGAACCTTAATAATACTTTTTAATAGCATGTCTCTCACTTAATCCGAAAATAACAAACAAAATGGTATTTATGTGTTTAATGTATCTCCTGTGATTGTTCAAATTAATGCTATCTCTTTACAAAAGTCACAATTAAATAGTTCACGTGGAGAATGTATTCTTCTGTGCCTCATTAAATTACAACTCCAAGAATCAGTTGTTGGTTTATCTTCATCATGTATCATCGTCATCATGTTTATCATCACAGCAGCCCTTTGCCTAAACAATTTATCTAAAACTTCACAAAATAATAGTTTGTCTCATGCATGTATCATCATACGTATATTTAATGAATTCGTTTCTCGAAACATTTTATCACAAACTTGAAATGTTTTATCACCAGTATATATCATCATGTCTCTTCAAATAATTGACCACAAATTTCACATCTGAATTGCTCATTTTCAGTAGGTGATGTTGTGTGTACATTCAAATTACTATTTCCTGTAAACATTTGATTACAAACTTCACATTTGAATGTTTTTTTCCCCAGTATGTTTCATCATGTGTCTCTTTAAGTTGCTATTTGTTCGAAACAGTTTATCACATGTTTCACATTTGAATGGTTTTTCTCCAGTATGTATCAAAACGTGCTTCTTCAGACTTGAACTTACTGTAAACATTTTATCACAAAGGACTATATTGAATTAGGGCCATTTTCTGCCCCCTCTCCAAATGTCCTTGTATTATGTATACTGTATATATGTGGTGGTTAACATTTATTTCTGACATCAGTTTTGTGTTCCCGTGTCCGTTGCCATGGTTACAGGGTGTGAAAACACTATAATAAAAGTATTCATATTTTCCTATTACTTATCATAGATACCGCTTTATCAAGAACTATTCACTCAGTTGTAAATTTTGCAATATGAATTCATTTTAATTTTGGGTTATAAAGCTTTGTAATTAAAATTGTATTTCTAAAACTATACCAAATTGATCTAAAAAAGGCAAAAACAAAACGATATATATATATATATCTAACGTATACGTCAACCGAATACTACACCTAAATTACATTGAGAAAAAAGGTACTCAACCATAAAATAATACAAATTGTTCAAACATGAAATATTGATTAACATTATTTGACGATGTTTAATTGTAATGAATTAATTGAATTATTGTTTAATATTACTGAAAGATAATAATATATAAGATGCACTGACAGGGGCCAATATGTTCGCTTTATCATCAAATATATTGGCTTGTTACCTTCACTGGGAATGACAAGTGTTCTTTATATATTTGTATCCTTATAATTTCATGGCAATATATCACTCACACACACACATAAGCACGTGTTTCAATCTATAGCAGAAATCAAAATAAATACCTTGACATCCATACCCCCTTTGATGTAGCCTCTATTCAATACATGATCCGTTTATGAACTATATATTTGTCCGCATATTAATGTGAATGCCAAGCAATATTTAATATACATGTACCTTATACCAAAACTTTTGTAATGTGTTCATAGTTTGTGAAATATGAATGATAATGGGTAATTGACCACCACTAACCAAACACCAAAAATGAATATATTGTAGGCGTAATGTTTAGCAGCACAATCGATAATGGCGCGAACGCACTTTATTAATATGCCAAGGAAGCACAATAGTCTATTTCAAATTCTAAACGAATGATCACATGATATTAGCCGACTATCATAAATACACTACCTAGTCCGTAACTAAGTTGTGTTAAAATAAGTGCAAAAAAGGCAACAATACTAACCGCATCATTGATTATATATTAGTTTTAAACATAAATATACTGATAAATCTACACTTTACAAAATTGACAATTCTAATATTCCCAATTGCAGTCTTCTTTAAATATAGAATATGGACATTTATAAAAAAAAAAAGAAAACACTATTGGTTTAAAAGTTTTAATAAATGGTTAAAAATGTTTTAGAAATAATAAAAATAGATGGTTTTGCGTACATGACCACAAAGCTGAATATATTGATATAATCACAACATCATGTATCCCAGTTCACTCTCTCTGTCTCTCTCTAAAATGTTCATTGCAACATATTTAAAACAAATAAATTACGGTGGCTGATATGATATAAACATAGAACAAAGAATACAAAAAAGAAACAGACTATATGTACTTATCGCCATATGCGGCTATTTTTAAACTAGCGTGGGAATACAACATTAAACTCGCTACATATTACTAGATAAATGGAAGAACATTAAATATTTAAATAAAACGCACTTCCATTTATACAAAATTCTAAAAGTAAAAATTCAATTATAAACTAAAATGGGTATGATAATGTCTTTTAATTAGTAAAGACATAACAGTAAGACAACTGGGTCAAATTTGAAAGAAATGGCTTTCCTGAACACAAACACAAGGTATATAACCTATATAGCAAACAGTCATATAGCACCAACACAAATAGCAAACACAAGGAAATAGGAGACCACTAGCCATGGTCAAAAACAAAGGAATAAAGTAGACTACTAGAGTGGGTAGATCAAATCCCATCTAGTAAGGCTCTACTGAAAGAAAACTAGGGATCCTATAAATACCCTAAATCAATTTTATAACCCCGATGAGGAAAACTAAATGAAACTTAAATAAGAATAAAAACAAATAACATACTTGGGGGAAGACATACATACATAAAAACTTTTTACTTGATTAAGGGGCGGGGGGGGGGGGGGGGGGGGGGGCATCTGTCTGGTGCCCCCCCCCAAAAAAATAAACTCGCTACATACAGTTTTCTGTCATTCGAAGGGATGTGTACATTTATAAAGAACTTTTGTCTACAATGACCAAAATGTAACGCTTATTTTATTATTCAATTTGCGAATGCCATTAACCAGCACTTAGCCTACTACGACGGCGGTTTACAGTGTACAAAAATCGGACGTTGTGGGATGAATGCAACTTCATTCAAACTTGGGAGGAAATCCCGTTCGCAACCATCATGGACGTAAAGTAAAGGTTAATGAAAAGTCATGGTAAGTATTTATGAATTTTTTGATTCATTCAAATATATGACTCTCTCTCTCTCTCTCTCTCTCGTCTATTCAAGTCATTTGCATGAACATAAAATTGGGGCTATCTATGGGGGCATTGATGAAATTCACATAATTATAGACATATTGGAACGAATAAAATAACGTTAATTGAATATATGTTCATATAAACCATTAAAGTAAAGATAGTTACAATAATAAAATAACTATTATAACTTGAGGTTTCGAAATAAAATTTTGTGCCAATATATTTTAAGTAAGTTATCCTATACATGTGCACTATTTGTAGCCAACATGCATGTCCGTATTCCTTCGCATCAACAATAACAATATCTCACCTTAAAGCTATGTAAATAACACAGGAGTCTGACGTTTTATCAATAAAGTACGGCGAAATGTCTGACAAAATGAAATACCCATATCAATAATATATATATATATATATATATATATATATATATATATATATATAACATTAGTATTTAAACACAATTAATCGCAAATCCCGATTCTTGTAACATCCACATCATTCCTACCACAACATTTAGTAAGGGTGTTAATACATCTGCTATGAAAATGTTGAGATGATTAACCGTTTATGTGCTTGCCCATTTAACCTTTGACCCAGAATAGAGACAACAGTGATCAAACATAAAATGTTACTGAAAACCAAGCTAGTCAGTAAAACACCAACAAAGTCCAAAACAAACGAAAATCATGTCTTAAAAGTATATCTTTTATATTCATTTGATTGTGGAATGTATTACCATTCTCGCTTTCTCATCACCCAAATGACATATAAACATCCTGATGTTGATGAAAATTTTAATTATATAGAAAAATATATTTAAACACACACACACACACATATATATATATATATATATATATATATATATATATATATATATATATATATAAAACAACAAATGCTTAAGTAAAGTAACGGAATAGGGTGCAAATCATAGTTCAATAAAATAATATGTATGTATGTATGTATGTATGTATGTATGTATGTATGTATGTATATATATATATATATATATATATATATATATATATATATATATATCCAGATGATTACGGATGAGGGTAGTGTGTTCACGCCATAATAGCAATCACTCCTCAATTGATTCCCCATTATTTGCACATTCTGGAATAAATGATGCATCCTTAAGATGAGAAGTTAATGATTTTCTCTTTGTCAAGTCATCATTTTCCCATCTTTTGCGCCTCTTTAAAAATCCCGTTCTCTAGGCAATTTATAAAAAGATGAAGAAAGAGAGAAAAAAATGGATAATATTGTTTTTAAATTATCGGAATAGTTATTATTCCCTGATTTTTTAAAAAATATAATAATGAATGAAATAATATAGCGCACTCTAGAAAGGCGGGTCTAATTGTTCACGCGTAGCGATACTTCGGCAGCTACGGTGCAACAGGTTCAACAACGACGAAGATACTTAGCCAGTCAAATTCACGAACTTTTTAATTTTTAATGATTAGCGCAAACGTGAACACGTAAATAAATTTTATAAATTAACATTTTGAATAAAAATGAACCAAGCAGTGTAAATACCTTGTCTGATCAAGCCTGCGCTTATATTTTATTTCTAGGTTAAAGTTGCTCAAATGTAGTAATTTCTCGTAAATTTCCAATACCAGACCATGTTCAAAGGTCGCTTTTATGTATGAAAAAGAAATTTATATGCATATTTATTGCATAACAAGGTTATTTATAATCTAATAATATAATGAGACACAGAGTTGTGATATTTACAAGAATTTTTTTTCACCATAAAAAGGGGGGCAGAAAATGGCCCTTATTCAATATAGTCCTTTAACATTTGAATGGTTTTTCGCCAGTATGCATCATTATATGTCTCTTCAAACTACCAATATGGCCAAACTGTCGACCACAAATTTCACATTTATTGAATGGCTGATCTTTGGTGTGTGTTATCATGTGTATCGTCAAATTACTAGTTTGTGTAAATATTTTATCAAAAACTTCACATTTGAATGGTCTTTCTCCAGTATGTATCATTATGTGCTTCTTTTGCTATTTAAGGAAAATATTTTAGCACAAATTTCACATTTAAATGGTCTTTCTCCGGTATGGATCATCATGTGCTTCTTTAGGCTGCTATTTAAGGAAAATATTTTATCACAGACTTCACATTTGAATGGTTTTTCGCCGCTATGTATCATTAAATCTCTTTTCAAACTACCTTTTTGGCCAAACAGTCGACCACAATAATCACATCGGAATGGCCGATCTTTCGTGTGTGTTATCATGTGCATCGTCAAATTACCATTTTTTGTAAACATTTGATCACAGACTTCACATCTGAATGTTTTTTTGTTGAATGAGTTCTCATGTGAGATTGCAAATTACCGTTATTCGTAAACACTTTCTCACAAACTTGACATTTGAATGGTTTCTCTTTAATTGGCATCACGTTAAACTTCAAAGGAATAGTCTTTAACATTCGTTCAGGATTCGCGGTCATGGTATACAACGCTGAGAAATACTAAGAAGCGCTAACATACACTAAGTTCACAAAACTGGGCACTAAGAACATTATTAAGCATTCACATACCCAAGAAAACACCACTTACGGTAGGCCTAGCCTAAATATTTTTAGTGTTGGGCTCCAACTTGGCATAACGAAACAAGTGGAAATTCCGAATTGTTGCGCTCTTTGTCAAGAAATAGCGCGACCGTGTCAAGAGATATAAACAGGCTGTTTATGTATTTCGATGTATATCAGCGGTTTTCAATCTGTGGGTCGCGACCCCGTCAAGGGTCGAACAACGATTTGCCAGGGGTCGCTTACGACCATCGGAAATATACATTTTTACAGTTATGAACGAAAATAATTTTACGGTTGGGTCGCCACAACATTTGGAATTACATTAAAAGGGTCGCGGCACTAGAAAGGTCGAGAACCGCTGATGTATATGGTCAAATTGTCAAACGCGTCGGAAATTGAAGAGAAGTGATTTTGTATCAGTTCAATGAAGAATAACACAACAAATAAATTTGTGACAAGGTTTTTTTTTTTAAAAATTATAATAATGTACTTTATATATTAGATGGGAGACCTAAAAATGCGTCAGTTTTTTAAACGATTTCTCATCAAAGCTATGCAAATTAAAAGACAAGATAATTAAAATCAGGTTTTTGTTCTGACTTTCACCAGTTTCGAGGTCATTTTAAGGTCGTTGGCAAAGTTGTTGTTGTTGTTGTCGTGTTTAACGCCATTTTTCAGCACACAATAGGCCATACATAGCGGACAGTATTACTGGTGGAAGAAGAACCCGGGATAACCTCCGGAAAGAACCACCGACCCACGAGAAGCTAGCTACTAGCAAGCTGTATGACGTAACTACATTAGCCGAATATTCGACTCGAACCTACGCAGACAGAGGTGAGATGGCAGTGATCCGTAACAGACAACGCTTTACACCACCGGGGCCCCCTGGTGGCAAAGTTCAATCTTACAAAATGTTTTCTAGCTACATGTACCATATTGTATAAATTGTATTAACGACTGTTACAAAGATTTTTGTATCTTTCCTAATTATTAAAACAATGATTAAAACTGTGAAACTTTCATATTGGTTACATTTTGAAAACAATTTTTTAAAAATAACTTCATTTTGAGCTACAAAGATAAATAACAACGATATTGATATGGAATTCATGAATTTATCTAATATTGATATACAATTCATGAATTTATCTAATATTGATATATAATTCATGAATTTATCTAATACTGATATACAATTCACGAATTTATCTAATATTGATATACAATTCATGAATTTATCTAATGCTTTCATTTATAGGAACATACTGAGTAAATTATGCCGCTGTTTAAAGCAAAGTTAGAAATCAATTTTATAATAATGTTAGGCAAGACCTATTAATAATTCATATATAATAATTCATATATAATAACTTATATATAATAATTCATATATAATAAATCATATATAATAATTCATATGCAATGACTCATATATAATAATTCATATATATATATATATATATATATATATATATATATATATATATATATATATATATATAATTCATATATAATAACTCGTGTATATATATATATATATATATATATATATATATATATATATATATATATATATATATATATATATATATATAATTCATATATAATAATTAATATATATAATAATTCATATATAATAATTCATATAGAATAACTCATATATAATAATTCATATATAATAACTCATATATAATAATTCATTTATAATAACTAATATATATAATTCATAACTTTTAAATTCATATATAATAATTCATATATAATAACACATATATATAATAATTCATATATAATAATTAATATATATATAATAATTCATATATAAAATTCATATAGAATAATTCATATATAATAATTCATATATAATAACTCATATATAATAATTCGTATATAATAATTCATATATAATAATTCATATATAATAACTCGTATATAATAACTCATATATATATACTTCATATATAATAATTCATATATAATAATTCATATATAATAATTCATATATAATAACATATATATATATATATATATATATATATATATATATATATATATATATATATATATATATATATATATATATATTTCATAGATAATAATTCATATACAATAATTCATATACAATAATTCATATATAATAATTCATATATAATAAATCATATATAATAATTCATATATAATAATTCATATATAATAATTCATATATAATAACTCATATATATATATACTTCATATATAATAATTCATATATAATAACTCATATATAATAATTCATATATAATAACTCATATGTAATAATTCATATAGAGCAATTCATATATAATAATTCATTTATAATAATGCATATATAATAATTCATATATAATAACTCATATATAATAATTCATATATAATAATTCATATAATAATTCATACATAATAATTCATCTATAATATTTCATATATAATAACTCGTATATAATAATTCATATATAATAACTCATATATAATAACTCATATATAATAATTCATATATAATAACTCATATATAATAATTCATATATAATAATTCATATATAAAAATTCATATGGAATAATTCATATAGAAATATATATATATATATATATATATACAATAATTCAGATAGTTTAATTCATAAAATGATGCGGTAGAAATAGCTATCAATAAGGATTGTAATGAAACCCATTTCTATTGCTTTAGAACTGCATTTACAAAGGTATGTTCTCTGCTGCTGAAACTTCTCTTTTTGCACTATTTCTATGTAAATACATAACAGTGTATAGCAACTTTTTATCCATTGGAGATGCCAGTAGATAGTCACATAATTTATTGCTTATTCTTCAATGTTAAATCATCCACTTGCACCTTATAATTTTCTGTCAAGCATAAAACAATGCTATATTGATTTTTCATGTCATGAATATAGAAGTGCTATTTTGATTTTTCATGTCATGAATATAGAAGTGCTATATTGATTTCATGTCATGAATGGATGTGCTATTTTTGATTTTTCATGTCCACTTAATAAATTCATCAAACATTTCGCTGGTGTTACCGGCATTTACATATTCTCAGTAATTTGCGTGACAAATTTCAATATCTTCCAAACTTTCACGGCGCTATACTGTTCTTGAGTCTACGAAGTCATACTGTTTTATGCGGTACTATATAGTGTACCAACACGTGAGAGTTGTGTATACAACAAAGAGGTACCCGAAAGTGACGTCAGACAAATCTTGACACCCTCCCACACAAAATTTAATGTTAATATAATTAATGTTAATATAGTTATTTCAATGAAACTCGTTGAAACATTTACAGCTTTTGTTTGCCAAGGCTCGTGAAAGTTGTAAATTATTTAACTCGTTTCATAAATTCAGTATTAAATCATTTGAGATATATTTATATCGCTTCATCCATCCATCTGTCCACCACAATGTGGTTAAGGTTTGCATTTAATTCATTTCAGGCACTGTGGTCGAGCATTCATATTCCACGAACATTCTATTTCAGGTCTTTGTTAATTTCTTGATTGTAAGCTAGATGTTCACAGCAATGTTCTCCTAATGTGTTTGCAATATTTGTTTATAACAAATCGTTTGGCAGGTTGAAAATTATGAAGTCATAATACAGAAAGGGTATGCAGACTTTTCAACTTGGAAAGGTCATTTATTGTTGTTGGAAATTACATTATGCTATATGTGGCATAAATGTTTTTCAAAAATTAATTATAACATTTATTTTTCTATTGGAAAAAAATCTTAGATTTTCTGTGAGGCTGGGGTGAACACATAATTTGTTCAGAGCATTTTATGGTTGTAAACTGTGGCCACAATCTCCAGCACAGAATAAATAATAATAATAATAATAATAATAATAATAATAATAATAATAATAATAATAATAATAATAATAATAATAATGAGGACTTTGTATAACGCCTAATCTTTCGAAGCTCTAAGCGCTTTACACCATCAATAATGATATTTCTACACTACAGAAAACAACAGATGACAAAACAATGAAATTGGAAAACATAAAACATGCTGAAAACATATAAGATACAAATCATGATTAGGTGGCTAAGTTTGTCCCTGCAGTCGAAAAAAGGTGAGTCTTAAAGCAATCTTAAAAGGGACCACTGTGTCTTTGTGTCTAATTTCAATGGGCAATTCGTTCCACGTCCCCGGGCCCTGGTGTGCAAATGAACGTTGTCCATATGACTTTATTTTCACCTTGGGAACAATGAGTATACGATTATCAGAAGAAGAGCGTAATGATCTAGCTGGTGTATACACATAGGTGAGGCTGGATAGGTATGTTGGACTGGAGTCTGTCATTGAAACATAGCACAGAGAACAAATTTTGTGTTTGATTCTGCATCGAATTGATAGCCCATATAGGGTACAGAGCAGTGGTGATGTGTGCTCTGATCGAGGTACTCTAAAGATGATCGGTGCAGCTATGTTTTGAACTTTTTGAAGTTTCTGGAATAAATATTGTGACGAACCAGACAGAATTGAATTACAATAGTCCAGTCTTGAAAGTACTAATGAACACTCGAGTGTTTTAGTAGCATCAACTGAAAGATATTTACGAATAGAACTGATGCGTCTCAATTCAAGATATGCAGCCATGCATATGTTCATGACATGTTGGTGCAATGTGAGAGTACTGTCTAGAGTAACGCCTAGGTTCCGTACTAAATGTGAGAATTTAATGTTGGTGCTGCTGATATGTATTGTCTGAGGTAAAAGGACGTGAATGAGAAAGTCTTTGTCTTGTGACCAGAATAGACTCAGTTTTATCATCATTCATCTGAAGCTTGTTACATGTCATCCATGATTTCACATTTAAAATTAACTTCTCTACTCCATGGATGGTAGCTAGACTTGTATATTTGGTTGTCATCAGCATACAATTGGTGCGACACTGGGTGATGATCTATGACACTTGAGAGCGGTTGAGTATACAGAATGAAGAGAACCGGTCCAAGAATAGATCCCTGTGAAACACCACAACATACATCAACTGGGCTGGAGTGTATTCCATTTGCATAAATAATTTGTGTCCTGTTGACTAAGTAGGACTTGAACCACTGTCAGACTATATTCTGAATGCCAAATACATGCTGGAGACGGTGAAGTCATATATCATGGTCTATTGTGTCAAATGCTGGATATAAATCCAGGAGAGTGAGGAATGTAATCTTTCCATTATCCAAAGGAGAGAGAATGTCACTAAATACTTTCAGAAGAGTAGTTTCCGTACCGTGACAAGAGATGTACATTGTACATTGCTAAAATGACTGTTTGAATTCAAATGAGATACACGTTGAGTTAGAACAACCTTTTCTAAGATTTTTTTTATATGAATTGGAGATTAGAAATTGGGCGGTATTTCCTTTAAATCGTTATGATCTAGTGTTTGTTTCTTCAGCACTGGCTTTACGATTGCAGTTTTGAAAAATGATGTGAATTACCCTGATGAGAGAGAGAGATATTAATAACATCAGATAGTGAAGGCAATATTGGGTCTAAGCACTCAAGCAGCAGTGATGTCGGAATTGGATCAAGTTCACAAGACTTTGGTGCACTTTTCATCACGATTGTCCGTACTAGATCAATGGAAACAGGTTCAAATGCTCCTAACGGTTGTCGCTGAAATTCTGCATCATAACTGTATGGTGACGAATCAGTTGAAATTGTGCTGTCAAGCGAATCTCTTATGGTTTGTACTTTGTCACCGAAGAAATTTGCACATTGGTCTGGTAGGTCTAGTAGAGAGAAGGTTGTTGGAAGTGGTGTATATTTGTTCCTTGACATTAGTTTGTTAGTTATCTCGAAGAGCTCTTTGCAGCTAGAACTCTATGTGATCTTAGTACTGTGGTGGGATGATTTTGCTAAATGGACTATGTTTGTGACGTTCTTCTTAGCGGCTTCGTAGATTTGTTTATGAATAGTGAGTCTGGTGGAAAGCCAAAGCCTCTGCTTTTCGGCGATGTCTTTTAGCAGTGCGAAGCTGGTCCCTAACACTGCTACCATGTAGGACACTTTTGTATTGATACTCTGCATTTGGTGGCTGGGGCATGTTTTTCGAGCAATGAACGCATGCAGTTATCAAGTTGTTCCGCTGTTGGATGTAAGAAAGTTGTTAGGTTTTCTTGGATATCATGCATGAATTTGGTTCTATTTTTCATACGGAGGTTTCTCTTAGTAGCAAATAGAGGTGGAGGGTTAGGGACTGATACGTCGAGATGGCATACAATGCTGATGTGATCCGATGCAAGTTTGTGGGATACAAGGGTGAATTGAAGAATATTATCATCAGTTCTATAAAGAAACTAGTCTAAAATGTGACCAAGTTTATGGGTAGGTTGGTTAACTGACTGTTTAAGATTGAAAACATGAATGGAATCTAGGAATTTTGACATGTATGGTTTACCAGGACAGTCCAAGTGATTGTTGAAATCTCCAAAAATAATTAGGTTGCCACCTATCGAATTTCCATACTCTAGAAGATTTGGAAACTGCTCCATAAAGAGAGATTCAGTCAGCTTGTTTTTTCCTACTAGGAGGAGGACGGTAGAGACAGAAAAAATGGACTGACCTTTGTTCCAGTGTTTGCGTTGTTTGGACTAGTTCAAACGATGTGTGGCAGAAATTGAAGGTTGTGTTGTACTTAAGGCATTTGATCATGGGTTTCTTTGTAATTACAGCAATTCCAATTCCGCGAGAGTTGCGGGGAAACGACTTGATGGAGTAATCAATGGGTGTTAAATCCGCACACTTAGATTCATCACCCGTGGAATGTAACCAAGTTTTTGTCAGGAAGAAGACGTCAGTATTCTGGTGGGTAATAAAATTAATAATTTCTGTGCGCTTAAACAAAAAAAAATAATTTATAGTGTAAGCACCGGTTTTTTTTAAGTATTTGAATATGAAAGACTGTTCAATGTTTCTTTTTGTATAGAGAATAGTAAAATTATTTCATAAACTATCATGAAATGTTTATGTTGATAGGACAAATACAGAGATTTCTGACTTAATTCTGAAATTTAAAATAATAATATAATTTTGCTTCCAGTACCACTCAACAGCTTACGTTAATATTATGCTATTTAAAACTCTTACCAAGACAAATAGATGGGGATATGGTAATATACTATAACTGGTTTTATTTTACAAATTAAAATATTACTAGACCAGTCACACTTGAATACGGTAATAAAATTTTACATGTATATATTATGAAGTATGGGCTTGACGTACCGCTTTCCACAGGGAAGTGAAACGCCTCTCATAGCCTCTCCTTTCAAGGTGTAGTGCTTGCTGCAGGACCACTGTCTCGCTCTGATGGACAGGAGGTTACTTGCTTATAGCCTCTCCTACACTACTGTGTCCACAACAGCACCTTCACGCGGGGCCCCTTGTTTTCACAGAGCCTGTTGTGTGGCGCGACCGAGTGCTCGGCGGTATAACTGGGTGGGCAGACTGGGCTCATTAGCCTTGGCAGGCAGCCAGTCTAAGAGAAGGTAAACTCCGACTCCAAACCCGGGTAGATGAAGCTCGTTAGCCTGGTCATGGCAATTTTTCTAGGAGAAGGAAACTCTAATTGAAAACCAAAGGCTCCTCTGCCTTGTGGATATATTCGGGAGAAGAAAAGGGTATGGGAGCAAACCCAGACAGAAAATCCGGAGTGGAGCCCCCAAGGCGGTTGGATGTCGACTACGACTTCCTTCCGGCAGCTCTTGCATCCAAACTGGTGCCAAATGTCATGCTCAGCATTCCTTTGGACCCTACCAGCAAGGATGAGAGGGGGATGCTGACGCCTGGGCAACCCAGGATCTCCATATTCCATGCCCAGGCTTGCGCCCTGGAGAGGTCACTCCAGTCTTGCTACTAAGTGAGGAAACAACAAGGAAGCTGACAGTTTACGGGTTATAAGTCCCACCCGATTGGCGTAGGGAAGGGGCGCCATCGATCAGCTTTAACGGTAGGAGGGATCATCGTGTCCCACTGGCCAACTACCGCCCACCTCAAGCCGGGCAGCCCCCGGTCAATAAGGTGTTGACCCGCCATCATCTGCCTGCTCTAGTGAGTGTCTGGGGCTCAGTGTGTTGCACAACTTGACAAGCAGACGAAAATTCCACACCAAACAAAAAGAAAAAGAAACCAATAAAGAAGAATCCAGCTCTTCGATTTGCAAGCTGGAATGTGCGCACTATGTCTACAGGCATCTCCGATGACCTCAGAGAAGTGGATGACACCAGGAAAACGGCCATAATCGATAGAGAACTCACCAGGCTAAATATCACCATAGCTGCCCTCCAGGAAACTAGACTGGTTTCTAGTGGCTCCCTCAGAGAGGAAAACTACACTTTCTTCTGGAAGGGTAGCGAACTTGAGGAGCCCCGTCAGCACGGAGTGGGCTTCGCCATCACAATATTCTGGGCTTGGTTGAAACTCCCACAGGGGGAACTGAGCGTCTCTTGTCCATCCGCCTCACCACTGCTGCAGGTCCTGTCAACATCATCAGTATCTACTCCTCCCACCCTCTCGTCTTCAGAAGACACAAAAGATCAGTTATATGGGCAGCTGGACGAACATATTAAAGGATGTGCCAAACACGAACCATTATTTCTCCTCAACGACTTCAAAGCCAGAGTAGGTGAGGATCACGAGTCATGGCCTACATGCCTCGGATATCATGGTACTGCAAAAACCAAAGAAAACGGTCAGAGACTGCTGGAGCAGTGAACCTACCAAGGCCTGTGCATAAAAAAACACTTTTTCAAGGGTAAGCCACAACACAAAGTATTATGGAAACACCCCAGGTCCCATCACTGGCACCAACTTGACTTGCCCTTAGCAGCGTCCTCTCCACCAGAACCTATCAAAGTGCAGACTGCGACTCAGACCATGCCCTCGTGAGCAGCAGGGTTCGACTACAACCACAGACACTACACCGCTCAAAACCAAAAGGACATCCAAGCATAAACACTGCACAGATGTCAGTCCCCTCCAAGGTGCAGGAGTATGTGTCCGCCCTGGACAAGGCTCTCCATGACCTGCCAGATCACAACGCCACAGCGAAGTGGAACGCCATGAAGGGTGCCATCTCCAAAACAGCCATGTCCACGTTTGGCAAAAAGGAACGACCCAGTCAGGACTGGTTCAACGCACACCTATCAAGGATAGAACCATTAATCGAGGAGAAACGAAAAGCCTTTATAGCGTACAAAAATTTCCCAAATGAACGGACGCTTACTGCTTTTCAAAGTGCTCGAAGCAACACCCAACACATCGCTAGACAGTGCTCAAACTGGCAACAACTGTGTGAAGGAATCCAGCGCAGTGCCGAGTCCAGAAACATAAAATACATGTACAGTGGCATCAAGAAGGCTATAGGCCCTACAGTGATAGGGGTCGCTCCCCTGAAATCTATGATGGGAGAGAAGATCACAGACCGTGGGCAACAGATGACCAGATGGGTGGAGCACTACTCAGAACTATACTCCCGTGAAACGTTAGTCACCGAAGCAGCCTTCAGCAGCATAAGGAATCTTGCCATTATGGAGGAGCTCGACAAAGTGCCAACCTTAGAAGAGCTCAGCAAAGTAATTGACTCTCTCCCAAATGACAAAGCACCAGGTAGTGACAGTATCCCGCCCGAATCTATCAAATGTGGGAAACCAATACTGCTCCAACCACTGCACGAACTACTTTGCCTCTGCTTGGAGGAAGGAGCAGTCCCCCAAAACATGCATGATGCCACAATTGTGACCTTTTACAAAAACAAGGGCGACCGCAGTGACTGCAATAATTACAGTAGGATCTTGCTTTTGAGCATCGTTGGTAAAGTGTTTGTCTGCATCATACTAAAACAGGCTGCAGTTGCTGGTAGACCGTGTGTACCCAGAATCCCAGTGCGGCTTCAGAGCAGGTAGGTCAACAACAGACATGATTTTCCTCTTTATGACAACTCCAAGAGAAGAGCAGAGAGCAAGGTCAACCACTCTACATGATTTTCATCGTCCTCACCAAGGCCTTTGACTTAGTCAGCAGGAAGGGCCTTTTTGAAGTTCTCAATAAGATCGGTTTCCCTACAAAACTCCACAGCATGAGCATGGATCTTCCTCAACCTCCTTTCAAGTTAACAGCAGTGTGAATCAAGGATGCGCTCTGGCACCAACCCTATTCGGGATCTTCTTCTCCTTGCTTCTGTCTTACGCCTTTGACACGTCCACTGACGGCATATATATATATATATATATATATATATATATATATATATATATATATATATATATATATATATATATATATATACACCAGGTCCGAAGGGAGGCTGTTCAACCTGGCACGACTGCGCTCAAAGACGAAAATGAGGGCTGTGCTCATCAGGGAGATGCTTTTGCAGATGACGTGGCCCTTGTGGCGCACACTGAGGAAGCCCTTCAGAGACTGAGAGACCGTATTGCTGATGCCTGCATGCAGTTTGGACTCACCATCAGCCTGGAAAAGACAAGGTCAATCTGATTAAAATCAGCTGTTACGTATTACGACACTAACATCTGAACTAACTCGATACGGGGTCATGTCCAGGCGACCTTTGCATTGACCAATCAAAACGCGACTGGCAAACCAGTAACAGTATTTCGCAGACATCGTGTCGGATAGAAAGAAACCGAGAGATATCGAAAGACAATAGAAAATGGAAACCCCTTTGGTGCAAATCATAACACCAATAAAAACGTATTTTCTTGGAAATATTTGTGTTTTGTGCGGGTTTTCATTCATCCAGGTAGAAAGGCTTGAAGACGGCAGCGAGATTAAAAATAAATTTCTGGACAGAAAACTTAAGTTAAATTCGGAACGAGTGGAAAACATCGCGCGAGTTACTGAAGTAAGAATCGCTGCAGATGACGAAAGTGGAGTGTGCCAAAAATGTTACAGATCAGTTGAAAAAGTGTTAAGGTCAGAAAAAGAAGTTTTAGAGGTAAAGAAAAGGCTAAAAGAATCCGCAGAAACTGTTTCAAAAACTTTACTCTTAAATCTGCCTTCGCCGAAACGAAAATCCATCACAAAAAGGATGCTCAGAAGTCCCGTTTGCTTCGCTATCGAACTGATGTATGAAAGGTCCAATCCGATTGGTGGAAATTTTAATTAGTATGTATCATGCAAAGGTCGCCTGGACATGACCCCGTATCGAGTTAGTTCAGATGTTAGTGTCGTAGTACGTAACAGCTGATTTTAATCAGATTGAAGACAAGGTCAGCGTGCAAGATACCACCATTGCCCCTACAATCAAAATCAACGGTGTCACCTTGGAAGCAGTCAACAACTTTACCTACCTGGGGTCAAACATCAGCAACACTCTCTCACTTGATAAGGATCTGGACAGAAGGCTTGGAAAGGCAAACACCATCATGTCACGACTGACGAAGAGGGTGTGGGAAAAGAATGCGTTGACAGTGGAAACCAAAGTCAAAGTTGTCCAAGCCTGCATTCTCCGCACCCTTCTATATGGAAGTGAGACCTGGAGTACATACATGAGGCAAGAGCGCCAGCTCAACTCCTTCCATAATACAGTGTCTTAAACGCATCTTGAAAATCAGCTGACAAACAAACAGCAAAATCCTGCAGTGTGCAAATACCCACAGCGTGTTCTCCCTGCTGAGCAAACGTCGCCTTTGATGGCTGGGACACGTCCGACATATAGAGGATGGGAGGCTGAAAAAAAAGAACATCCTATATGGCCAGGTGGCCGCTGGCATGAGAAGAGTCGGTCGCCCCTCACTCTGTTTCAAGGATGCATGCAAGCGGGACCTGAAGGCATGTGACATCGCACCCGATGGCTGGGAAGTGCTGGCCGAGGCCCAAGGCACCTGGAGACTGACAGTAAGTAAGGGTACATCAATCGCTGTTACGAGAAGAGGCCAGTTGGCAGCAGAGAAACGTGTAAGAAAGGGCCACGTGACAGCAACCACAGCAACTAAGGCTTCCCAGTATGTCTGCACAAACTGCAAGAGGGATTGCCACTCGCGCATAGGTCTCCACAGCCACAACAAACGATGCCAACAACCCAGAGACAGACGACACCCCAAGGGAGCTATCCATATGGTCTCCCGAGACTAAGGCGTCAATGATGAGTGAATATAATTATTGATGAATACGACTATGAAAGGCTTGTTATCGCAGGAACATTTAAATGATCTGAAGTGAGAAGATATCATTACAGCTGAATGTGATAGCCCATTCTTGCCTTAAAATGTGATAAGCTTAAAACATCAGAATAAATATTATTATCAGAAGAATTAAAAAGTAATATCAGAATCAAAAGATTATTATAATTTATTTTATCAGAATAAAATTAATAATAAAGCATTATAATCTTATTCTGAATAAATATTTTGATTCAGAATAAAACTTTGATATGCTCCTCATATGCGATATCGCATATGTCTTGAATAAAGTTTTAGTTGAGAGACACAGCAGCAGGAAGGGTGACGCATCTGACATCATATATTTAGTGTCCAGGCGATAGTAGTTATGGAAACCTTAGATATGCAGAAAAGACCAACAGTAGTCTATTGCATTTAAATCTAACAGAAAATGCTAATGCCATAAAAAAAAGGGACTCATCGCAGAAGGAAAAGACTCTTTAAAGAGAACGCTATCTTAAATCACACTGATTTTTATGCACATTTACCGATATCATTAAAACATTCAATGTTATTTTAAAAATTTCATTGTAAAATTATCGATCGTTATGGACTTTTGCTATAGCATTGTGGAATTAAACAGGGTCAATAAAGTTGGAATTGTATTGAAATGTATTATTGTTGCAAGTGGAATCGACGTACAATCAAGAGAGAAGGATGTCTCATGCATCTCTTGTATGGATGTTCACCTATGAATGTGATAGAGCAATGACAATCATTTTATAAGTATGTTTTATATTTCACTAGTACATAGGACATTTCCTGAAAATTATAATTTAGCAATGTGTAAACTTAAAAACAACAAAAAAATCAGATTTTTTCAAAATCGAGTTTCTGCTGTCTTATACGCGTATAAGTCATGATATTTATGTTGAGAAATAGGTATTATGTTTGAACTGAAAATATAACATATGCATACCACACATGATATATACAAAGTTACATTAATGCCTCTAACTTATTGAACATGTGTGCCGATTGTTTGTGTTGTTCCGCATTTGTTGCTGCCGGTGTTTTCAAAGCATTGTTTTTAAATGAAGACATTGTCTTGTCCCTGTCTTCTGTGCAACATAACAGCAGGAGGTTTCCCTATTACATCAGAGCTGGAAACAGAATATCATGTAAACGGACCACCCCGCTAGGATGACGTCTAATAATGATAAAGTAAGTTATCATTGAATTTTGATGTCAAAACTTTTCTCGAGGAATTTATACAATGCTCTTCAATATAAACTTAAAAGGATAAGGGCTGAAATAGAGTGAATAAACAACATCTAAAAGTATATGTATTGAAAGTCTCCAATAATGACACACATAGCTGTAACAGTGACGACTCAGTGTGCATATGACATGTATAAATACAGCAAACAACAATACGGAAACCAAACAGGCAAAGATTTCAGTGGCGAATATAAAAAATCAACACAGGGATGAACACAGTGCTCATATAAAAGCAAACAATGTAATTTCTGCACAAATAACAACAACTTTGCAAAGGTAGATAGGTCAAGTTTCGAGACAGAAAACAATGTTAATCAAGTAGACATCAAGCTAGATAATACTAGGACATCTGGAAGCATGTGGTGGTGGTTTATTTCCTTCGGTGGATGATTATGTCTAAAGAAATACGGATGTTAGTGTCATAACCTTGATTGAGCGAACATTACAATATTAAATTAAAGGATGGAAGAAAAGACGATTTGCATTTGATAACAACTGATTCCCATTTACAATAATTCACATCTTGACTAACAAATAGATCAATCAAAATTTTTATTTTTAGGTACACTTTAGCTAACTAAAAATTTATTCTCATAAACCATCTTACTAAAATAATTAATGTTAAGTATACATGATTGTAAGTAAGTAAATCAGCAAGTAGTAATGTTTTTTTTCTATTACATGTTAACTCATTTCATTCAATAAAACAGATATTCACTCTGTTGTCCTTTTTCACTTGACATAGTTATCAAACAGAATATCAATAATAAACATAAATGTCCCTATCATATGCAATCCAATAATATAGTCCTTGAACTTGCTACAGATTTAATTATGTGCAAAACTACATACATCAACTTAAAATTGCTGTGGGTTAAAAAAGCAACTGCAAAAGTAACACATTTATGTATTACAATGAAATGTGCAACATAAACACTGCTACAATGCAAACTGGGAAATAAAGTAGATATTCTTCAAGTAATACATCCTAAAACAATGGTAGATGTAGGTAGACTAAGATGTAGGTAGAATAAGATGTAGGTAGACTAAGATGTAGGTAGTAGACTAAGATGTAGGTAGACTAAGATGTAGGTAGACTAAGATTTAGGTAGACTAAGATGTAGGTAGACTAAGATTTAGGTAGACTAAGATGTAGGTAGACTAAGATGTAGGTAGACTAAGATGAAGGTAGACTAAGATGTAGGTAAACTAAGATGTAGGTAGTAGACTAAGATGTAGGTAGACTAAGATGTAGGTAGACTAAGATGTAGGTGCTGATGGACACTCATTCAAACATTAATGTCATGGATAACAAGATATTTGCAAAGCTGAAACATAAGTATGTATCTTCAGGTGCTTGTTCAAGTAACGCCTACAGGCAAACATTTTACTACAAACTTGACATTTAAATGATTTTTCTCCAGTATGCAACATTGTGTGCGCCTTCAAATCAGAGCTGCGCTTCGTCATGTAATTACAAATTTTACATTTGAATGGTTTGTCTTCTTGATGAGTTTTCATGTGACTCTTCAACCGATTATTCAAAGGAAACGTTTTATTACAAACTTCACATTTGAATGGTTTATCTTTGGTATGGATCAATTTGTGTATTTTCAAACTCTTGCTGGTCCTAAACAATTTGTCACAAACTTCACATTTGAATGGTTTCTCTCCAGAATGTACCATCGTATGATTCTTCAACTCAAAACCACTGATAAACTTCTTATTACAAACTTGACATTCACATGGTTTGAGCCCAGTGTGTATCATCATGTGCCTCTTGAAACCACTTCTAGACCTAGATGTGTATTTACAGATTTCACATTTGAATACTTTATCGTCACTGATGCCAGTATGTTGCTTCATATGGCTTTTCAATTGACTGCTTGAAGTAAATACTTGATCACAAACGCGACACTTTAATTGTTTTTCTCTAGTAACCATACTCTTCTGGATCATCAAATTACTGATGTTCATTTCATCACAAACTTTGCCTCCATTATGTAATCTCATGTGGTTTTTAAAAGCATCAATGTGTCCAGACATGTAATTGCAAACATTACATTTGAATTGTTTGTCTCTATGCATTATTTTGTGGCTCTTTAACAGACTAGCAGAAGTAAAGATTTTATGACAAACTTTACATTTATATGGTCTATTTCCACTATGTGTCCTCATGTGCATTTTCAATGCACTATGTAGTGGAAACAATGCATCACAAATTTCACATTTGAATGACTCTTTTCTATTATGTAACATTGCATGTATCTTCAGGGATTTACTCCTGGTAAAAGCTTTATTGCAAATTTCACATTTGAATGCTTTATCTCCAGTATGTACTATCATGTGTTTTTTTAAATCAGATCGGCGTGTAGATATGTACTTGCAAATTTCACATTTGAATGATTTATCTCCAGTATGTACTATCATGTGTTTTTTTAAATCAGATCGGCGTGTAGACATGTAATTGCAAATTTCACATTTGAATGGTTCTCCAGTATGTACAATCATGTGGCTCTTCCACTGACAAGACCAAGTAAATGTTTGATCACAAACTTTACATTTAAAAGGTTCATCTTTGGTATGAATCCTTTGGTGTATCTTTAGATAGCTGAGTGTCCTATAAACGTTCTCACAAAGATCACATTTGAATGGTTTCTCATCAGTATGTACTATCATGTGTTTTTTTAAATCAGATCTGCGTGTAGACATGTAATTGCAAATTTCACATTTGAATGGTTCTCCAGTATGTACAATCATGTGGCTCTTCCACTGACAAGACCAAGTAAATGTTTGATCACAAACTTTACATTTAAAAGGTTTATCTTTGGTATGAATCCTTTGGTGTATCTTTAGATAGCTGAGTGTCCTATAAACGTTCTCACAAAGATCACATTTGAATGGTTTATCATCAGTATGTACATTTGTGTGCATTTTCAACTGAGTTGCATTGGTAAACATTTTATCACAAACTTGACATTTGAATGGTTTTTCTCCAGTATGTATCCTCGTGTGCATCTTCAATTTACTGTTCAGTCTAAACTTCCGATCACAATATTTACAATTGAATGGTTTTTCTCCTGTATGTATCATCAAATGCATCCTCAAATTACAAAGTTGTCCAAACGTTTTATGACAAATTTCACATTTGTATGATTTAGTTCTAGTATGTTTCTTTGTGTGGCTCTCCATTTTCGTCAGATTGTTACACAGGCGCTTGATTCATGCAAAGTTACAGACACCACGCAGTGATTCCTATATATCTCTTCTGAAGACCAAAGAGTTAAGTAGCTGTTATGTTAAGCGCCACTACCATATATGTTTCGGTAATTTGATATCTGTGGGAGCTCGAGGCTTATCTGTAAACTGTCTATTTACATTAAAGAGACTAGGGAGGCAGAAGCAGAATATACCGTATATTTACCATTAAATCTCACTCTCTTTAAAACGGACCAAACTTTTTAGATGTTTGTGTATCATTTAAAAATAAATAGCGGAGAACTCGCCCCATGGAGAACTCGCCCTGGAAGGACTCATCCCAGGTGTCACGAGAAGTCGCCCCACAGTGGTCGGAGAAGTCGCCCCACTTTGCCTGGAGAAGTCGCCCCAAGGATAATATATAATAATTCTGAGATTTCGCCACATGGTTGTCAAGGCTTTATTTATTGTTGTTTTTCTTCAACTTAGTAACTTATTAAATCTTCATAATTTGCAATTTTTTCCTTCAGCTTTCCCTTTTGATCAACTCCACTTCTGTACTTAACGAAAACTAAGTGGTATCTGTCCCTTTCGCTCTGCTCTTCAAATCATTAGATGCGTTTTATTTGGAAAAGTAAGCATGATGGGATGTTTGCAGTTTTATATATAAAAGTAAGCATAATGGGATGTTTGCAGTTTTAGATATAAAAGTAGGCATGATGGGATGTTTGCAGTTTTAGATATAAAATGGTTCCAACATAATAACCTAAGTCATTCTGAGATGACGTTATGACATTGACTTTTATAACCCGAAATCGACTGAATTGGCGCTGTACAGACTCAGACCCAAGATCAATCGGACTATAAGAAGATAAATATTGAAAGTAAAGTGAGACACAGTAAAATAAACATAAAAAACACCTCACTTTACCAAAATTCAAAATTAAAAAAAAATTAAACGTATGTAATACCCTTAAAAAATGATGAACATGATGACCCAATTAGAGGTGGAATTCACGAAATAAGACAACAGGTCAAATTCGAACGAAAAGGCTATCCTAAACACATAAAAACTTTTTACTTTTTTATTGGGGGAGGGGGCATCTGTCTGGTGCCCCCCAAAAATATAAAAAAAGAGAGAGAATTGGCGCTGACATAAATATTTATGTGATTATCTCTCTAACTGAACAATTTAATGTGATTTTTCATTGACATTTGCTAACCATCAACAAATCATACTTGAACTCAATTAAAAAAAAAAAAAAACATTGATGCCTAGTCAAGAAATGCGGTCGGTATCGAATTAATCATCATGGCTAATGCCCAGAATTCGGACGGTTTCTGAAAGATCAGTTGTATACTACATCATTTAGTTTATTTCTTCTTTATTTTGTCAGTGTTCCTAATTTTATTATTTCTCAATAATAATGAACTATTTCAAGTTAAAAGAGAAGTTTAAAAAATATTTCACTACTAAATTACCGATGTAAAATAAACAAAATTACGTAATTGTACGCTGATGACACCCAAATATACAAGTCTAGCCATCCAACTGAAGCTGATGCTACCATCCATGGAGTAGAGAAGTGCATTTCGGATGTGAAATCATGGATGACATGTAACAAGCTGCAGATGAATGATGATAAAACTGAGGCTATTCTGATCACAACACAAAGACTTTCTCATTCACATCCTTTACCTCAGACAATAAATATCAGCAATTTCAACATTAAATTCTCAGAGTCAGTTCGGAATCCAGGTGTTGCTCTAGACAGTACTCTAACATTGCACCAACATGTCATGAACATCTGCAAGGCTGCATATCTTGAATTGAGACGCATCAGTTCCATTCGTAAATATCTTTCCGTTGATGCCACTAAAACACTTGTGTAACTCAATTATGTCTGGTTCATCCCAATATTTACTCCAGAACCTTCAAAAAGTTCAAAACAGAGCTGCACGGATCATCTTTAGAGTACCTCGATCAGAGTACACCTCACAACTGCTCTATACCCTACACTGGCTATCAATTCAATACAGAATCAAACACAAAATGTGCTCTCTGTGCTATATTTCAATGACAGACTCCAGCCCAACATACCTATCCAGCCTCACCAATTTGTATACACCAGCTAGATCCTTGCGCTCTTCTTCTGATAATCGTATACTCATTGTTCCCAATGTGAAAACAAAGTCATATGGACAACGTTCGTTTGCATACCAGGGCCCGGCGACGTAGAACGAATTGCCCATTGAAATTAGACACAAAAACACAGTAGTCCCTTTTAAGAGTGCTCTCAAGACTCACCTGTTTCGACTTCAGGGACAAACTTACCGACCTAATCGTGTTTTGTATCTTATATATTTTCAGCATGCTTTTTTATGTTTTCCAATTTCATTGTTTTAGTCATTTGTTGTTCTGTAGTGTAGTCATGTCATTATTGATGGTGTAAAGCGCTTAGAGCTTTGAAAAATTAGGTGCTATACAAAGTCCTCATTATTATTATTATTATTATTATTATTATTATTATTATTATTATTATTATTATTATTATTATTAGGGCATATTGGCATGTTTACTTTGTAATCGGGGAATATGAATGTGCTATATCAGATTACAAGTTGATGTCAATGACATGTTCCTTCGTTTAAAAGTGTGCAAACTCGGCAAATCTTAGATCAGTTCGCTGTAGTTAGTGAATAAAGACAGATGGCTAAACTTCCCTGTGGCAAGTGTAAATTGGAATGAGACCATGATACCATTAAGTGCTCAGATTGTTGTAAATGGTACCATAGGAGATGTATTGATATGTCTCAGCTAGAACTTAAATCTCGGTCTTTAAAATCAGTTCCTTTGCAAATCCTGTACATTTGAAGTATGATGTAGGAGCGGAAAAAAGATATAAATATTTTTTATTTCGTATCTTATTTTTCTTTCTTTTAGAAAATGTTTTCAATGACATTAAATTTTAAACTTTTTAAAATGTAGTTTGCATGTAAAGATATATTGCCTTCATGTATACAATGCCTTCATGTATACAATATAAGAAAATATTTTCCTCAAACTAAGTCTTAAACAACTGCTTTATTATTTGAAGTAATAAACGAAATTGAACTATATACTTAGTTTCTGACAAACTATCAATCAACATAAATAATAACACTATTTTCATTGTGTTCTCACTCAAAATAATTATAATGTATAGGCGGCAGTGTGCGTTTTTTTATTCATATTCATTCAAACATATTGACATACGCAATAATATACTGAAAGACACTCGAATACGTCATTTTTAATATTAAAGTCATTTTTAAAATTAGTAATTTTTAATATGAAAGTATTTTTTAATATTAAAGTAATTTTTAATATTAAAGTAATTTTAAGATTAAAGTCATTTTTAATATTAAAGTCATTTTTAAAATTAAAGTCATTTTTAATATTAAAGTCATTATTAATATTAAAGTCATTTTTAAAATTAAAGTCATTTTTAAAATTAAAGTCTCAGGATTTAACTGATCACCACTGAACTTTACACCAATCTTACGAATCGTGGACCGAAAGAACAGATCGAACATATAATGTGCCTAGTACGTAACGTAGCATACTGTCCAGTAGACTGGGAAAGCCTTTTTACTATATTAATTTTCAGACATTTTGTATGATATATGAAAGAAATACATTTTAAAATATGTTCCAAAACTTGTTTTTGTGTATTAAACCCATTTCTGCCACTAACCCATACTCTTCTTTAAATAGCAGAAGAGGTTTATAAAATGGACACGCCAATCTTCCATATATGTTGTTGTATTTCGAGCATTACCATGCATAATTCATGACAGTTACACTCAAACTATACATCCGTTTCGCATGTTGGATTGAAAAAATCTCAAACCACGGAACTTAAGATAACAAGAAAAATGTAATAATTAATGACTACAACATAACAATCAACTTAAGAAATCAAAATAAAATCAATAGTAATATATTTTATTATTAATAGCTGAAGCACTAATCTCATATATATATATATATATATATATATATATATATATATATATATATATATATATATATATATATATATATATATATATATATATATTGCATAACACGCTATTAATATTCAATTTTGTTACTATACGAACTGTCGCCAAAATGCAGTTTCCAGCTTCTTTTCAGTTTGATGTTACATCACTTGCAGAAAAGAAACTAAATATTAATTTATTATATAAATAATATTAAATATCTCAAATATGAATTACACATTCACCACAAATGTACACTATGGTATATAAGATATAACTGATGTGCGTTCCGGTGTTTCTCTTGCGTTTTGGCGTTTCGGTGCGTTCCGGCGTTTTGGTGCGCTCCGGTGTTTATATGCACCGTATTTTCTTACATGAAAATACGAAATAACCTGATAATGAATTACAATGTACAGATCAAACTTTAATTTAGATTCTAAAACAAGATAAACTGAAACAATATATAAACTTTAAAATTTACATTTATCCTTAATAGAACGAATAAAACTATTTAAAATTATAGACGTGAATGACCCTCTGATTTCAAATATTTTGTCGATATTTTCAAGTAGTACTAAACTTTAGTAATATAATCAAATTGTTGAGACAGTTTAAATGCCAAGGATTGTTGACAATCTCGTGTTTCGAATAATTCTTCCACATTGGGTTCTGCATTTTAAATCCATTTCTTTGCGAAACATCTGATACATTTAATTCATCTTCTACTTTTTCATTGTTTGATGATTCGTGTTCGTCATCAATTTTCTCATCATTTGAGATTTTCCTAGGCACTAAAAATATGTCTGTCCGTTTTAGTCGATATTCACCTCATCATGTATTTACTAATAGTAGCATAGTACAAACATAATAACAGAGCCTCGACCAGTCCGCTATTGTCATTTCAAAAGGTTTCATCTGGACAGCTATTTCAATGGTTTTATCTGCAAAGCTATTTCAATGGCTGTATCTGGACAGCTATTTCAATGGTTTTATCAGGACAGCTATTTCAATGGTTTTACAGCTGACAGATCAGGGTAGAACGTTTCATTCTCCTTTTCCTTTTGCAACTGACAGCCATTTCTGAACGTGCTTTTGCGCAAGTACTTGCGTCTGCTGAAATTCTGATTTGATTTGTATGGTTAAAACATTGCAATACTGGTTCACTTGGTCCTACATTCTTTTGAACTCTGAAAGTTTCTTCGTGATTTGGAGACCAATTCCACTGAAAGTTCTTGTCTACTAAATTTCTCACTGTTGCTGTATGACCCGCTAGGTCAAGCAAAAACTCTTGTCAGGTTAAAATCATGCCCAGAAATCTTTCGAAGTCTTGTTTGAATGTTGGTTTCTTCAACCATGTATGGCTTCTACGTTTCATTGAGATGGCTTCATGTCATTTTTTTAAATATAGAACATTACTTTAAATTGTAAGTTCTTGCACAATAACTATGCATTTTTCCTTTCTGTAACTTCAGTTAGGCCTTTCTGGCTTTGTCCACAACTTATATTAGGCGTAAATCATGCTACATTTTTTTCTTCCGCTAATGAGATATCGTCCATTGAGGAATCAATTCCTTCCAAGTTTTCCAATAGTGTATTAGTTTTTTAGTGATAAATTTATACGGCACTTGATATCTCAAAACAGATAATATACACTGGTTACATCACTGTGGTGTTAAAAAGAACTACTTTTTATACAATTGTTGGTGGCAGCTGTGGAAGCCTTGAAAGGAATAGAAAGAAAACAAAGGATAATTTTTAAAAGGATAGAACCAAAATGAAAAGATAATGTGACGGGGCAAATTTCTGGCAATCTATCTTGAACCTATTAGCTGAGTCCAGAGAACCTTTTATTAGAGTTATAGAGCATGAACGCGAGTCAATCGTCAAACTGCAATGTCCAGAATGTCATTTCGAGGGGAGAATGCTATCCTTAATTAAGCAATTGACAACAGCCAAACGGACCATTGTGGGCACAGTTAACGTTATTTTCAGTGTAAAGCTGTTCCAATTGAAATGTCGCAAAAACTCTGTTATTATCAAACTACCAGGTCAAGCTGACCCCAATTTTCGGTGCCACTGAGGAAGGGGCCGAGAGATTTTACTGAATGGTTTCGCTAGTTAAGGAGGCGTGTTTCCCACCCCAAAAGTCCTAGGTTTTATATCGCCGAATCGGAAATTTTAATCAGTTTAAGCTTTTCTGCAGGAGAAAACCAGTGTAGGCTCCAAGTAATTTGCAAGAAATTCCCTTGTAAAATCATGTGACAGATCAATGTAATTTGTTGATGCGATATATAATATACAGTAAGAACTGTATATTGAAATCTCTTTTGAGTTATGACATTCGTGTAAATTCTGATATTATTAGTAGATGGAACAAGTTACTCTTTTAAATGTGTCATTTAATTTTATTCTTAATAATGCATGGAGCAGTTAATAGTTGTTTATGCTGCTGTATATTTGTATGTAGCATGCATGCATGTATGCATTCATCCATCCATCCATCCATCCTTCCATCCATGTGTATTTGTATATGTGTGTGTGTGTACTTTTGTGTTTACAATGTTGTTTACTTTACACTTTAATTTAGAGTTATGGACTTTGAAGTCTGAAATAAAGAATTCTTATCTTCTTATCTTAACTTAATGCTTTGCTGAATTAATTTGTATTTGGATTAATTTTGTTTAATACATTCGTATATTAATGTGCTTTATGAATTATAACGATTTTTTTAAAAAATGTTTTGTCAAAGTATTGAAATCAATTTTTTTTCGCAACAGATTTTGATGAATTTGTGCCCAAGATTTAAAACTGTATTCAGTTATGAATTGCACTTTCTATGAAAATTTCGGTGGAATTGTAAATGCAGTTTAGTAGTAGAAACTCTTAAAGTAATACAAACACGGAAGACAGGAAAAACAATGAGAATGACAGAACTGGAAAGATTCTGATATTGATAACAGAAACAAATAAAGACAGTTCACAGTGTCGTATTCGTGTATATTTTGGTGAGAACATTTTATTATATACTTATTTCATGTAATTTTAATGTCTAAAGGTTTCCTCCAACTTATTGTATAAATATTGATTATCATGAAGACAAGAGACATGGGTGTATATAGTAGTTTTAGTTTTAAAGTACTTTACGCGGTCACATACGGTAATGTTAGAAACAGATTATACATAGTGCACGTATCGGATAATGACTATCAGGCTCACTCATTGGGCTTGGGTTTGTGGCTGCCATTACTATAAAGACAAGAATTTAGACTGTTAATAAACCCTGACGCTTTCTCTGTTCTGCTCTATATTGTATATTTGATAAATTTTCGCACTAGTGTCAAACAAATACCAATCGCTTCTCAGTAAGAGACAGTCGACTTAAGCCCTAGCTCGGGTGAACATTTAAGAACCTTCAAGCTATACTGGTTATTAAAATAACCACCAACATCCTGAAAATATGACGATTATTTGGTCGTTTAATTCTAATAATATTTCCATTCTTCTTACTGAGGCATTAGCTGCTCTGCATATTTCAAGTCAACTTTTTATTTTTAGTAGTTTTGCTCTTGTCTAATCATCATGTATTCCTTGTTTAACTATTCCGCTCATTAAACCGTCTTGCAGGTTACTAACTTTTCCAAAGATTCTTATAAACTAACAATACAATTTCTCAATTGTGTCAAATCTACAATTGGAAATATTTAACCTCAAAGGTCTCATCTTGCTATGCGGACCAATATTGATTAAAATTGCAGAATCAGAAACCGCTCCGGTAGCCTAGTGGTTAGAGCGTTCGCCGCGGAAGCGGGAGGTCGTGGGTTCGATTCCCGGCCGAGTCATACCAAAGACTTACAAAAATGGTACTAACAGCTGCCTCTTTTGACGCTCAGCATTAAGAGGTTAGTGTTAGGACTGGTCGGCCTGGTGTCAGGATAATGTGATTGGGTGGGACATCATATTACATGTCTGCGGCATGATGCCTCAGTGCTAGACATCATTATAAACTGCCTCACAGCAGACATCGTAGCGATAAGACTGAAAAATTGTTAAAGCTACGTTAAAAATCCTAATCAAACAAACAAACAAAAGCAGAATCAGATATTCATTTTGTCATTCTCCTCCTTTTCTAATGAAAATTGTGTTGATTTGTTCTACTTAAACCTCTCCAGTTAAAACTAGCAATGTAACACATTACAGTTTCTCACCTTTTGGGGTCATTTCAGTAGCCCACATAAGCGAGGGGTTGTGGGTTTCATCCCCGGTCGAGTCATACCAAAGATTTACAAAAATGATACTAACAGCTACCTCGCTTGGCGCTCAGGTTTAAGATGTTTGTGTTAGGACTGTTTGGCGTGGAGTCAGGATGATGCGACTTGGTCGGACATCATGCTACATGTTTGAAACATGATGCCCCAGTGCTAGACATCACTATAAACTGCATCACTGCAGGCATCGTAGCGATATGACTGAAAATATCTTTAAAGCTCTGTTAAAAATCCTACTCAGAGAAAAACAGCACAAAAAATCCAAAAACATACGCGTTTACTTGATGAAACCACCGGGCTACTAAGCTCCCTAGTTTGTTTTGGTGGCATTACAGCATACGTTTCGGTAATATGATATCTGTTGGAGCTCCAGATCTAAATATAGAATTGTACAATTAAACAGACTAGGGAGGCAGGAGTATGTATGTATGTATGTATGTATGTATGTATGTATGTATGTATGTATGTATGTATGTATGTATGACTGACTGACTGACTGACTGACTGACTGACACTTTATTTCCTCTTCAATAGAGATTACATCAGATTAATCAAATTCAGGATAATACAAAATCATGAAATACAACACAAAAGAATATAAATGAAACAAATTGGAAACGTATACCAGTGTAATTATCAATGTAGTTCTTTCTACATGACATATATGTTTATGCATACATACATACACACACACACACACACACACACACACACACACACACACACACACAAACATACATATAAATGTACACACATACACATACATACCGGTATATATTTACACACCCAAACACATATTTACACATACATATATACACACATATACACACATTTATACATATATATGAGGAACAGCATGAAATCCTTCTCAAAGGAATTAAGATAGCAAAAGGTGACACTCGTATATTATATGAGCCAGAGAGCATTATATCTCCGTGATCTGTAATACATAAAAATTGCGGAATTTGACAACAGCAGAATATTTGTTTTTGTTTGTTTTTTTTAAATTAATTTATTTATTTATCTAGATTAACTACTTATTATTGCTGTTATGTTATGACATGTTGGTTGAGAGTAGGGCATGCATTTTATTGTAAAATGAGGTTATGCTTTTTGCCGTTACCAACATGAGTTTATCCCATACATCATCGTCGATAGACGACAAGCAATCTACTCTGCTTCCAAGAAGTGTCTCCAATAGTATATCGTCTTCTTGATTAAATAAATTAACCCCGTCTCTCACCTCTAAAGTGTCAATCACCCTCTCAAAGAAGACGTTTCGTTCTTCAAGGAGCTTTTCACAACCTAAGATAAGATGTTTCGCTCTGTCGTCAGTCTCTTTTCCACAGAGTTTACATATCATAACTTTTCCAACAGGCATGATATATAGTTTCACTATTTCAGAGAGAGGCCATAACATAGATGGAAATTTACGTCCAAGAAACCATATACTGCTTGGTTTTAAGTCCAAATGAATGTTTCTGAAGTGAATTAAATCGCTCCTTAGTTCAATATCTGTATTCCAGGTAGATTCTTCGATGTTTTGAATATTATCAATAATATTCCGATTCCAAACAAGTTTACCTTCGGTTTGTACTCTTACTGCATAGTCTAAGAGAACACTTCCCATACCATATTTCTTGAATATTTTGCCAATATCTGCTATAAACCCCGTCTGTCTAATTGGGTTGGTCAAGTACTGACATAAACGCAAAATGAAAATCTTTTTCCAGATAAGAGTCCAATCGCCCCTACACAGCCGGTTGAAAAAGCACAATTTCATCTTATCAATGTATGCTTCCATTGACCAGAGTCCTAAGGTACTAAGCGTTACCTCTATGGGCGAATATTTATCAAAAGCTTGCATACGTCGCGCTGCATCTCTCTGACATAGCTCAAGTTCTTCTATATTGGTGTTTGTCATATTCGACCATAATTCACATCCATATAGGACTGAAGGTAGAATGATTCTTTTCCAGATTTTCATACTTGTTAGAGGGTTCATTCCTCCGTCTCTGATACCAATAAAATAAAAAGAGTTTAATAAGTGTTTACCTTTATCGCATGCTTCTTTTATCGCATCGTTAGGTTTAAAGTTGTACGTTAGAGGTATGCCGGCATATTTCTTACTTTTGACTACTGGAATTGGCGATTTGTCGAATAGAAAAGAAGAGATATCATTTCTTCTTTTGTTTGTAAAGAGGATGCTGCAACTTTTATCTGCGTTATATTTGAATCTCCACCTTTTCGCATAATTAGAGATTGTATCGAGCAGATGCTGCATCGAATGATGCGAATTAGCCATTACAGTTGTGTCATCCGCTAATAAGACACACGGCAGGTGGAGATCGACAAGATTTAGGCCTCGCAAAGTGTGATCTAAATCAGTGATCAAATCGTCTATCATAACGAGAAAGAACCAAGCGGACAAGATACGACCCTGCCCTACACCCTGCTTAATATTGAAATATTTGGACAATTTGCTCGCAAATAAAACAGAACTAGTTACTCCCTTAAACGAGTCTTTCATGATGCGCCACGTCTTCCCTTTAATGCCAAGTTTGTACAGCTTGTAAAATAACCCATTGTGCCAGACTGTATTGAATGCCTTAGCATTATCAAGAAATGTTGCATAGACAGGAGTATCTTTATCCATATAGTAGCATATAGATTCTTTGATACAAAACGCTGCAGTGATACTGCCACAATTATTCCTAAAACCTTGTTGCATTGGATTTGGAAAATTAATGTGCTTAGAAAATATAAGTAGTCTATTATATATAATTTGCTCTAGGATTTTCTGAAGCACTGGAACTATAGTTATATCACGGTAGTTATTCATATCTAATTTGCTTTTTCCCCCTCCTTTAAATATTGGTATTACTAAACCTTGTTTAAAATGGCATGGGTACTCCTCGGCCTCGTACACTTTTTTGAAGACAGTTTCAAGTAACTGTACACTGCTTTGAGTGTCCGCAAACAGTAAATGCTCGGCAACAATACCGTCGTGACCACATGCCTTATTTTTACTGAGAGAACTAATTGCACTACTGATTTCTTCTCTAGTGGGAATCTTGTCAAGAACTTCATCAAAGTGGGAATGGGTTTCAATACTCTGTTTTTTAACCTCTGCTAAGACCATCTGGTAATAATTCTTATCGTACAAATAGGTATTGTCAGGTAGTGACAAATTGGAAAAATGTCGAAATCTTTACCGTGTCTTGAATAATACTATCAATATCGACATTTGTCACTAGTTCTGCCTTATGCAGTTGCGCTAAAAATTCATTGCGTGTTGCTTCCTTATACCTATTTATTTGTTCTGCCGATGCTTTCTTCCAATTTATGGAGGGAATTATATGCTTGTCAGCCATGATTATATTATATGCAAGAGGAGTGACCAACTCTATTTTTACAGGATGATGATCTGAAATGTTCAAAGGATGGTCATCAATTATTTCGGCCTTAACCACTAAATCGAATTTGTCTTTTTGCAATAGTATATGGTCTATCAAGGATTTGGATTTACCATCGAGTGAGAAAAATGTAAAGTCAGGTCCTTCACAAATAGATTGACTATTAACGGATATTAAGTGCCTATCGGTCAGAAACTTTTCTAGAATAGCACCTCTAGCGTTTGTTGTTAGACAGTTCGTTTTGAAGCTAAGCAGTGAACTTAACTGGCCATTGAAATCACCCGCGAGTATGGGAATCCCTTCTTTACAGAACATATCAAACTGGTCCTTTAATTCTTCCATTGTTTCATAGTAACTTGCAATAGGAAAATTAGTTGATGGCAAAAGTGCTCCGAATACAAAATATTTCAATTTATCATTACATATCACTTCTATCCCTAAGACTCTATCACTGCCGACGCTCAACAAAGGATTAACGCAGAGTGACTTCCTATATAGGATTGCTATTCCCCCAAACCCTGTATGTCTTATCCTTTCTTCGAAATTCACTTTTAACCTATTGTCAGAGCGTGAGAAAGATTTAAACTTTGGATGTAAATTGTCTAGGAAGTTGAGTTGCTCCGGAAGAAGCCAGTGCTCAGTAAGCACTGCAATATCTACCTCATTTAGCAAAGAGTACAAATATGGTGCACCATACATGGCTCCTTTTACGTTCCATGTCATCAGACGAAATGTATGACTAGACATTTGTTGACTTAAAAAATAGATTTTCAACACAAGTAGTACAATGACTATAAAGTAGTTGACCATAATTTATGCATATATATGCGACTTACTACCCCTTTATATAGTTCCACCTGAACCTCTTGGCGTCCTTATCACCGTAATTCTCATACCATTCTCTTGCCCATACAAAATCTGGCCAAAAACCTTTCTCTAAAACCTTCTCAAAGTCTAAGTCATCTACCGTGACTAAAGCAGTAAAAGTGTCCTTTCCTCCTCTTACACGCCAGTGCTTTAAGATCTGAGAGTCAATTATTTCTATTCCTTTGTTTCTGGCGTGCTTATTTATACAAGTTCTCATCTCCTCTCTCGTTCTGTCAACCGGTATCCTGGACATTAGAACTCGACGTTCATAAGAGTTCCTCACTCTTTTTTGAGGTCTGCAGTTTCTGTTAGTTGTGATGACATCGATTGTTTTGCTTCCTTTATCCAAGTCTTTTGATGAGGTGGCTGACTTTTTTTTGAATGGTGATCTTCTTTCCCTGTTGATGTATCTTGCATTTTCCCGTACTGAGTATTTCTGATCATGATGATAACCACGTTCTCCATTATCTTCAATTACTGTCAATTCTTCAGTTGGAGTACTGGGTATTGTGGACGGAGTCAGAACCACTCCTTCCCTTGAATCAGTGGATTTCAAGCGACCGTCTTTGTTCTTCGCCGTATATTCCGTTTGGTCAGATAAATACTTCCGTCGTTTTGTACGATCAAGATTTAGAGCAGTTCTCACATTCACCATATTTGCTGTTTGTGTTTCAGTTGAAGGTTTGACCATACGCACTATATCAGCTAGTGTTATTTGAGTCTGTGCATCGCGTTTCGTGCTTACATTTTCTTTATCCTTATCACATACTCTATCTTCAAACAGTTGATGTAAAAACAGTTGGTGACCTTTAATACTTTCCAACTGGTTATTCTTCTCCCTGAGTGATATTCTCAAGGCCAGATTGTCTTTAGATAACTTATTTTCTTCCTCTTTGCATCTTTTTAATTCCGATTGTAGTCTAGTAACGTCAACATCTCTAGTGTGCAGTTCTTTACGTATCTTGTCAAGCTCAGTTTTCAATTCATTTCTGATGTCATCTTTCATTTGTTGAATACTGCTTTGTATAAAATGTTTTAGATCTATTATCTTGTATAAATTCTCTATTGTTACGGAACTGTCATTTTTATCATTTAAAAGAGATGATACTGAATTGCGTTCGGAGTTCTGCATCACCTGTTCTGGTTCTGATTCTGATCGCTGTGACTGTTTGTTAGATCCTTTTCTTTTAGATATTCGGCTCCCATATGTACTACTATCATGTATACCCGTGCGTGGTTTCTTTCTCGACGCAAGGCTTTTCACTTCAGATAAGTTGTTATCTCCTGCTAAGAAATGGTATAGAATAAATATATCCTCAGCTAATCTCTCCTCTAGAGGCGCACTATCACATCTTACTGTCCTCTCAACTATACAAGTCACAGGATAATTACTGTTTTCCAATTTAGCCAGGTCATGTAGTGATAGTCTGATATCTTTTAAATTCTGCTCATCCAATTCCAAACACATCTTCTTTTTGAAATCATCTCTGTCCAAAGTTCCAAATTTAGAATCGATTTGAAGGTATATATTTTTCTCAGACTGAGTTGATATCAAGTCTTCTTCTAAATCTGACTTTTCATCACCACTGTACCGCTCATCTATTTCTAGATCGTCATCCATGTCCGTAGTTCACATCATCTATAATATCCTACTGATAAAGCATTTTGGTACTTTTCTAAAGAAAATCTCCCAAATTTTAACCAAAAAAGCAAAATTATAACAAATCTTCCATGTTTCATATATCACTCAATCGCCTCTAATTGTTAGGAAATTAGTCAGAACTATATATTCAATGATGAGCATTCTAGTTTGTTTTGGTGGCATTACAGCATACGTTTCGGTAATATGATATCTGTTGGAGCTCCAGATCTAAATATAGAATTTTACAATTAAACAGACTAGGGAGGCAGGAGTATGTATGTATGTATGTATGTATGTATGTATGTATGTATGTATGTATGTATGTATGTATGTATGTATGTATGTATGTATGTATGTATGTATGTATGTATGTATGTATGAAAAAAGGTATATAATACCGGAACAACAGTTTTAAAAAAAATCCACCTACTTCGTTAACTTTTATACTTTATCCATTAACTTCAACTTATTCGATACTGGCGTTGGTTATTGTACTATTTTTTATACTTTGATGCAAAGGGGTGGGGGTGGGGGTGGGGGTGGGGGCGATTTTTCAAGTACAATGACTCTTATGTACTTTAAAACATATTAGTCCCAACATTATACTACACTGCACATGTTAAGGTATATTTATTATAAACACTGACCGTCGTAAGCATTTATCACGGTTGAATCACGTTAAGGTATATTTACTATAAACACTGACCGTCGTAAGCATTTATCACGGTTGAATCACGTTAAGGTATATTTACTATAAACACTGACCGTCGTAAGCATTTATCACGGTTGAATCACGTTGAGGTATATTTACTATAAACACTGACCGTCGTAAGCATTTATCATGGTTGAATCATGTTAAGGTATATTTACTATAAAACACTGAACGTCAACGTCATAAGCATTTATTATCTTTGAATCACGTTTCGGTTAGTAGCAACTGATTGTCGGATGTAATGATCCATGTTGACAAGAATATATTCATATCCTACTTTCCATTGTATGAGGTTCACTTAGTCTTTGATACAGCAGTGTCCCGAACTTTTACCTCAGGACAAGGTTAGCTTCGACCTGATGTCAACTTTGGATATTAATCACAAAATGCAAGAGTTTATTCATTGCTAGAGTTTACCCATTTACAAGCTAAAAATGAACTGTTCTATGTGAAAGAATGAAACAAGAATATAAAAAATACCATTCCAGTGCAGGTTTCCTTATTATGAAATGGATCCGAATAAATTGATATATTTGATGACAGATTTTCCTTCTTCGATTATACGCATGTCTTCCTTTTCTACCTAACTTTGGCTATCACATCAAAACAATAACTAAACTCGTTATACTCTTTATTCACTGTCAGGTCTAGTGGTTGAAGTCGGCCTGTATAAGAGACAGGCACAAACAAATGATTGATTGATTCCACATCAAATATTGCCACTGCTTGCCGATTGCATTGCGCAACGGTCAGCCGGTTACGTATTTTGTTCACATATGGCATGATTACATTATACATATGCATTATACATAAAACGTATCATAGATTCTTAGTTACTCTAGTGAGTCTGTTTGAGTCACATCCCAGTAATCGAGGACAATTGCACCCTTTGGCATTATATGTCAGTCTTGTCTGCGTAAATAACTTATGGATAGTTCCGGATTTTCATATTGCGAATAAAATCGTTTGTTTGTTTGTTTTGTTTGATTAGGATTTTTAACTTAGCTTTAACACTTTTTTCAGTCATATCGCTATAATGTCTGCATTGAGGCAGTTTATAGTGATGTCTTGTACTGGGACATAATTCCGCAGACATGTAGCATGATCTCCCAACCAGTCACATTATCCTGCCACCAGGCCGACCAGTCCTAACACTAACCTCTTAATGCTGAGCGTCACACGAGTCAGCTGTTAGTACCATTTTTGTAAGTCTTTGGTATGGCATGGCCGGGGATCGAATCCACGACCTCCCGCTTTCGTGGCGGATGCACCAACCAATATACCTCTTGTAATAAAAAGCGGAAACTAACGGTTGTTTAGATCCACGGACTTCCATCGTCTAGACGCCACCTGGAACCAGCTGGCACCCGGTCTGAACCGAATTTACTATAAGACAGTCCGGAATATTATGCTGTTTCACTACAGTGTTAACTTTCTCTAAGAACACTTTCTTAATCTCTTCAAAATCGTGGTGCAGCTGTCTTACGTTTTTCGTTCATTTCCGTGTAACAAATCCAGTACGGCGACGTAGTGACCTTGCCCAGTGCTTGGTGGTGCTGATGTGTCCACCTTAACGTGCCAGCCGGCTGCGAGCATGCTTGGTTATCACGGCCTCTGCAACAGAGATTACAATCATGATATTGATGATTCCTCCATTATTTCTAAGTTTCTTGATCAAATCTTGTACCCAGCAACAGGCATGGTTTATAGCATAAAAAGATTACCCCAGTGTCATTTTAGCATATTAGATCGTTCATTCAAATCTTGCTGTTTTAACCTTATGTATTGGTCACGTATACTCGGTACAGTAATCTCACTGATTGTACAACTCAGATCTCTACTGCATTTGCTGGTTGCCTTGGCAACACCATTATAGTTGGAGTATTAGGCTACCTTTGCCCATTTTTCCTCGTTATAACTGTTATACACTCCTTGCTTACTTTCTTGGGAGACAGACTGTAAAGCAGGGGTTCTATTGCGTCATTAGATGCCCGATAAGCAAGCGCTTGCGCCGGAGATGCAGCTTCGGATAGCTTTGGAAGTCCAGAAACTGGGGGTGGGGTGGGGGTGTAAGTTCAATTTTACCACTCTAAAGCCACTATATTGACGCCATCTGGTTTTGTTGGCTGCGTCGGCTTCCTTTGATGTAGAAAACTCAAGCGAAAAGGTGGCTAAACTGATAAATCTTGACGGGTGTTTTATTTGTGTTCAGAGATGGAAGTATTTTTTATTGTTGTTGGCTGAGTCGGCTTCGTCTGATGTTTTTCACTTTGTCAACAGCACGGTATAAGTATTGAACATACCAGGTCTTTTGATTTCTTCCCATACAGGTGGTAGTAATGTTTTTAACATTATTGTGACCGCCGTTTGCGTCGGCATAGTTTTAATTTTTTGTATTCTTTATTGTGGGTATTTTATATGCTAAACCATAAACTTAAATTTATACTAAAATGCAAACTTCCACAGGCAAAACACGTATTCAAGTACCAACGAAAATACTTTTTTTTCTTCAAAATACATAACCACGAAAATTGAGCCCAACGAAAATAAATGATATTACGGTAGTTGCTTTAATTACCTCCTAATATTAGCCATGTTTAACAATACCTTCGAGATCACTTGAAATTTCCTATACCAATCTGGCTACTGATGAATCTTCCATCCTGCCTAAGGTTTGTAATGCTGTACATATATTTGATCACATTGTAACCAAGGATGGCAGAGTTAAAAATCTGTGACAATTAAAGGCGCAATAAGGTCCATTCATCCTAACTTCCTATTTCGCCCCGTCTCCAAATTGAACAGCTAGTTCCACCCACTAATCGGATGCTATGACTAACCGATTTACAGTAGAAACAGTGACGCCCCCCCATTAATTCCTCTATAGACTTTAACTAGACATAAGAAAACCTGGTAGCAATCAGGTTCTCTAAAGCAAGGAACCATTTACCCCAGTACCCCAGTATCCCAAAAGAAACTTTGAAGTCATGCCATCCAATATGTCAATTAAAACACAACTATAACTAACAACTCGTTTTGCTTCACTTCGGTTTGCATGTGATATAAAATATAACATTGTCCATTATTATTCTTTATGGTCCTTTCTCCTGGATTAACATTTGAGTAGCTTTATCCCACGTTTCTATGAAACAACCAGCAGCTCTTGTGACATAGCTGTGAGCAGTATAACGTTTAGTGGCACCATCACACTAAAGAGTTAATCAATTTGTTTGGTCAATATGTACACTTCAATAACTTGGTGTTCACTATTTCTCCTATAACCTTTGATGCTGGCAGTCGCGGGTTCGAATCTTGCCCAAGTCATACCAAAGACGTATAAAAATCGTGCATTTGGTGCATAGGATTAAAAACATAGTGCTAAGACTGGTCGGCCGGATAGCAGAATAAGGTGAACGAAATGGACATCATGATACACGTCTGCGGCATGATGCCCCTGTGCTAGACATCACTATATATACTGTCACCTAGCTTGCAAACGTTGTAGGGCTATAACTGGATATATTTTAACGTTACGTTGTAGAAATCAAACTCCCTCCAGCTCGACCATTTCCGTTACCCTGTTGTTTTAGAATTACCATGCAGCCGATCTTAAGTGATTCTGAACTACTGTGTCTCAAACTGTGTTTGCAAAATAAATATGTTCCTGCCATCCAACAGTTTTGGCATCCAGAAAATCGTGCTCTAGGTTTAGGAGCTTTTGCAGGCACCAGTTTGCATGTTTATATTATTCCGATCATCCAACTGGGCCTTCAACTTCTTTACGTTAGACGCGAACAAAAATATCCCGTTTCTTTCAATCAGGCTTTTCAATTTCCGTATTTGGTCTGCTGCTTATACTATTCAAACTATAATCTTTTACTAACATGGCTTGACATTTGGACTCCATTGAAAAATGCTATTCAAAGTCTGCACAAGCTCTTTATCCTGGACTACATCGTTCTTCAAGAACGATTGCAACTCAATGACCGGTGTATATCACATGCCGAAACGCAGTTGCACTAATTTCGGGTCATCAGGTATACTTGTTGTCTCCTTGGTAGCAAACAAGAAGCCGCTCGAATATAGTCAACATGAACTATACAGCCTAATCAACACATTAATTAACAATACATGTCAAACCGATTGGAATCAAATTCACAAAGGGAGAAAATTATACAATGCCATCAAGGAAGTAAATAGAAATAGAAAACCACATATTTGCACAGGCTATGAACAAACAATAATCAATCGAATTCTCTTAGGAAAAACGAAACTGCCAAACGGCTTTGCAAAATACATATGGCTTTTCTCACATAACATAAATTGCTACAATTGTAACATCCCCGAAGATTTATACCACGTCTTCAATGATTGTAGAATAACCATGAAGGAAAGGGACAAATTCAGATCTGAACAATAAATCATAGCCGCCCCATACACATAGCCAGAATATTTCAATTAACAAATAGCAACCCCCAAACAATATTCAAACAAATAGTTGAATTTTTTAAACTATAGGACTAATAGAGACAATGTAGAAAATAGGAAGAAAAAAAAACAATGGGGAAAAAGACAACAACAGCTTAGGACAAAACTCAAACCAAAAGCAATCATCGAAAATGAAAGCCTCTTTAAGGGATGGAAGCATCACCAATAATGAGCAGGTTGATCTCAACCGTCCTTGAAACCCACATATTCTACGGTGGGCATGAGATGACCAAGGCTTGTACACTGAGCAACCAAACGGAAAATTAAAGATGCAAGTAACACTATAAACAAAATAGGGAGACCAAAAGATTACATAAAAACTAGTAATTGATTATTCCCTTGGTAGACAACCAAAACGAAAGCCTCTTTACCGAATGGAAACACAACCAGGAATAAGCAGGTAGAGCTTAATCGTCCTTGGAACCCACATACACTACGGTGGGCATGAGATCACCAAGGCTCATACACTGAGTAACCAAAACCGAAAAATAAAGACGCGAGTAACCCTATAAACAATCTAGAGAACTTAGAAAAATTACTCAAAGCCCTTTGAGTAATCAAATCACTCCGGGAATAATAACAAGTCAATAATATAGGTGAAAGATAAATTAAGTTTGTTTTAATCATTTTGCAGCGCGTTTGTGAACGTACATGGATGAAATAGAAACTTCTGTCAACCGAAGATTCAGAGATTAATTTTCTTGGATATGTCTCTGATTTTAAATATAAGCTGTCAAATGCGTCTTTAGAAGAGATACAGTAATCTCCTTCTATAATCATTCATGAAATTTAAGTGTGACATAATAAAAAAAGAAAGTTTTCACCCTGGTGTCAAAAGTATCGAACTCGTGCACATACCTCAAAATCATAGTCTGCCTAAGTATAATTCTTATAAATCTGATGAAAAACAACAATACGACTCAAATTATATTATTAGTACTACTAGAAGGTGAGCACAGCAACAAATTTATAAAAGGAGTATGTTGATAGACATATCCTTGATAATAGTCAACCATTTTGGTTGCGCCTGTCGCATGCATGGAGAATTTGAATGAATTCAAGTAGACAGATTGCAGTGACTTTGGTTTTATCAATCTACAGACCTTCATAAATATTAAATAATCCGGACCAGAAACTTTCATATTTGCAGCCATACGAAACAATCATCATTTGAATAGGAGCAATTGTTTACAGATGCTCAAAAACGAAAAATACAATCTACCATGATGTTGAAATTTTAGATTCTTCACCTGTGAAACAACATTCTTACATGGTATATCCTCTCAAGCAGGAATGATCGGAAACGGAAAGTCAATATTGCCTGGAAAATACTTTATTTTGGGTCCATTAAGAGTAACTGGAGTTAACTGTGTATTCTTGTGTTGAGATCAGTAAGCATACTTTCCGTATGCAGTACTGAAAAGTGAACAATGACCCTGACAATAGTCAACCATTTTGGTTGCGCCAGTTGCACGAATGGAGAATTTGAATGAATTCAAGTAGACGGATTGTAGACGGATTTACTGAAAAGTGAACAATGTCAAAAATCCAGATACATTTCTAGTAGTAATCGATGGGTTATCAAAATTGGTAATGCAGAATATGAACCAAAGTTCAACCTTTTGTAAAGATCTTGGTAAATTGCACTTCCGGAAAGAGCAAACGAAATTACAGAATTGCACCTCCAAATGGGCTTTATCAACATAAATTGCTGCCATTTGATATGAAAATTCTCCCTATAGTGTCCACCCTTTATTGACATGGTAACATCTGGAATACAAACATGTAGTGCGTGCATAACTGACCTCATTATATACATTATAGCCATATGATGGTTGATGAGACTCCAATTTAATTTCTTCTTGTGGGAACCATTATTTCGAAGCTGAAGATAGATAGATATCCTGACTTTGGAATGAGAATCCATTTTATGTTCTTCCTCTGCGAACCCAACCTTTTCCAGACTTGAATCCTTCACACCACCACTCACTCATACTCTCTCTTTCTCAGCTGTATAATTTACATCATATGATTGTAATTAGAGAGTGGAGTTGATATGTGTTAGCAGCGCCGGTACAAGACATTTTGGCGCCCAAGGCGAGATCAGATATATGGCGCCCCCATTCCATTCATGCCCTCCCCCACCCGTTCAATATGAAGTAAACCCTTAGCCCAGCTCCCACAACGATTGCCTAGTTCGCCTAGCGGAAAGCACCGGCCCTGACCCGGATTAACATACTATAGGGGAACTATACTATCGCGGTATTTGCCTCACATGCACTTGATTCCTTGGGGCAAACGAACGTTTACACTCACCAATCAGCGCAAGGTAGCTAACTCTCGCCGGTCACACTCTGAACCCTCGATGACTCCGATCTAATTTTTCTATACTATCAGAGCGTTCAGTCAGTCATAACGTACACCACAAGTAAAGAAGACACTCCAGACTTTTCAGACTTTACCATTTAAGTCACCGTACTGATTCGGACTGGTCAATTTAGCGGAAAGTTTATCCTTTGCTTTGTGTCTTCCACACACAGACAACAATTGTGATGCCACAATTGTGACCCTTTACAAAAACAAGGGCGACCGCAGTGACTGCAATAATTACAGAAGGATCTTGCTTCTGAGCATCGTTGGTAAAGTGTTTGCCTGCATCATACTAAAACAGGCTGCAGTTGCTGGTAGACCGTGTGTACCCAGAATCCCAGCGCGGCTTCAGAGCAGGTAGGTCAACAACAGACATGATTTTCTCTTTACGACAACTCCAAGAGAAGAGCAGAGAGCAAGGTCAACCACTCTACATGATTTTCATCGTCCTCACCAAGGCCTTTGACTTAGTCAGCAGAAAGGGCCTTTTTGAAGTTCTCAATAAGATCGGTTGCCCTACAAAACTCCACAGCATGAGCATGGATCTTCCTCAACCTCCTTTCCAGTTAACAGCGGTGTGAAGCAGGGCTGCGTTTTGGCATCAACCCTATTCAGGATCTTTGACTCGTCCACTGACGGCATATATATATATATATATATATATATATGTATATATATATATATATATATATATATATATATATATATATATATATATATATACATACACACCAGGTCCGATGGGAGGCTGTTCAACCTGGCACGACTGCGCTCAAAGACGAAAGTGAGGGCTGTGCTCACCAGGGGCATGCTTTTTGCAGATGACGCGGCTCCTGTGGCGCACACTGAGGAAGCCCTTCAGAGACTGAGAGACCTAATCGCTGATGCCTGCATGCAGTTTGGACTCACCATCAGCCTGGAAAAGACAAGGTCAGCGTGCAAGATACCACCATTGCCCCTACAATCAAAATCAACGGTGTCACCTTGGAAGCAGTCAATAACTTTACCTACCTGGGGTCAACCATCAGCAACACTCTCTCGCTTGATAAGGATCTGGACAGAAGGCTAGGAAAGGCAAACACCATCATGTCAAGACTGACGAAGAGGGTGTGGGAAAAGAATGGGTTGACAGTGCAAACCAAAGTCAAAGTTTACCAAGCCTGCATTCTCCGCACCCATCTATATGGAAGTGAGACCTGGAGTACATACATGAGGCAAGAGCGCCAGCTCAACTCCTTCCATATACAGTGTCTTAAACCCATCTTGAAAATCAGCTGGCAAACAAACAGCGAAATCCTGCAGTGTGCAAATACCCATAGTGTGTTCTCCTTGCTGAGGAAACGTCGCTTTTGATGGCTGGGACACGTCCGACACATAGAGGATGGGAGGCTGCCAAAAAACATCCTATATGGCCAGCTGGCCGTTGGCATGAGAAGAGTCGGCCGCCTCACACTCCGTTTCAAGGATGCATGTAAGTGGGACCTGAAGGCATGTGACATCGCACCCGATGGCTGGGAAGTGCTGGCCGAGGCCCAAGGCACTGTAAGTAAGGGTACATCAATCGCTGTTACGAGAAGAGGCCAGTTGGCAGCAGAGAAACGTGTAAGAAAGGACCACGTGACAGCAACCACAGCAACTAAGGCTTCCCAGCATGTCTGCACAAACTGCAAGAGGGATTGCCACTCGCGCATAGGTCTCCACAGCCACAACAAACGATGCCAACAACACAGAGACAGACGACACCCCAAGGACGCTATCCGCATGGTCTTCCAAGACTAAGGCGTCAATGATGAGTGAATATAATTATTGATGAATACGACTATGAAAGGCTTTTTATCTCAGGAACATTTAAATGATCTGAAGTGAGAAGATATCATTACAGCTGAATGTGATAGCCCATTCTTGCCTTAAAATGTGATAGTCTTAAAACATCAGAATAAATATTATTATCAGGAGAATTAAAAAGTAATATCAGAATAAAACGATTATTATAATTTATTTTATCAGAATAAAAATAATAATAAAGCATTATAATCTTATTCTAAATAAATATTTTGATTCAGAATAAAACTTTGATATGCTCCTCATATGCGATATCGCATATGTCTTGAATAAAGTTTTAGTTGAGAGACACAGCAGCAGGAAGGGTGACGCATCTGACATCATATATTTAGTGTCCAGGCCATAGTAGTTATGGAAACCTTAGATATGCAGAAAAGACCAACAGCAGTCTATTGCATTTAAATCTAACAGAAAATGCTAATGCCATAAAAAGGGACTCATCACAGAAGGAAAAGACTTCGAAGAGAACGCTATCTTAAATCACACTGATCTTTATACACATTTACCGATATCATTAAAACATTCAATGTTATTTTTAAAATTTCATTGTAAAATTATCGATCGCTATGGATTTTTGCTATAGCATTGTGGAATTAAACAGGGTCAATAAAGTTTGTATTGTATTGAAATGTATTATTATTGCAAGTGGAATCGATGTACAACCAAGTGAGTAGGAAGTCCCATGCATCTCTTGTATGGATGTTCACCTATGAATGTAACAATCATTTTATAAGCATGTTTTATATTTCACTAGTACATGGGACATTTCTTGAAAATTATAATTTTGCAATGTGTAAAACTTAACAATAACAAAAAAATCAGATTTTTTGAAAATCGAGTTTCTGCTGTCTTATACGCGTATAAGTCATGATATTTATGTTGAGAAATAGGTATTATGTTTGAACTGAAATATAACATATACATACCACACATATGATATATACAAAGTTACATTGATGCCTCCAACTTATTGGACGTGTGTGCCGATTGTTTGCGTTGTTCCGCATTTGTTGCTGCCGGTGTTTTCAAAGCATTGTTTTTAAATGAAGACATTGTCTTGTCCCTGTCTTCTGTGCAACATAACAGCAGGAGGTTTCCTTATTACATCAGAGCTGGAAACAGAATATCGTGGAAACGGACCACCCCGCTAGGATGACGTCTAATAATGATAAAGTAAAGTTATCATTGAATTTTGACATCAAAATTTTTCTTGCGGAATTTATACAATGCTCTTCAATGTAAACTTAAAATGATAAGGGCTGAAATAGAGTGAATAAACATCATTTAAAAGTATATGTATTGAAATGACAAGAATGACACACATAGCTGTAACAGTGACCACTTAGAGTGTGCATATGACATGTATAAATATGACATGTATAAATATGACATGTATAAATACAGCAAACAACAATACAGAAGCCAAACAGGCAAAGATTTCAGTGGCGAATATAAAAAATCAACCCAGGGATGAACACAGAAATTGTATAAAAGCAAACAATGTAATTTCTGCACAAATAGCAACAACTTTGCAAAGGTAGGTAGATCAAGGTTCGAGACAGAAGTAGACATCAAGCTAGATAATACTAGGACATCTGGAAGCATGTGGCGGTGCTTTTTTTCCTTCGGTGGATGATTATGTCTAAAGAAATACGGATGTTAGTGTCATAACCTTGATTGAGCGAACATTACAATATTAAATTAATGGATCGAAGAAAAGACGATTTGAGCAGAGACATAGAATAAAAGAAAATGAATCCTGCAAGCGGTACAGAACAATTTAGTCAATTAGACAAAACAAATTCAATTGCACAAGACCAATTACAGAAAGCATCTCTATCAGAAAATACATTAATTGAAAGTTTTACAATGTAAGGAGCAGTTCCTATTTACGTAAGTATTTTGAATTTAAACATAACCTGTCCATTCTCTAGATTCAAAGTTGGTTGTCAGATGAAGTCTTAGAACACAACACTATATCTTCGTTCAGATATGGATTCATTAATCCGACATAAAAGATTTAGTATCTTAGCAGAATCTTTAGAATCTGGCGTAGATAACTGAAGGCTAAATTTCTGAAGTGAATACAACACAACCTGTATCAAAGTTACACACCAGAAACCATATTAAAGATCTCATCAGACATTTTTTTGCAAATATACCTAAGGTCATAGCGTTGCAATCAGTAACATATCCATTTGATTGAGCTTATCTCTTTATATAAGAGATGTCTTTAGTACCGGAGATTTGATGTCAACAAAAGTAGTTAATACTGATTACTACCATTCTTAGAGGCCCCTAGTGGCAGAGTGATCTAAAGCGCTCACCATTATGGATCACTGCCATCTCACCTCTGCGTGTGTTTGAGTCTCAGGCTCGGCTAGTGTGGGTATGTGAGAAAGCTTGTTGGTAGCTTCTCATGTGTCGGTGGTTCTTTCCGTGTTTTCCTGGGTTCTTCTTCCACCAATAATACTGACCGCCATGTATAGCCTATCTTGTACTGAAAACTGGCATTAAAGCCTAATACAACAACAACAACAACTATCACTGTGTACTCATGCCTAAAAGCAAGCAAATTTCTTGCAGTGGGAACTATTAATCACTATACAGATTAATGTCAGACACATCCACACATATGACTGATCAATAAATAGAAATCGAACCCACCTTGCCGCTCTAACCTTAATACCGCAACCGATTCCCATTTACAATAATTCACACCTTGACTAACAAATAGATCAATCAAAATTTTTATTTTTAGATACACTTTAGCTAACTAATAACTTACTGTCATAAACCATCTTACTGAAATAATTAACGTTAAGTATACATGATTGTAAGTAAGTAATTCAGCTAGTAATGTTTTTTCTACTACATGTTAACTCATTTCATTCAATAAAACAGATATTCACTCTGTTGTCCTTTTTCACTTGACATAGTTATCAAACAGAATATCCATAATAAATATAAATGTCCCTATCATATGCAATCCAATAATATAGTCCTTGAACTTGCTACAGATTTAATTATGTGCAAAACTACATACAACAACTTAAAATTGCTGTGGGTTAAAAAGGCAACTGTAAAAGTAAAGATGTAGGTAGACTAAGATGTAGGTAGTAGACTAAGATGTAGGTAGTAGACTAAGATGTAGGTAGACTAAGATGTAGGTAGACTAAGATGTAGGTAGTAGACTAAGATGTAGGTAGACAAAGATGTAGGTAGACTAAGATGTAGGTAGACTAAGATGTAGGTAGATTAAGATGTAGGTAGTAGACTAAGATGTAGGTAGACTAAGATGTAGGAAGACTAAGATGTAGGTAGTAGACTAAGATGTAGGTAGACTAAGATGTAGGTAGACAAAGATGTATGTAGACTAAGTTGTAGGTAGACTAAGATGTAGGTAGACTAAGATGTAGGTAGATTAAGATGTAGGTAGTAGACTAAGATGTAGGTAGACTAAGATGTAGGTAGACTAAGATGTAGGTAGTAGACAAAGATGTAGGTAGACAAAGATGTAGGTAGACTAAGATGTAGGTAGACTAAGATGTAGGTAGACTAAGATGTAGGAAGTAGACTAAGATGTAGGAAGTAGACTAAGATGTAGGTAGACTAAGATGTAGGTAGACTAAGATGTAGGTAGTACACTAAGATGTAGGTAGACTAAGATGTAGGTAGACAAAGATGTAGGTAGACTAAGATGTAGGTAGACAAAGATGTTGGTAGACTAAGATGTAGGTAGACTAAGATGTAGGTAGTAGACTAAGATGTAGGTAGACTAAGATGTAGGTAGACAAAGATGTAGGTAGACTAAGATATAGGTAGACTAAGATGTAGGTAGACTAAGATGTACATAGACTAAGATGTAGGTAGACAAAGATGTAGGTAGACTAAGATGTAGGTAGACTAAGATGTAGGTAGTAGACTAAGATGTAGGTAGACTAAGATGTAGGTAGTAGACAAAGATGTAGGTAGACTAAGATGTAGGTAGACTAAGATGTAGGTAGACAAAGATGTAGGTAGACTAAGATGTAGGTAGACAAAGATGTAGGTAGACTAAGATGTAGGTAGACTAAGATGTAGGTAGACTAAGATGTAGGTAGTAGACTAAGATGTAGGTAGACTAAGATGTAGGTAGACAAAGATGTAGGTAGACTAAGATATAGGTAGACTAAGATGTAGGTAGACTAAGATGTACATAGACTAAGATGTAGGTAGACAAAGATGTAGGTAGACTAAGATGTAGGTAGACTAAGATGTAGGTAGTAGACTAAGATGTAGGTAGACTAAGATGTAGGTAGTAGACAAAGATGTAGGTAGACTAAGATGTAGGTAGACTAAGATGTAGGTAGACAAAGATGTAGGTAGACTAAGATGTAGGTAGACTAAGATGTAGGTAGTAGACAAAGATGTAGGTAGACTAAGATGCAGGTAGACAAAGATGTAGGTAGACTAAGATGTAGGTAGACTAAGATGTAGGTAGACTAAGATGTAGGTAGTAGACAAAGATGTAGGTAGACAAAGATGTAGGTAGACTAATATGTAGGTAGACTAAGATGTAGGTAGACTAAGATGTAGGTAGTAGACTAAGATGTAGGTAGACAAAGATGTAGGTAGACAAAGATGTAGGTAGACTAAGATGTAGGTAGACTAAGATGTAGGTAGTAGACTAAGATGTAGGTAGACTAAGATGTAGGTAGACTAAGATGTAGGCAGACTAAGATGTAGGTAGACAAAGATGTAGGTAGTAGACTAAGATGTAGGTAGTAGACTAAGATGTAGGTAGACTAAGATGTAGGTAGACTAAGATGTAGGTAGACAAATATGTAGGTAGACTGAGATGTAGGTAGACTGAGATGTAGGTAGACTAAGATGTAGGTAGACTAAGATGTAGGGAGTAGACTAAGATGTAGGGAGTAGACTAAGATGTAGGTAATAGACTAAGATGTAGGTAGTAGACTAAGATGTAGGTAGACTAAGATGTAGGTAGTAGACTAAGATGTCGGCAGACTAAGATGTAGGTAGTAGACTAAGATGTAGGTAGTAGACTAAGATGTAGGTAGACTAAGATGTAGGTAGACTAAGATGTAGGTAGTAGACTAAGATGTAGGTAGACAAATATGTAGGTAGACTGAGATGTAGGTAGACTGAGATGTAGGTAGACTAAGATGTAGGTAGTAGACTAAGATGTAGGTAGACTAAGATGTAGGTAGTAGACTAAGATGTAGGTAGTAGAGTAAGATGTAGGTAGTATACTAAGATTTAGGTAGACTTAGATGTAGGTAGTAGACTAAGATGTAGGTAGTAGACTAAGATGTAGGTAGACTAAGATGTAGGTAGACAAAGATGTAGGTAGACTAAGATGTAGGTAGACTAAGATGTAGGTAGTAGACTAAGATGTAGGTAGACTAAGATGTAGGTAGACTAAGATGTAGGTGCTGATGGACACTCATTCAAACATTAATATCATGGATAACAAGATATTCGGAAAGCTGAAACATAAGCATAACCATATAAAAGATACACAAATGCATTTGTGTTAACGATCAGCAATGAGACTAAAAATTGGATCACAACAGCTTTATTCTACATAACCGAAGGAAGTTTCAAAATCTACTAAGCTGTGAAAGAATCACACTGTTTCAAATAGTTCCAAGAATCTATGCTATGGCGAAAATCACGTTTTGAAGAAATGTGCAAGACGTTTACGAATATCTTCATTTGTCTTCTCTATGAGTGATCATGTGACTCTTCAACTGACAACTAAAAAACACCGTTACATTTGAACGGTTTATCTTCAGTCTGTACAATCATGTGATGCTTTAACTGTCTACTTCTGATTAATCACAAAACATAATGTTTAAATGCTTTTTCTCAAGTATGTATCTTCATGTGCTTGTTCAAGTAACGCCTACAGGCAAACATTTTACTACAAACTTGACATTTAAATGTTTTTTCTCCAGTATGCAACATTGTGTGCGCCTGCAAATCAGAGCTGCGCTTCGTCACGTAATTACAAATTTTACATTTGAATGGTTTGTCTGCTTGATGAGTTTTCATGTGACTCTTCAACCGATCATTCAATGGAAACGTTTTATTACAAACTTCACATTTGAATGGTTTATCTTTGGTATGGATCAATTTGTGTATTTTCAAACTCTTGCTGGTCCTAAACAATTTGTCACAAACTTCACATTTGAATGGTTTCTCTCCAGAATGTACCATCGTATGATTCTTCAGCTCAAAACCACTGATAAACTTCTTATTACAAACTTGACATTCACATGGTTTGAGTCCAGTGTGTATCATCATGTGCTTCTTTAAACCACTTCTATACCTAGATGAGTATTTACAGATTTCACATTTGAATACTTTATCGCCACTGATGCTAGTATGTTGCTTCGTATGGCTTTTCAATTGACTGCTTGAAGTAAATATTTTATCACAAACGCGACACTTTAATTGTTTTTCTGTAGTAAGCACACTCTTCTGGATCGTCAAATTACTGATGCTCATGTCATCACAAACTTTGCCTCCATTATGTAACCTCGTGTGGTTTTTAAAAACATCAACGTGTCCAGACATGTAATTGCAAACGTTACATTTGAATTGTTTGTCTCTATGTATTATTTTGTGGCTCTTTAACAGACTAGCAGAAGTAAAGATTTTATGACAAACTTTACATTTATATGGTCTATTTCCACTATGTGTCCTCCTCATGTGCATTTTCAAGTCATTCACTCGCCTAGACATGTAAGTACAAATTTCACATTTGAACAGGTTCTCTCCAGTATGTATTAACATGTGCATTTTCAATGCACTATGTAGTGGAAACAATGCATCACAAATTTCACATTTGAATGACTCTTTTCTATTATGTAACATTGCATGCATCTTCAGGGACTTACTCCTGGTAAAAGCTTTATTGCAAATTTCACATTTGAATGATTTATCTCCAGTATGTACCATCATGTGTTGTTTAAAGTCAGATCTGCGTGTAGACAGGTAATTGCAAATTTCACATTTGAATGGTTCTCCAGAATGCACCATCATGTGGCTCTTCAACTGACAAGACCAAGTAAATGTTTGATCACAAACTTTACATTTAAAAGGTTTATCTTTGGTATGAATCCTTTGGTGTATCTTTAGATAGCTGAGTGTCCTATAAACGTTCTCACAAAGATCACATTTGAATGGTTTATCATCTGTATGTACATTTGTGTGCATTTTCAACTGAGTTACCCTAGCAAACATTTTATCACAAACTTGACATTTGAATGGTTTTTCTCCAGTATGTATCCTCGTGTGCGTCTTCAATTGACTGTTCATTCTAAACTTCCGATCACAATATTTACAATTGAATGGTTTTTCTCCTGTATGTATCATCAAATGCATCCTCAAATTACAAAGTTGTCCAAACGTTTTATGACAAATTTCACATTTGTATGATTTAGTTCTAGTATGTTTCTTTGTTTGGCTCTCCATTGTCGTCAGATTGTTACACAGGCGCTTGATTCATGCAAAGTTACAGACACCACGCAGTGATTCCTATATATCTCTTCTGAAGACCAAAGAGTTAAGTAGCTGTTATGTTAAGCGCCACTACCATATATGTTTCGGTAATTTGATATCTGTGGGAGCTCGATGCTTATCTGTAAACTGTCTATTTACATTAAACAGACTAGGGAGGCAGAAGCAGAATATACCGTATATATACCATTAAATCTCACTCTCTTTAAAACGGACCAAACTGTTTTAATGTTTGTGTATCATGGAAAAATAAATAGCGGAGAACTCGCCCCATGGAGAACTCGCCCTAGGAGAACTCATCCCAGGTGTCAGGAGAAGTCGCCCCATAGTGGTCGGAGAAGTCGCCCCACTTTGCCTGGAGACGTCGCCCCAAGGATAATATATAATAATTCTGAGATTTCGCCACATGGTTGTCAAGGCTTTATTTATTGTTGTTTTTCTTCAACTTAGTAACTTATTAAATCTTCATAATTTGCAATTTTTTTCCTTCAACTTTTCCTTTTGATCAACTCCACTTCTGTACTTAACGAAAAATAAGTGGTATCTGTCCCTTTCGCTCTGCTCTTCAAATCATTAGATGCGTTTTATTTGGAAAAATAAGCATGATGGGATGTTTGCAGTTTTAGATATAAAAGTAAGCATGATGGGATGTTTGCAGTTTTAGATATAAAAGTAAGCATGATGGGATGTTTGCAGTTTTAGATATGAAATGGTTCCAACATAATAACCTAAGTCATTCTGAGATGACGTTATGACATTGACTTTTATAACCCGAAATCGACTGAATTGGCGCTGTACAGACTCAGACCCAAGATCAATCGCACTATAAGAAGATAAATATAGAAAGTAAAGTGAGACACAGTAAAATAAACATAAAAAACACCTCACTTTACCAAAATTCAAAATAAAAAAAAATATTAAAGGAGACTAGAAACCAGTGGAAATATACAATAATATTAAATACACTGCAGAGAAAAACATGATTCTGAAGCGTCGTGTGCGACCGTACTGCCAATATTGAGATATTGGCATATCTTCTAGGCGCTGAGTTTCCGTGACCTCGTATGCATATTTTCCGCGCCTATTCGGTTACTTTCGGAAAGTGACGTCATACTAGCAACTCCAGCATCCAGACCTACAGTTGCAAGGTTCATTTCATATAGAGTACCATGCCGTTTTGCGTTGCTTACGGGTGTAATAGCATACATAGAAAAGGCTGTGGAGTTCATTTTTTTTCTTTTCCAAATGATAAAGGGATAAAGAATGTCTGGATACATTATTACAAGCGAGTCGATTTCAATGCAACACCATACAGCAATCCGTGCCCATTACATTTCACAAAGGAATGTTACCAGAGGGATCCTAAAAACATAGAACCTCTAGGATACACGAATGCTAAGCCTAGACTAAAAGTTGAAACTGTTCCAGACATACCATTGTATATTTTAAATCCTGGTAGAGTGTCAAACGTACGAGTTACGAAAATAGGCAGAAGGCCAAGTAAGTGCCAATAACAAATATGACAGCCCGACACCTGATCGTGCTGATGAAATGAGTAAAAAAAATTTCTTCTTCAAGATTACAATCTAAATAAAGTCACCACTGTCCTATGTATAATTGAGATCTGACTTTAATCAAATGGAATTTTTGCTTAAAAAATTAATAATAATAAGATTATCAACCCTTGACACGGTCGTGTTTTGAGAAAAACAATTTAAGTAATTTAAAAAAAAAAATATTAAAAAATTATTTAAAAAAACAACCTTTCAGTCTATGCCTATTACTCGTAAAATGTATAAACGGAAATCTGTAATGATTGGAACTGATATAAAACCGTCCCTTGGGCAGTTTAAATAGCAGCGATTAAAAGAAAAGAGATCCGATATAAAATCAAAGTTTCACATTAACTGGCTGACAATAGAAATTGGGGGGAGGCGACTATTGACCCCACCTATTTGCCCCGATGTGCAATTTCTCCCTGTGATACGCCTTATTATACCCCAGGACAAGACCTTTTTTTGCATATTCTGGTCTGCATAATAGTTAGAGGTTAGAATTAAGTACACAAACATAATGGCAGTTTAACAAAATAACAATTATTCCTTATCATTGCACTTATGTTGTGAAAAGGACTGGCCCTCTGACATAATTCAAAGAAACCATGTGCTACAGAGTGTGTATGTAAGCACCAGAAAGTCATTGGCAAATAAGCGATGCCGAATTTTGTTGTAACTTCGATGTCAATGACTTCATTTTAAGAGTTCAAATCTGCAGTCAAACGTTACCGTACATGTATGTGGCCATTGTTTTCCCACATTTTATATCCCATCCTATTTCCATTAGTTTAAGTGTTAAGATATGTAACACTGTTTACTGAATTAAATATTTATTTTGAATTAGTTTTTTTAGGGGCACATATACTGCGTCGTATTTTTTTTATTCCTTCTTTTAATTTAATCATGGTAATGAAACTTTACATAGATGGTAGTGGAATGTCAGGTGTTAACTGGCCGAGTTTTTTTTTAGGGCGGAAATGGAGATTGTGTTTGCAGAGAAAATTACGCATCCTTCATTGTGATAATTCATGGGTTTTAAACTAATTGGTGACAATTTTTTTTACAAGAAGTACTTCTGTAGTAGTTAAATAATCTGAAATTTACGTGAATAATGTTTAATCTTAATCTATTTACTGAAGACAAAAACTGTCCTGTGATATTAATTATTTCTTCACTACAATATTCACAAGTGATAAAATAGAATATGACATTTGTGGACTGCACACTTGATGAAAAAATTACATATGGATTTTCTTCTTCTGAGAAATGAAAATTGAGAGACATATTGAAGTAATCGAAAAATCAAGAGAGATATTACGAGATAGGGAGGAAATACCTCCAAAACTGGAATTTATTTTCTTTCTTTCTTCTCTCGGCTTGAAAGTTAACATATATGAACTGTTCGGGTTTGTGGAATTTCAGTCAGGGCTAGTAAGTTTATTTAAGTCATCAGCCCGGGGCCTGTGCTTAAAACATTTCTTTCAGCACTGACCAGTACAGTACGTACTCTGTTAACGAATCATGTATATACTTACAGATTTGTCAATACGCTAACTGTAGCATGCATGTAAAATACACTGTAATTGAATCATAGAAAGGAAGCTTCTTAATGTTGAAATTAATTACGTATGATTTCCTCCTCGCAGATTTATTTGTGGGGTGTTGATTTTTTTTTGTGTGTGTGAAAAATTACTTTCGATGAAAACCGTTATCAATGGCCTCTCTCGCTTGCCATGTTTCTGTTTGTATACGAGGACTTGCTAGTATGACGTCACGAGACCACGTGATCTGTCGTCTCATTAAAACTCGGAAATACTCGGCAATTTACGGAATCATTGTATCTTCTTCGCAATAAAATCAATATCCGCACACGATATTATATTTTTAAACATTATATTCGAATTAGAATTTGTAAAGAATTACATTTATAAAATAAAAATTTTCATTTCTAGTCTCCTTTAAACGTATGTAATACCCTTAAAAAATGATGAACATGATGACCCAATTAGAGGTGGAATTCACGAAATAAGACAACTGGTCAAATTCGAACGAAAAGGCTATCCTAAACACAATTTTTTTTTACTTTTTTATTGGAGGAGGGGGCATCTGTCTGGTGCCCTCAAAAAATAGAAAAAAAGAGAATATCCAATAAAATTTTCTGATCTTATGAGACTTTCTGATAGCCATATATTTAAATGCGAGATGTAATACTGTTTCAACGATCATACCTATCCGGGTTCCTAGAAACACCGAAATACACTGAAAACACCGAAATACACCGAAATACACATGCATTTACATGTTCTCTCTGTATATATCGATTTCCACTCACACATTATCTTTGTTTTTGTTTGAATAATTATATAAAGCAAAAAAAAATTGATTTATTATATTTTTGTAACACTTATTTACTTTTTACTTGTTACTATCACAATTCATGTAATGACGTTACTTGGTCGTACTTGATTCGACAGGCCTGATATATGGCGTATCAGTAATACATACACAGCGTAAAAGAGGTAAATATCAAAAGTATTTGCCGGCATTATTTTATATATTACTGTAACTTTTGATTATATAGTTTTTGATCAAAATAAATACCATTTAATTTAATTTCCGATTTAAAGGTTTTTCGATTATTTGTGATATATATCAACTGTCTTAACATCATAACCTTATATATATATATATATATATATATATATATATATATATATATATATATATATATATATATATTTATACCACATACATTAAAAATAACATGGCATTTAAAGTGTTGGTATAAAGCAAATCTATATAACAATACTATTGGTATATCAAATAGTGATCCGCCCATAGCGCAATAATACGAATATATAAACATTCTTTCTACCGTAGGCCTATAGCTCTATGAAGAATTTCTACTCATTCATTAATCATAAATGACATGAAATTAACGACACAAATATTAATAGTCCCTGTTTTCTAAATATTAAAATGGTACACAATTTCATCGGAATCGTGTCTTTTTCCTCTCCCCCTCTCATTCAAAATAAGCACAAATCTGGAGTGAGAGTGAAATATATTGCGCTGGACGAAAACATTAAAGCTGAACTTGTACCAAGTAACCCACAGTACTCTGTTTCCTCGTAAACCTATCTTACGCTTTCCTTGGGATTTATCTATAGTATTCATAATATCAATGATACATAGTTGCAATCGTCAGACGACACACAAGGCCTACATGTTAAATTTGTCGGTTACGATGCGCACATACTGTATTGTGTTTTAAGCCTTTGTTGTTGTTTCTGAAACCCGTTTTAATCGAGTATTAATAATTAAATATAAAACTGTCCAAATGGTCGCCAGCCCCTCCCCCCCCCCGCTCCTCTCTGGAGCAAAAATACACGAAAATACAAGCGTTGTGGATTATTGCTTGTGTCATACGACGATGCCTCTGGACCTATGAATGATGGCAATGTTATTCAAGACGTACAGAGAGAGAGAGAGAGAGAGAGAGAGAGAGAGAGAGAGAGAGAGAGAGAGAGAGAGAGAGAGAGAGAGAGAGAGAGAGATATGTTTAGTCTGTAGAATCGCTAATAAAATCAAAATGATGACTTAGTTGAAGTGTCAATATATTAAAATATTTTAATTACCTCTTGGTTCGTGATTCCAAATCGTTTATATTCCACGCGAATTTCCATACGACAGTAGGTCGATGACAGTACATGCATAGTCTATAATAAGATCACCGTGTTTGCAGTGCACTACTTTCTTCATTTTAAAAAACAACACAACAACATATTTTATGTTTAAATAATGCGTGTGTCTTATATTGATTTAATAAATGTGAATAAAAAAAGAAAATGAAAAAGAAAACAATCAACTTATCAATTTGAATATGTGATTGTGAATAACAAGAAAAATCGTAGAACTAGATTTTGTAGCAGACAGCCACTTGGTTGTGAGGAGGTCATTTACTCGGGCAATATATCAGGAGCACATCGTAACTCCAACTTGCAAATATTTGTATTTGTATGTGATATAAATAAAATATATGTATAGTATGTACGCTGTATCATTGATATACCACTCGTTGTATAAATTTTTCATTAAAAGGAAACTCGGGCAAGCCTCGTTTCCTTTTAATTAAAAATTTATACATCTCGTGGTATATCACTGATACAGCGTACATACTATACATATATTCTATATATATATTTATAGGTTATGATGATAAGACAGTTGATTGTCAGGGTGTTAAGAAAGTCTGTTTTTGGAAATATGTGAACGGTGAATAAAGTCTTACATGTTTGAATAATAATAATAAGCAAACTAATGTCAATTTATATGATTTATTTATTCTGTACTTGACTGGATATATATATATATATATATATATATATATATATATATATATATATATATATATATATATATATATATATATATATATATATATATATATATATATATATATATATATATATATATATATATATAGGCAGTAAGACCCTGATATATATGGTAAATGGCGAATTGTAATACATACACAAAGTAAACGCGAAATATAACAAAGTATCAAATTCGAACGTGTGTGTGTGTGTGTGTAAGTGTGTGTGTGTGCGTGCGTGCGTGTATGTTGATACCGGCTGATGTATTTTGCTTTGTTTCACTTTTATCTCTTTCAGGCCATCAGTTTCTCTCTCATTTGAGAGAGAGAGAGAGAGAGAGAGAGAGAGAGAGAGAGAGAGAGAGAGAGAGAGAGAGGGGGGGTAGGATGGGAGGGAGAGAGAGAGTCGCACACACGGGCAGACGCATTAAGACGTACAGTCTTTGCATGTGTGTATATTTGTTTAAAAAAAATAACAGCTTACATGGGAATAAAGATAATGTGTACCATAATTAAGACTAGTAGTCAGTTTATTCATTTCTAATTTGTTTGGAGTAAAGGAGGAACTATCATTGACGATACTGAATAAAACATAAACTTAACTGGTATGAGGTTGATGTTGCAGCAACTAAACTGGCAAAATGCTCGGCATCTCTCTCTCTCTCTCTCTCTCTCTCTCTCTCTCTCTCTCTCTCTCTCTCTCTCTCTCTCTCTCTCTCTCTCTCTCACACACACACACACACACACACACACACACACACACATATATATATATATATATATATATATATATATATATATATATATATATATATATATATATATATATATATATATATATATATATATATATTACATAGTATCTACCTGTTGTATGAACAAAAATATCTTTATACAACTCTCGCATAGTTGGGCCGAATTGTCTTTCGAGTTAGGCTGAATTGTCTTTAAAGTTGGGCCGAATTGACTATAAGTCATTTGGCTCTCTCTCACACACACATATATATATTGGTTATGATGATATGACAGTTGATTGTAAGGGTGTTTAAAAAGTCTATTTTTGTTAATATGTTCCGAATTAAGGGACTTACCAAATAAAGATTGTTTCTTAACTTGAATACGAAATGAGATCAAAGGGAGAACAATAAATATATGTGCAGTGCATTCAATTAGAACATGAATTAAGCGACTTGAAACAAAGTGAATTAAGTCGGCTTACACCGTCCGTTCCGGAAATTACATGCGTTCCGGAACGATCAGTCGTTTTCAATACTAACAACCATCTGGAATGATCAACCTATCCAATCAAGTACGACCAATTGACGCGTGCATAAGTATGAAAAAGTAAATAATTCTTATAAAAATAAAATAAATCATTTTTTTTTGCTTTATATTATTATTCAAACAAAAACAAAAATATTGTGTGAGTAGAAATCGATATATGCAGAGAGAACATGTAAATACATGTGTATTTCGGTGTGTATTTCGGTGTATTTCGGTGTTTTCAGTGTATTTCGGTGTTTCTAGGAACCGTACCTATCCCGCTTTTTGTACCTGTTTTGATATACACTGGAGGCAAGGAAATTAAGAATAAAGGTGTGCATATTATTATTATTATTATTATTGTTTGCGTATATAAAGCAATAAAGATGAGCATCGTTAAATTATTTACACTAGGTTTTGACTATGATTAAGGTCTGATGAACCCAAATCATTATAAATTTATGATAAAGATATTATTGATTGGCTTTAGGGGCCATCCATAAATGACGTCACGCGATTTGGGACGATCTTTGACCCCACCCCCCGTCACACATCGTCACAAAAAGTCAGATGTAACGTCACATTTTTGAAACACCTTCCACTCCCTCGTCACACATCGTCACAAATATGTGACCTCTCCCTCCGCCCCTAGGTGCGTGACGGTCCCTTACTTTAAATGTTTCCTTTCACAATTAGTGCTTGCCTTCATTTAACTTTCTCACATTCAGTAACTTGCATTATGTTCTTTTTTGGTACATGGTACTCCGGAAGCTTCAAAAAGTTCAAAACAAAGCTGCACGGATCACCTTTAGAGTACCTCGATCAGAGCACATCTCACCACTGCTCTGTACCCTACACTGGCTATCGATTCGATACAGAATCAAACACAAAATTTGTTCTCGTTTTTTAAAATCACTACAGTTCCTTTGCAATCCTGTGCATTTTAAATATGATGCAAGGAGTGGCTTTATCATGGTAAAAAGATTTAAATATTTTTTATTTCGTATCTTATTTTTCTTTCTTTTAGAAAATGTTTTCAATGTCATTAAATTTTAAACTTTTTAAAATGTAGTTTGCATGTAAAGATATATTGCCTTCATGTATACAATATAAGAAAATATTTTCCTCAAACTAAGTCTTAAACAACTGCTTTATTATTTGAAGTAATAAACGAAATTGAACTATATACTTAGTTTCTGACAAACTATCAATCAACATAAATAATAACACTATTTTCATTGTGTTTTCACTCAAAATAATTATAATGTATAGGCGGCAGTGTGCGTTTTTTATTCATATTCATTCAAACATATTGTCATACACAATAATATACTGAAAGACACTCAAATACGTCATTTTTAAAATTAAAGTCATTTTTAAAATTAGTCATTTTTAATATTAAAGTAATTTTTAATATTAAAGTAATTTTTAATATTAAAGTAATTTTAAAATTAAAGTCATTTTTAATATTAAAGTCATTTTTAAAATTAAAGTCATTTTTAATATTAAAGTAATTTTTAATATTAAAGTCATTTTTAGTATTAAAGTCATTTTTAAAATTAAAGACATTTTTAAAATTAAAGTCTCAGGATTTTACTGATCAAAACTGAACTTTACACCAACCTTACGAATCGTGGACCGAAAGAACAGAACGAACGAATATAATGTGCTTAGTACGTAACGTAGCATACTGTCCAGTAGACTGGGAAAGCCTTTTTACTATATTAATTTTCAGACATTTTGTATGATATATGAAAGAAATACATTTTGAAATATGTTCCAAAACTTGTTTTTGTGTATTAAACCCATTTCTGCCACTACCCCATACTCTTCTTTAAATAGCAGAAGAGGTTTATAAAATGGACACGCCAAGCTTCCATATATGTTGTTGTATTTCGAGCATTACCATGCATAATTCATGACAGTTACACTCAAACTATACATCCGTTTCGCATGTTGGATTGAAAAAATCTCACACCACCGAACTTAAGATAGCAAAAAAATGTAATAATTAATGACTACAACATAGCAATCAACTTAAGAAATCAAAATAAAATCAATAGTAATATATTTTATTATTAATAGCTGAAGCACTAATCTCATATATATATATATATATATATATATATATATATATATATATATATATATATATATATATATATATATATATATATATATATATTGCATAACACGCTATTAATATTCAATTTTGTTACTATACGAACTGTCGCCAGAATGCAGTTTCCAGCTTCTTTTCAGTTTGATGTTACATCACTTGCACAAAAGAAACTAAATATTAATTTATTATATAACTAACATTAAATATCTCAAATATGAATTACACATTCACCACAAATATACACTATGGTATATAAGATATAACTGATGTGCGTTCCGGTGTTTCTCTTGCGTTTTGGCGTTTCGGTGCGTTCCGGCGTTTTGGTGCGCTCCGGTGTTTATATGCACCGTATTTTCTTACATAAAAATACGAAATAACCTGATAATGAATTACAATGTACAGATCAAACTTTAATTTAGATTCTAAAACAAGATAAACTGAAACAATATATAAACTTTAAAATTTACATTTATCCTTAATAGAACGAATAAAACTATTTAAAATTATTGACGTGAATGACCCTCTGATTTCAAATATTTTTTCGATATTTTCAAGTAGTACTAAACTTTAGTAATATTATCAAATTGTTGAGACAGTTTAAATGCCAAGGATTGCTGACAATCTCGTATTTCGAATAATTCTTCCACATTGGGTTCTGCATTTTAAATCCATTTCTATGCGAAACATCTGATACATTTAATTCATCTTCTACTTTTTCATTGTTTGATGATTCGTGTTCGTCATCAATTTTCTCATCATTTGAGATTTTCCTAGGCACTAAAAATATGTCTGTCCGTTTTAGTCGATATTCACCTCATCATGTATTTACTAATAGTAGCATAGTACAAACATAATAACAGAGCCTCGACCAGTCCGCTATTGCCATTTCAAAAGGTTTCATCTGGACAGTTATTTCAATGGTTTTATCTGGACAGCTATTTCAATGGTTTTATCTGGACAGTTATTTCAATGGTTTTATCTGGACAGCTATTTCAATGGTTTTATCTGGACAGTTATTTCAATGGTTTTATCTGGACAGTTATTCCAATGGTTTTATCTGGACAGCTATTTCAATGGTTTTATCTGAACAGCTATTTCAATGGTTTTATTTGGACAGCTATTTCAATGGTTTTATTTGGACAGCTATTTCAATGGATTTATCTGGACAGCTATTTCAATGGTTTTATCTGCACAGCTATTTCAATGGTTTTATCTGGACAGTTATTTCAATGGTTTTATCTGGACAGCTATTTCAATGGTTTTATCTGAACAGTTATTTCAATGGTTTTATCTGGACAGTCATTTCAATGGTTTTATCTGGACAGCTATTTCAATGGTTTTATCTGGACAGTTATTTCAATGGTTTTATCTGGACAGCTATTTCAATGGTTTTATCTGGACAGTTATTTCAATGGTTTTATCTGGACAGCTATTTCAATGGTTTTATCTGAACAGTTATTTCAATGGTTTTATCTGGACAGTTATTTCAATGGTTTTGTCTGGACAGCTATTTCAATGGTTTTATCTGGACAGTTATTTCAATGGTTTTATCTGGACAGCTTTTTCAATGGTTTTATCTGGACAGTTATTTCAATGGTTTTATCTGGACAGTTATTCCAATGGTTTTATCTGGACAGCTATTTCAATGGTTTTATCTGAACAGCTATTTCAATGGTTTTATTTGGACAGCTATTTCAATGGTTTTATTTGGACAGCTATTTCAATGGATTTATCTGGACAGCTATTTCAATGGTTTTATCTGGACAGCTATTTCAATGGTTTTATCTGGACAGTTATTTCAATGGTTTTATCTGGACAGCTATTTCAATGGTTTTATCTGGACAGCTATTTCAATGGTTTTATCTGGACAGCTATTTCAATGGTTTTATCTGGACAGTTATTTCAGTGGTTTTACCGCTGACAGATCAGAGTAGAACGTTTCATTCTCCTTTTTCTTTTGCAACTGACAGCCATTTCTGAACGTGCTTTTGCGCAACTACTTGCGTCTGCTGAAAATCTAATGTGATTTGTATGGTTAAAACATTGCAATACTGGTTCACTTGGTCCTACATTCTTTTGAACTCTGAAAGTTTCTTCGTGATTTTGAGACCAATTCCACTGAATGTTCTTGTCTACTAAATTTCTCACTGTTGCTGTGTTACCCGATAGGTCAAGCAAAAATTCTTGCCAGGTTAAAATCATGCCCAGAAATCTTTCGAAGTCTTATTTGAATGTAGGTTTCTTTAACCATGTATGGCATCTACGTTTCATTGAGATGGCTTCGTGTCATTCTTTTTAAATATAGAACGTTACTTTAAATTGTAAGTTCTTGCACAATAACTATGCATTTTTCCTTTCTGTAACTTCAGTTCGGCCTTTCTGGCTTTGTCCAAAACTTATATTAGGCGTAAATCATGCTACATTTTTTCTTCCGCTAATGAGATATCGTCCATTGACGAATCAATTCCTTCCAAGTTTTCCAATAGTGTATTAGTTTTTTAGTGATAAATTTATACGGCACTTGATATCTCAAAACAGATAATATGCACTGGTTACATCACTGTGGTGTTAAAAAGAACTACTTTTCTTTACAATTGCTGGTGGCAGCTGTGGAAGCCTTGAAAGGAAGAGGAAGAAATCAAATGATAATTTTTAAAGGGATAGAACCGAAATGGAAAGATAACGTGACGGGGCAAATTTATGGCGATCTATCTTAAACCTATTAGCTGAGTCCAGAGAACCATTTATTAGAGTTCTCGAGCATGAACGCGAATCAATCGTCAAACTGTAATGTTCGGAATGTCATTTCGAGGGGAGAATGCTATCCTTAAGTAAGCAACTGTTTGGACAACAGCCAGACGAACCATTGTGGGCACAGTTAACGTTATTTTCAGCATAAAACTGCCCCAACTGAAATATCGCAAAAACTCTGTTATTATCAAACTACCAGGTCAAGCTTTCCCCAATCTTTGGCGCCACTGAGGAAGGGAACGAGAGATTTCACTGAATAGTTTCGCTAGTTAAGGAGGCGTGTTTCCCACCCCAAAATTCCTAGGTTTTATATCGCCGAATCGGAAATTTTAATCAGTTTAAGCTTTTCTGCAGGAGAAAACCAGTGTAGGCTCCAAGTAATTTGCAAGAAATTCCCTTGTAAAATCATGTGACAGATCAATGTAATTTGTTGATGCGATATATAATATACAGTAAGAACTGTATATTGAAATCTCTTTTGAGTTATGACATTCGTGTAAATTCTGATATTATTAGTAGATGGAACAAATTACTCTTTTAAATGTGTCATTTAATTTTATTCTTAATAATGCATGGAGCAATTAATATTTGTTTATGCTGCTGTATATTTGTATGTAGCATGCATTCATGCATGCATGCATGCATGCATTCATCCATCCATCCATCCATCCATCCATGTGTATTTGTATATATATGTGTGTGTACTTTTGTGTTTACAATGTTGTTTACTTTACACTTTAATTTAGAGTTATGGACTTTGAAGTCTGAAATAAAGAATTCTTATCTTCTTATCTTAACTTAATGCTTTGCTGAATTAATTTGTATTTGGATTAATTTTGTCTAATACATTCGTATATTAATGTGCTTTATGAATTATAACGGTATTGAGTTTATGTATAGGAAGCCGTACATTAATCTTTTGATAAGTTTGTCGAATTTGGTGAACTTACCTACAGTCTTTTTTTTAAAAATGTTTTGTCCCAGTATTGAAATCAATTTTATTTCGCAACAGATTTTTATGAATTTGTGCCCAAGATTTAAAACTGTATTCAGTTATGAATTGCACTTTCTACGAGAATTTCGGTGCTATTGTGAATGCAGTTTAGTAGTGGAAACTCTTAAAGTAATACAAACACGGAAGACAGGAAAACCAATAAGAATGACAGAACAGGAAAGATTCTGATATTGATAACAGAAACAAATAAAGACAGTTCACAGTGTCGTATTCGTGTATATTTTGGTGAGAACATGTTATTATATACTTATTTCATGTCATTTTAATGTCTAAAGGTTTCCTCCAACTTATTGGATAAATATTGATTATCATGAAGACAAGAGACATGGGTGTATATAGTAGTTTTAGTTTTAAAGTACTTTACGCGGTCACATATGGTAGTGTTAGAAACAGATTCTACATAGTGTACTTATCGGATAATGACTATCAGGCTCACTCATTGGGCTTGGGTTTGTGGCTGCCATTACTATAAAGACAAGAATTTATACTGTTAATAAACCCTGACGTTTTCTCTGTTCTGCTCTATATTGTATATTTGATAAATTTTCGCACTAGTGTCAAACAAATACCAGTCGCTTCTCAGTAACAGACAGTCGTCCTAAGCCCTAGTTCGGGTGAACATTTAAGAACCTTCAAGCTATACTGGTTATTAAAATAACCACTAACATCCTGAAAATATGACGATTATTTGGTCGTTTAATTCTAATAATATTTTCATTCTTCTTACTGTGGGATCAGCTGCTCTGCATATTTCAAGTCATCTTTTAATTTTTAGTAGTTTTGCTCTTGTCTAATCATCATGTATTCCTTGTTTAACTATACCGCTCATTAAACCGTCTTGCAGGTTACTAACTTTTCCAAAGATTCTTATAAACTAACAATACAATTTCTCAATTGTGTCAAATCTACAATTGGAAATATTTACCTCAAAGGTCTCATCTTGTTATGCGGACCAATATTCATTAAAATTGCAGAATCAGAAACCGCTCCGGTGGCCTATTGGTTAGAGCGTTCGCCGCGGAAGCGGGAGGTCGTGGGTTCGATCCCCGGTCGAGTCATACCAAAGACTTATAAAAATGGTACTAACAGCTGCCTCAGCATTAAGAGGTTAGTGTTAGGACTGGTCGGCCTGGTGTCAGGATAATGTGATTGGGTGGGATATCATGCTACATGTCTGCGGCATGATGCCTCAGTGCTAGACATCACTATAAACTGCCTCAATGCAGACATCGTAGCGATATGACTGAACAATTGTTAAAGCTACGTTAAAAATCCTAATCAAACAAACAAACAAAAGCAGAATCAGATATTCAATTGTGTCATTCTCCTCCTTTTCTAATGAAAATTGTGCTGAATTGTTCTACTTAGACCTCTCCAGTTAAAACTAGCAATGTAACACATTACAGTTTCTCACTTTTGGGGTCATTTCAGTAGCCCACATAAGCGGGGGGTTGTGGGTTTGATCCCCGGTCGAGTCATACCAAAGATTTACAAAAATGATACTAACAGCTACCTCGCTTGGCGCTCAGGTTTAAAATGTTTGTGTTAGGACTGTTTGGCGTGGTGTCAGGATGATGCGACTTGGTCGGGCATCATGCTTCATGTTTGAAACATGATGCCCCAGTGCTAGACATCACTATAAACTGCATCACTGCAGGCATCGTAGCGATATGACTGAAAATATGTTTAAAGCTCTGTTAAAAATCCTACTCAGACAAAATCAGCACAAAAAATCCAAAAACATACGCGTTTACTTGATGAAACCACCGGGCTACTAAGCTCCCTAGTTTGTTTTGGTGGCATTACAGCATACGTTTCGGTAATATGATATCTGTTGGAGCTCCAGATCTAAATATAGAATTGTACAATTAAACAGACTAGGGAGGCAGGAGTATGTATGTGTGTATGTATGTATGTATGTATGTATGTATGTATGTATGTATGTATGTATGTATGTATGTATGTATGTATGTATGAAAAAAGATATATAATACCGGAACAACAGTTTTAAAAAAAATCCACCTACTTCGTTAACTTTTATACTTTATCCATTAACTTCAACTTATTCGATACTGGCGTTGGTTATTGTACTATTTTTTATACTTTGATGTAAAGGGGTGGGGATGGGGGCGATTATTCAGGTACAATGGCTCTTATGTACTTTAAAAAATATTAGTCCCAACATTATACTACACTGCACATGTTAAGGTATATTTATTATAAACACTGACAGTCGTAAGCATTTATCATGGTTGAATCACGTTAAGGTATATTTACTATAAAACACTGAACGTCAACGTCATAAGCATTTATTATCTTTGAATCACGTTTCGGTTAGTAGCAATTGATTGTCGGATGTAATGATCCATGTTGACAAGAATATATTCATATCCTACTTTCCATTGTATGAGGTTCACTTAGTCTTTGATACAGCAGTGTCCCGAACTTTACCTCAGGACAAGGTTAGCTTCGACCTGATGTCAACTTTGGATATTAATCACAAAATGCAAGAGTTTATTCATTGCTAGAGTTTACCCATTTACAAGCTAAAAATGAACTGTTCTATGTGAAAGAATGAAACAAGAATATAAAAAATACCATTCCAGTGCAGGTTCCCTTATTATGAAATGGATCCGAATAAATTGATATATTTGATGACAGATTTTCCTTCTTCGATTATACGCATGTCTTCCTTTCCTACCTAACTTTGGCTATCACATCAAAACAATAACTAAACTCGTTATACTCTTTATTCACTGTCAGGTCTAGTGGTTGAAGTCGGCCTGTATATGAGACAGGCACAAACAAATGATTGATTGATTCCACATCAAATATTGCCACTGCTTGCCGATTGCATTGCGCAACGGTCAGCCGGTTACGTATTTTGTTCACATATGGCATGATTACATTATACATATGCATTATACATAAAACGTATCATAGATTCTTAGTTACTCTAGTGAGTCTGTTTGAGTCACATCCCAGTAATCGAGGACAATTGCACCCTTTGGCATTATATGTCAGTCTTGTCTGCGTAAATAACTTATGGATAGTTCCGGATTTTCATATTGCGAATAAAATCGTTTGTTTGTTTGTTTTGTTTGATTAGGATTTTTAACTTAGCTTTAACACTTTTTTCAGTCATATCGCTATAATGTCTGCATTGAGGCAGTTTATAGTGATGTCTTGTACTGGGACATAATTCCGCAGACATGTAGCATGATCTCCCAACCAGTCACATTATCCTGCCACCAGGCCGACCAGTCCTAACACTAACCTCTTAATGCTGAGCGTCACACGAGTCAGCTGTTAGTACCATTTTTGTAAGTCTTTGGTATGGCATGGCCGGGGATCGAATCCACGACCTCCCGCTTTCGTGGCGGATGCACCAACCAATATACCTCTTGTAATAAAAAGCGGAAACTAACGGTTGTTTAGATCCACGGACTTCCATCGTCTAGACGCCACCTGGAACCAGCTGGCACCCGGTCTGAACCGAATTTACTATAAGACAGTCCGGAATATTATGCTGTTTCACTACAGTGTTAACTTTCTCTAAGAACACTTTCTTAATCTCTTCAAAATCGTGGTGCAGCTGTCTTACGTTTTTCGTTCATTTCCGTGTAACAAATCCAGTACGGCGACGTAGTGACCTTGCCCAGTGCTTGGTGGTGCTGATGTGTCCACCGTAACGTGCCAGCCGGCTGCGAGCATGCTTGGTTATCACGGCCTCTGCAACAGCCATTACAATCATGATATTGATGATTCCTCCATTATTTCTAAGTTTCTTGATCAAATCTTGTACCCAGCAACAGGCATGGTTTATAGCATAAAAAGATTACCCCAGTGTCATTTTAGCATATTAGATCGTTCATTCAGATCTTGCTGTTTTAACCTTATGTATTGGTCACGTATACTCGGTACAGTAATCTCACTGATTGTACAACTCAGATCTCTACTGCATTTGCTGGTTGCCTTGGCAACACCATTATAGATGGAGTATTAGGCTACCTTTGCCCATTTTTCCTCGTTATAACTGTTATACACTCCTTGCTTACTTTCTTGGGAGACAGACTGTGAAGCAGCGGTTCTATTGCGTCATTAGCTGCCCGATAAGCAAGCGCTTGCGCCGGAGATGCAGCTTCGGATGGCTTTGGAAGTCCAGAAACTGGGGGTGGGGTGGGGGTGTAAGTTCAAGTTTACCACTCTAAAGCCACTATATTGACGCCATGATAGAAAAATACTAATAGTGCAACTTGATGGTGGTTTAAGAAATCATTCATATGTACTTTAATTACTGATTGGTCTGGTTTTGTTGGCTGCGTCGGCTTCCTTTGATGTAGAAAACTCAAGCGAAAAGGTGGCTAAACTGATAAATCTTGACGGGTGTTTTATTTCTGCTCAGAGATGGAAGTATTTTTTATTGTTGTTGGCTGAGTCGGCTTCGTCTGATGTTTTTCACTTTGTCAACAGCACGGTATAAGTATTGAACATACCAGGTCTTTTGATTTCTTCCCATACAGGTGGTAGTAATGTTTTTTACATTAATGTGACCGCCGTTTGCGTCGGCATAGTTTTAATTTTTTGTATTCTTTATTGTGGGTATTTTTATATGCTAAACCATGAACTTAAATTTATACTAAAATGCAAACTTCTACAGGCAAAACGACGTATTCAAGTACCAACAAAAATACATTATTTTCTTCAAAATACATAACCACGAAAATTGAGCCCAACGAAAATAAATGATACTACGGTAGTTGCTTTTATTACCTCCTAATATTAGGACGGCCATGTTTAACAATACCTTCGAGATCGCTTGAAATTTCCTATACAAATCTGGCTACTGATGAATCTTCCATCCTGCCTAAGGTATGTAATGCTGTACATATATTTGATCACATTGTAACCAAGGATGGCAGAGTTAAAAATCTGTGACAATTAAAGGCGCAATAAGGTCCATTCATCCTAACTTCCTATTTCGCCCCGTCTCCAAATTGAACAGCTAGTTCCACCCACTAATCGGATGCTATGACTAACCGATTTACAGTAGAAACAGTGACGCCCCCCCCCCCCCTCCCCATTAACTCCTCTGTATACTTTAACTAGACATAAGAAAACCTGGTAGCAATCAGGTTCTCTGAAGCAAGGAACCATTTACCCCAGTACCCCAGTATCCCAAAAGAATCTTTGAAGTCATGCCATCCAATATGTCAATTAAAACACAACTGTAACTAACAACTCGTTTTGCTTCACTTCGGTTTGCATGTGATATAAAATATAACATTGCCCATTATTATGCTTTATGGCCTTTTTTCCTGGATTAACATTTGAGTAGCTTTATCCCACGTTTCTATGAAACAACCAGCAGCTCTTGTGACATAGCTGTGAGCAGTATAACGTTTTGTGGCACCATCACACTAAAGAGTTAATCAATTTGTTTGGTCAATATGTACACTTAAATAACTTGGTGTTCACTATTTCTCCTATAACCTTCGATGCTGGCAGTCGCGGGTTCGAATCTTGCCCATGTCATACCAAAGACGTATAAAAATCGTGCATTTGGTGCATAGGATTAAAAATTTAGTGTTAACACTGGTCGGCCGTATAGCAGAATAAGGTGAACGAAATGGACATCATGCTACATGTCTGCTGCATGATGCCCCTGTGCTAGACATCACTATATACTGTCACCTAGCTTGCAAACGTTGTAGGGCTATAACTGGATATTTTTTAACGTTACGTTGTGTAAATCAAACTCCCTCCAGCTCGACCATTTCCGTTACCCTGTTGTTTTAGAATTACCATGCAGCCGATCTTAAGTTATTCTGAACTACTGTGTCTCAAACTGTGTTTGCAAAATAAATATGTTCCTGCCATCCAACAGTTTTGGCATCCAGAAAATCGTGCTCTAGGTTTAGGAGCTTTTGCAGGCACCAGTTTGCATGTTTATATTATTCCGATCATCCAACTGGGCCTTCAACTTCTTTACGTTAGACGCGAACAAAAATATCCCGTTATTTTCAATCAGGCTTTTCAATTTCCATATTTGGTCTGCTGCTTATACTATTCAAACTATAATCTTTTACTAACATGGCTTGACATTTGGACTCCATTGAAAAATGCTATTCAACGTCTGCACAAGCTCTTTATCCTGGACTTCATCGTTCTTCAAGAACGATTGCAACTCAATGACCGGTGTATATCACATGCCGAAACGCAGTTTGCACTAATTTCGGGTCATCAGGTATACTTGTTGTCTCCTTGGTAGCAAACAAGAAGCCGCTCGAATATAGTCAACATGAACTATACAGCCTAATCAACACATTAATTAACAATACATGGCAAACCGATTGGAATCAAATTCACAAAGGGAGAAAATTATACAATGCCATCAAGGAAGTAAATAGAAATAGAAAACCACATATTTGCACAGGCTATGAACAAACAATAATCAATCGAATTCTCTTAGGAAAAACGAAACTGCCAAACGGCTTTGCAAAATACATATGGCTTTTCTCACATAACATAAATTGCTACAATTGTAACATCCCCGAAGATTTATACCACGTCTTCAATGATTGTAGAATAACCATGAAGGAAAGGGACAAATTCAGATCTGAACAATAAATCATACACATAGCCAGAATATTTCAATTAACAAATAGCAACCCCCAAACAATATTCAAACAAATAGTTGAATTTTTTTTTAAACTATAGGACTAATAGAGACAATGTAGAAAATAGGAAGAAAAAAACATAATGGGGAAAAAGACAACAGCAGCTTAGGACAAAACTCAAACCAAAAGCAATCATCAAAAATGAAAGATTCTTTAAGGGATGGAAGCATCACCAATAATGAGCAGGTTGATCTCAACCGTTCTTGAAACCCACATATTCTACGGTGGGCATGAGATGACCAAGGCTCGTACACTGAGCAACCAAACCGACAATTAAAGATGCGAGTAACACTATAAACAAAATAGGGAGACCAAAAGATTACATAAAAACTAGTAATTGATTATTCCCTTGGTAGACAACCAAAACGAAAGCCTCTTTACCGAATGGAAACACAACCAGGAATAAGCAGGTAGAGCTTAATCGTCCTTGGAACCCACATACACTACGGTGGGCATGAGATCACCAAGGCTCATACACTGAGTAACCAAAACCGAAAAATAAAGACGCGAGTAACCCTATAAACAATCTAGAGAACTTAGAAAAATTACTCAAAGCCCTTTGAGTAATCAAATCACTCCGGGAATAATAACAAGTCAATAATATAGGTGAAAGATAAATTAAGTTTGTTTTAATCATTTTGCAGCGCGTTTGAGAACCTACATGGATGAAATAGAAACTTCTGTCAACCGAAGATTCAGAGATTAATTTTCTTGGATATGTCTCTGATTTTAAATATAAGCTGTCAAATGCGTCTTTAGAAGAGATACAGTAATCTCCTTCTATAATCATTCATGAAATTTAGGTGTGACATAAAAAAAAAGAAAGTTTTCACCCTGGTGTCAAAAGTATCGAACTCGTGCACATACCTCAAAATCATAGTCTGCCTAAGAATAATTCTTATAAATCTGAAGAAAAACAACAATACGACTCAAATTCTATTATTAGTACTACTGGAAGGTGAGCACAGCAACAAATTTATAAAAGGAGTATGTTGATAGCCATATCCTTGATAATAGTCAACCATTTTGGTTGCGCCTGTCGCATGCATGGATAATTTGAATGAATTCAAGTAGACAGCTTGCAGTGACTTTGGTTTTATCAATATACAGACCTTCATAAATATTAAATAATCCGGACCAGAAACATTCATATTTGCAGCCATACGAAACAATCATCATTTGAATAGGAACAATTGTTTACAGATGCTCAAAAACGAAAAATACAATCTACCATGATGTTGAAATTTTAGATTCTTCACCTGTGAAACAACATCCTTACATGGTATATCCTCTCAAGCAGGAATGATCGGAAAAGGAAAGTCAATATTGCCTGGAAAATACTTTATTTAGGCCCATTAAGAGTAACTGGAGTTAACCGTGTATTCTTGTGTTGAGATCAGTAAGCACACTTTCCGTATGCTTACTGAAAAGTGAACAATGACCCTGACAATAGTCAAACCATTTTGGTTGCGCCTGTTGCACGATTGGAGAATTTGAATGAATTCAAGTAGACGGATTGTAGACGGATTTACTGAAAAGTGAACAATGTCAAAAATCCAGATACATTTCTAGTAGCAATCGATGGGTAATTTGGTAATTTGGTAATCAAAATTGGTAATGCAGAATATAAACCGAAGTTCAACCTTTTGTAAAGATCTTGGTAAGTTGCACTTCCGGAAAGAGCAAACGAAATTACAGAATTGCACGTCCAAATGGGCTTTATCAACATAAATTGCTGCCATTTGATATGAAAATTCTCCCTATAGTGTCCACCCTTTATTGTCATGGTAACATCTGGAATACAAACATGTAGCGCGTGCATAACTGACCTCATTATATACATTATAGCCATATGATGGTTGACAGATAATTTAACTTTAAAATTGAGACTCCAATTTAATTTCTTCTTGTGGGAACCATTATTTCGAAGCTGAAGATAGATAGATATCCTGACTTTGGAATGAGATTCCATTTTATGTTCTTCTTCTGGGAACCCAACCTTTTCCAGACTGGAATCCTTCACACCACCACTCACTCATACTCTCTCTCTCAGCTGTATAATTTACATCATATGATTGTAATTAGAGAGTGGAGTTGATGTGTTAGCAGCGCCGGTGCAAGACATTTTGGCGCCCTAGGCAAGATCAGATATATGACACCCCCATTCCATTCATGCCCTCCCCCACCCGTCCAATATGAAGTAAACCCTTAGCCCAGCTCCCACAACGATTGCCTAGTTCGCCTAGCGGAAGCATCGGCCCTGACCCGGATTAACATACTTAGGGGAACTATACTATCGCGGTATTTGCCTCACATGCAGTTGATTCCTTGGGGCAAACGAACGTGTACACGCACCAATCAGCGCAAGGTATCGAACTCTCGCCGGTCACACTCTGAACCCTCGATGACTCCGATCTAATTTTTCTATGCTATCAGAGCGTTCAGTCAGTCATAACATACACCACAAATAAAGAAGACACTCCAGACTTTTCAGACTTTACCATTTAAGTCACCGTACTGATTCGGACTGGTCAATTTAGAGGAAAGTTTATCCTTTGCTTTGTGTCTTCCACACACAGACAACAATTGTGATGCCACAATTCTGACCCTTTACAAAAATAAGGGCGACCGCAGTGACTGCAATAATTACAGAAGGATCTTGCTTCTGAGCATCGTTGGTAAAGTGTTTGCCTGCATCATACTAAAACAGGCTGTAGTTGCTGGTAGACCGTGTGTACCCAGAATCCCAGTGCGGCTTCAGAGCAGGTAGGTCAACAACAGACATGATTTTCTCTTTACGGCAACTCCAAGAGAAGAGCAGAGAGCAAGGTCAACCACTCTACATGAGTGGTTGACCTTGGCCTTTGACTTAGTCAGCAGGAAGGGCCTTTTTGAAGTTCTCAATAAGATCGGTTACCCAAAAAAACTCCACAGCATGAGCATGGATCTTCCTCAACCTCCTTTCCAGTTAACAGCGGTGTGAAGCAGGGCTGCGTTCTGGCACCAACCCTATTCGTAATCTTCTTCTCCTTGCTTCTGTCGTACGCCTTTGACTAGTCCACTGATGGCATATATATATATATATATATATATATATATATATATATATATATATATATATATATATATATATATATATACACCAGGTCCGATGGGAGGCTGTTCAACCTGGCACGACTGCTCTCAAAGACGAAAGTGAGGGCTGTGCTCATCATGGAGATGCCTTTTGCAGATGACGCGGCTCTTGTGGCGCACACTGAGGAAGCCCTTCAGAGACTGAGAGACCGTATTGCTGATGCCTGCATGCAGTTTGAACTCACCATCAGCCTGGAAAAGACAAGGTCAGCGTGCAAGATACCACCATTGCCCCTACAATCAAAATCAACGGTGTCACCTTGGAAGCAGTCAATAACTTTACATACCTGGGGTCAACCATCAGTAACACTCTCTCGCTTGATAAGGATCTGGACAGAAGGCTTGGAAAGGCAAATACCATCATATCAAGACTGACGAAGAGGGTGTGGGAAAAGAATGCGTTGACAGTGCAAACCACAGTCAAAGTTTACCAAGGCTGCATTCTCCGCACCCTTCTATATGAAAGTGAGACCTGGAGTACATACATGAGGCAAAAGCGCCAGCTCAACTCCTTCCATATACAGTGTCTTAAACGCATCTTGAAAATCAGCTGGCAAACAAACAGCGAAATCCTGCAGTGTGCAAATACCCATAGCGTGTTCTCCCTGCTGAGCAAACGTCGCCTTTGATGTCTGGGACACGTCCGACACATAGAGGATGGGAGGCTGCCAAAAAACATCCTATATGGCCAGCTGGCCGCTGGCATGAGAAGAGTCGGCCGCCCCTCACTCCGTTTCAAGGATGCATGCAAGCGGGACCTGAAGGCATGTGACATCGCACCCGATGGCTGGGAAGTGCTGGCCGAGGCCCGAGGCACCTGGAGACTGACAGTAAGTAAGGGTACATCAATCGCTGTTACGAGAAGAGGCCAGTTGGCAGCAGTGAAACGTGTAAGAAAGGGCCACATGACAGCAACCACAGCAACAAAGGCTTCCCAGCATGTCTGCACAAACTGCAAGAGGGATTGCCACTCGCGCATAGGTCTCCACAGCCACAACAAACGATGCCAACGATCCAGAGACAGACGATACCCCAAGGACGCTATCCGCATGGTCTCGCAAGACTAAGGCGTCAATGATGAGTGAATATAATTATTGATGAATATGACTATGAAAGGCTTGTTATCGCAGGAACATTTAAATGATCTGAAGTGAGAAGATATCATTACAGCTGAAAGTGATAGCCCATTCTTGCCTTAAATGCGATAAGCTTAAAACATCAGAATAAATATTATTATCAGAAGAATTAAAAGTAATATCAGAATAAAACGATTCTTATAATTTATTTTATCAGAATAAAATTAAAAATAAAGCATTATAATCTTATTCTGAATAAATATTTTGATTCAGAATAAAACTTTGAAATGCTCCTCATATGCGATATCGCATATGTCTTGAATAAAGTTTTAGTTGAGAGACACAGCAGCAGGAAGGGTGACGCATCTGACGTCATATATTTAGTGTCCAGGCGATAGTAGTTATGGAAACCTTAGATATGCAGAAAAGACCAACAGCAGTCTATTGCATTTAAATCTAACAGAAAATGCTAATGCAATAAAAAGGGACTCATCGCAGAAGGAAAAAACTCTTCGAAGAGAACGCTATCTTAAATCAGACTAATCTTTATGCAGATTTACCGATATCATTAAAACATTCAATGTTATTTTTAAAATTTCATTGTAAAATTATCGATTGCTATGGATTTTTGCTATAGCATTGTGGAATTAAACAGGGTCAATAAAGTTGGTATTGTATTGAAATGTATTAATATTGCAAGTGGAATCGATGTACAATCAAGTGAGTAGGATGTCCCATACATCTCTTGTATGGATATTCACCTATGAATGTAACAATCATTTTATAAGTATGTTTTATATTTCACTAGTACATAGGACATTTCTTGAAAATTATAATTTAGCAATGTGTAAAACTTAACAACAACAAATTTTTTTTTTTTAAAATCGAGTTTTTGCTGTCTTATACGCATATAATTCATGATATTTATTTTGAGAAATAGGTATTATGTTTGAACTGAAATATAACATATGCATACCACACATATGATATATACAAATTTACATTGATGCCTCCAACTTATTGGACATGTGTGCCGATTGTTGTGTTGTTCTGCATTTGTTGCTGCCGGTGTTTTCAAAGCATTGTTTTTAAATGAAGACATTATCTTGTCCCTGTCTTCTGTGCAACATAACAGCAAGAGATTTCCCTATTACATCAGAGCTGGAAACAGAATATGGTGTAAATGGACCACCCCGCTAGGATGACGTCTAATAATGATAAAGTAAGTTATCACTGAATTTTGACGTCAAAACTTTTCTCTAGGAATTTATACAATGCTCTTCAATGTAAACTTAAAAGGATAAGAGCTGAAATAGAGTGAATAAACATCATTTAAAGGTATATGTATTGAAATGACAACAATGACACACATAGCTGTAGCAGTGACCACTCAGAGTGTGCATATGACATGTATAAATATGACATGTATAAATATGACATGTATAAATATGACATTATATAAATACAGCAAACAACAATACAGAAACCAAACAGGCAAAGATTTCAGTGGCGAATATAAAAAATCAACCCAGGGATGAACACAGAAATTGTATAAAAGCAAACAATGTAATTTCTGCACAAATAACAACAACTTTTGCAAAGGTAGGTAGATCAAGGTTCGAGACAGAAAACAATGTTAATCAAGTAGACATCAAACTAGATAATACTAGGACATCTGGAAGCATGTGGCGGTGCTTTATTTTCTTCGGTGGATGATTATGTCTAAAGAAATACGGATGTTAGTGTCATAACCTTGATTGAGCGAACATTACACTATTAAATTAATGGATGGAAGACGATTTGAGCAGAGACATAGAATAAAAGAAAATGAATCTTGTATGCGGTACAGAACAATTTAGTCAATTAGACAAAACAAATTCAATTGCACAAGACCAATTACAGAAAGCATCTCTATCAGAAAATACATTAATTGAAAGTTTTACAATGTAAGGAGCAGTTCCTATTTATGTAAGTATTTTGAATTTAAACATAACCTGTCCATACTCTAGATTCAAAGTTGGTTGTCAGATGAAGTCTTAGAACACAACACTATATCTTCATTCAGATATGGATTCGTTAATCCGACATAAAAGATTTAGTATCCGAGCGGAATCTTTAGAATCTGGCGTAGTACCTATTTTCCTGATAAATAAATAGCTGAAGGCTAAATTTCTGAAGTGAATACAACACAACCTGTATCAAAGTTACACACCAGAACCCATATTAAAGATCTCAGCAGACATTTTATTGCAAATATACCGAAGGTCATAGCATTGCAATCAGTACCATATACGTTTGATCGAGCTTATCTCTTTATATACGAGATGTCTTTAGTACCGGAGATTTGATGTCAACAAAAGTAGTTAATACTGATTACTACCATTCTTAGAGGCCCCTAGTGGCTGAGTGATCTAAAGCGCTCACTGTTATGGATCACTGCCATCTCACCTCTGCGTGTGTTTGAGTCTCAGGCTCGGCTAGTGTGGGTATGTGAGAAAGCTTGTTGGTAGCTTCTCATGTGTCGGTGGTTCTTTCCGTGTTTTCCTGGGTTCTTCTTCCACCAATAATACTGGCTGCCATGTATATATCCTATCTTGTACTGAAAACTGGCATTAAAGCCTAATACAACAACAACAACAACAACAACAACAACAACTATCATTGTGTACTCATGCCTAAAAGCAAGCAAATTTCTTGCAGTGGGAACTATTAATCACTATACAGATTAATGTCAGACACATCCACACATATGACTGATCAATAAATAGAAATCGAACCCACCTTGCCGCTCTAACCTTTATACCGCAACCGATTCCCATTTACAATAATTCACACCTTGACTAACAAATAGATCAATCAAAATTTTTATTTTTAGATACACTTTAGCTAACTAACAACTTACTGTCATAAACCATCTTACTAAAATAATTAACGTTAAGTATACATGATTGTAAGTAAGTAATTCAGCTAGTAATGTTTTTTTCTACTACATGTTAACTCATTTCATTCAATAAAACAGATATTCACTCTGTTGTCCTTTTTCACTTGACATAGTTATCAAACAGAATATCCATAATAAACATAAATGTCCCTATCATATGCAATCCAATAATATAGTCCTTGAACTTGCTACAGATTTAATTATGTGCAAAACTACATACATCAACTTAAAATTGCTGTGGGTTAAAAAGGCAACTGTAAAAGTAAAGATGTAGGTAGACTAAGATGTAGGTAGACAAAGATGTAGGTAGACTAAGATGTAGGTAGACTAAGATGTAGGTAGACTATGATGTAGGTAGACAAAGATGTTGGTAGACTAAGATGTAGGTAGTAGACTAAAATGTAGGTAGACTAAGATGTAGGTAGAAGACTAAGATGTAGGTAGACTAATATGTAGGTAGACTAAGATGTAGGTAGACTAAGATGTAGGTAGTAGACAAAGATGTAGGTAGACAAAGATGTAGGTAGACTAAGATGTAGGTAGACTAAGATGTAGGTAGACAAAGATGTAGGTAGACTAAGATGAAGGTAGACAAAGATGTAGGTAGACTAAGATGTAGGTAGACTAAGATGTTGGTAGACAATGATGTAGGTAGACTAAGATGTAGGTAGACTAAGATGTAGGTAGACAAAGATGTAGGTAGACTAATATGTAGGTAGTAGACTAAGATGTAGGTAGACTAAGATGTAGGTAGACAAAGATGTAGGTAGACTAAGATGTAGGTAGACTAAGATGTACATAGACCAAGATGTAGGTAGACAAAGATGTAGGTAGACTAAGATGTAGGTAGACTAAGATGTAGGTAGTAGACTAAGATGTAGGTAGACTAAGATGTAGGTAGTAGACTAAGATGTAGGTAGACTAAGATGCAGGTAGTAGACTAAGATGTAGGTAGTAGACTAAGATATAGGTAGACTAAGATGTAGGTAGACAAAGATGTAGGTAGACTAAGATGTAGGTAGTAGACTAAGATGTAGGTAGACTAAGATGTAGGTAGACAAAGATGTAGGTAGACTAAGATGTAGGTAGACTGAGATGTAGGTAGTAGACTAAGATGTAGGTAGACTAAGATGTAGGTAGACTAAGATGTAGGTGCTGATGGACACTCATTCAAACATTAATATCATGGATAACAAGATATTTGGAAAGCTGAAACATAAGCATAACTATATAAAAGATACACAAATGCATTTGTGTTAACGATCAGCAATGAGACTAAAAATTGGATCACAACAGCTTTATTCTACATAACCGAAGGAAGTTTCAAAATCTACTAAGCTGTGAAAAAATCACACTGTTTCAAATAGTTCCAAGAATCTATGCTACGGCGAAAATCACGTTTTGAAGAAATGTGCAAGACGTTTACGAATATCTTCATTTGTCTTCTCTATGAGTGATCATGTGACTCTTCAACTGACAACTAAAAAACACCGTTACATTTGAACGGTTTATCTTCAGTCTGTACAATCATGTGATGCTTTAACTGTCTACTTCTGATTAATCACAAAACATAATGTTTAAATGCTTTTTCTCAAGTATGTATCTTCATGTGCTTGTTCAAGTAACGCCTACAGGCAAACATTTTACTACAAACTTGACATTTAAATGTTTTTTCTCCAGTATGCAACATTGTGTGCGCCTGCAAATCAGAGCTGCGCTTCGTCACGTAATTACAAATTTTACATTTGAATGGTTTGTCTTCTTGATGAGTTTTCATGTGACTCTTCAACCGATTATTCAATGGAAACGTTTTATTACAAACTTCACATTTGAATGGTTTATCTTTGGTATGGATCAATTTGTGTATTTTCAAACTCTTGCTGGTCCTAAACAATTTGTCACAAACTTCACATTTGAATGGTTTCTCTCCAGAATGTACCATCGTATGATTCTTCAGCTCAAAACCACTGATAAACTTCTTATTACAAACTTGACATTCACATGGTTTGAGTCCAGTGTGTATCATCATGTGCTTCTTTAAACCACTTCTATACCTAGATGAGTATTTACAGATTTCACATTTGAATACTTTATCGCCACTGATGCTAGTATGTTGCTTCGTATGGCTTTTCAATTGACTGCTTGAAGTAAATATTTTATCACAAACGCGACACTTTAATTGTTTTTCTGTAGTAAGCACACTCTTCTGGATCGTCAAATTACTGATGCTCATGTCATCACAAACTTTGCCTCCATTATGTAACCTCGTGTGGTTTTTAAAAACATCAACGTGTCCAGACATGTAATTGCAAACGTTACATTTGAATTGTTTGTCTCTATGTATTATTTTGTGGCTCTTTAACAGACTAGCAGAAGTAAAGATTTTATGACAAACTTTACATTTATATGGTCTATTTCCACTATGTGTCCTCCTCATGTGCATTTTCAAGTCATTCACTCGCCTAGACATGTAAGTACAAATTTCACATTTGAACAGGTTCTCTCCAGTATGTATTAACATGTGCATTTTCAATGCACTATGTAGTGGAAACAATGCATCACAAATTTCACATTTGAATGACTCTTTTCTATTATGTAACATTGCATGCATCTTCAGGGACTTACTCCTGGTAAAAGCTTTATTGCAAATTTCACATTTGAATGATTTATCTCCAGTATGTACCATCATGTGTTGTTTAAAGTCAGATCTGCGTGTAGACAGGTAATTGCAAATTTCACATTTGAATGGTTCTCCAGAATGCACCATCATGTGGCTCTTCAACTGACAAGACCAAGTAAATGTTTGATCACAAACTTTACATTTAAAAGGTTTATCTTTGGTATGAATCCTTTGGTGTATCTTTAGATAGCTGAGTGTCCTATAAACGTTCTCACAAAGATCACATTTGAATGGTTTATCATCTGTATGTACATTTGTGTGCATTTTCAACTGAGTTACCCTAGCAAACATTTTATCACAAACTTGACATTTGAATGGTTTTTCTCCAGTATGTATCCTCGTGTGCGTCTTCAATTGACTGTTCATTCTAAACTTCCGATCACAATATTTACAATTGAATGGTTTTTCTCCTGTATGTATCATCAAATGCATCCTCAAATTACAAAGTTGTCCAAACGTTTTATGACAAATTTCACATTTGTATGATTTAGTTCTAGTATGTTTCTTTGTTTGGCTCTCCATTGTCGTCAGATTGTTACACAGGCGCTTGATTCATGCAAAGTTACAGACACCACGCAGTGATTCCTATATATCTCTTCTGAAGACTAAAGAGTTAAGTAGCTGTTATGTTAAGCGCCACTACCATATATGTTTCGGTAATTTGATATCTGTGGGAGCTCGAGGCTTATCTGTAAACTGTCTATTTACATTAAAGAGACTAGGGAGGCAGAAGCAGAATATACCGTATATATACCATTAAATCTCACTCTCTTTAAAACGGACCAAACTGTTTTAATGTTTGTGTATCATGGAAAAATAAATAGCGGAGAACTCGCCCCATGGAGAACTCGCCCTAGGAGAACTCATCCCAGGTGTCAGGAGAAGTCGCCCCATAGTGGTCGGAGAAGTCGCCCCACTTTGCCTGGAGACGTCGCCCCAAGGATAATATATAATAATTCTGAGATTTCGCCACATGGTTGTCAAGGCTTTATTTATTGTTGTTTTTCTTCAACTTAGTAACTTATTAAATCTTCATAATTTGCAATTTTTTTCCTTCAACTTTTCCTTTTGATCAACTCCACTTCTGTACTTAACGAAAAATAAGTGGTATCTGTCCCTTTCGCTCTGCTCTTCAAATCATTAGATGCGTTTTATTTGGAAAAATAAGCATGATGGGATGTTTGCAGTTTTAGATATAAAAGTAAGCATGATGGGATGTTTGCAGTTTTAGATATAAAAGTAAGCATGATGGGATGTTTGCAGTTTTAGATATGAAATGGTTCCAACATAATAACCTAAGTCATTCTGAGATGACGTTATGACATTGACTTTTATAACCCGAAATCGACTGAATTGGCGCTGTACAGACTCAGACCCAAGATCAATCGGACTATAAGAAGATAAATATAGAAAGTAAAGTGAGACACAGTAAAATAAACATAAAAAACACATCACTTTACCAAAATTCAAAATAAAATAAATATTAAAGGAGACTAGAAACCAGTGGAAATATACAATAATATTAAATACACTGCAGAGAAAAACATGATTCTGAAGCGTCGTGTGCGACCGTACTGCCAATATTGAGATATTGGCATATCTTCTAGGCGCTGAGTTTCCGTGACCTCGTATGCATATTTTCCGCGCCTATTCGGTTACTTTCGGAAAGTGACGTCATACTAGCAACTCCAGCATCCAGACCTACAGTTGCAAGGTTCATTTCATATAGAGTACCATGCCGTTTTGCGTTGCTTACGGGTGTAATAGCATACATAGAAAAGGCTGTGGAGTTCATTTTTTTTCTTTTCCAAATGATAAAGGGATAAAGAATGTCTGGATACATTATTACAAGCGAGTCGATTTCAATGCAACACCATACAGCAATCCGTGCCCATTACATTTCACAAAGGAATGTTACCAGAGGGATCCTAAAAACATAGAACCTCTAGGATACACGAATGCTAAGCCTAGACTAAAAGTTGAAACTGTTCCAGACATACCATTGTATATTTTAAATCCTGGTAGAGTGTCAAACGTACGAGTTACGAAAATATGCAGAAGGCCAAGTAAGTGCTAATAACAAATATGACAGCCCGACACCTGATCGTGCTGATGAAATGAGTAAAAACAATTTCTTCTTCAAGATTACAATCTAAATAAAGTCACCACTGTCCTATGTATAATTGAGATCTGACTTTAATCAAATGGAATTTTTGCTTAAAAAATTAATAATAATAAGATTATCAACCCTTGACACGGTCGTGTTTTGAGAAAAACAATTTAAGTAATTTTAAAAAAAAAATATTAAAAAATTATTTAAAAAAACAACCTTTCAGTCTATGCCTATTACTCGTAAAATGTATAAACGGAAATCTGTAATGATTGGAACTGATATAAAACCGTCCCTTGGGCAGTTTAAATAGCAGCGATTAAAAGAAAAGAGATCCGATATAAAATCAAAGTTTCACATTAACTGGCTGACAATAGAAATTGGGGGGAGGCGACTATTGACCCCACCTATTTGCCCCGATGTGCAATTTCTCCCTGTGATACGCCTTATTATACCCCAGGACAAGACCTTTTTTTGCATATTCTGGTCTGCATAATAGTTAGAGGTTAGAATTAAGTACACAAACATAATGGCAGTTTAACAAAATAACAATTATTCCTTATCATTGCACTTATGTTGTGAAAAGGACTGGCCCTCTGACATAATTCAAAGAAACCATGTGCTACAGAGTGTGTATGTAAGCACCAGAAAGTCATTGGCAAATAAGCGATGCCGAATTTTGTTGTAACTTCGATGTCAATGACTTCATTTTAAGAGTTCAAATCTGCAGTCAAACGTTACCGTACATGTATGTGGCCATTGTTTTCCCACATTTTATATCCCATCCTATTTCCATTAGTTTAAGTGTTAAGATATGTAACACTGTTTACTGAATTAAATATTTATTTTGAATTAGTTTTTTTAGGGGCACATATACTGCGTCGTATTTTTTTTATTCCTTCTTTTAATTTAATCATGGTAATGAAACTTTACATAGATGGTAGTGGAATGTCAGGTGTTAACTGGCCTAGTTTTTTTTAAGGGCGGAAATGGAGATTGTGTTTGCAGAGAAAATTACGCATCCTTCATTGTGATAATTCATGGGTTTTAAACTAATTGGTGACAATTTTTTTTACAAGAAGTACTTCTGTAGTAGTTAAATAATCTGAAATTTACGTGAATAATGTTTAATCTTAATCTATTTACTGAAGACAAAAACTGTCCTGTGATATTAATTATTTCTTCACTACAATATTCACAAGTGATAAAATAGAATATGACATTTGTGGACTGCACACTTGATGAAAAAATTACATATGGATTTTCTTCTTCTGAGAAATGAAAATTGAGAGACATATTGAAGTAATCGAAAAATCAAGAGAGATATTACGAGATAGGGAGGAAATACCTCCAAAACTGGAATTTATTTTCTTTCTTTCTTCTCTCGGCTTGAAAGTTAACATATATGAACTGTTCGGGTTTGTGGAATTTCAGTCAGGGCTAGTAAGTTTATTTAAGTCATCAGCCCGGGGCCTGTGCTTAAAACATTTCTTTCAGCACTGACCAGTACAGTACGTACTCTGTTAACGAATCATGTATATACTTACAGATTTGTCAATACGCTAACTGTAGCATGCATGTAAAATACACTGTAATTGAATCATAGAAAGGAAGCTTCTTAATGTTGAAATTAATTACGTATGATTTCCTCCTCGCAGATTTATTTGTGGGGTGTTGATTTTTTTTTGTGTGTGTGAAAAATTACTTTCGATGAAAACCGTTATCAATGGCCTCTCTCGCTTGCCATGTTTCTGTTTGTATACGAGGACTTGCTAGTATGACGTCACGAGACCACGTGATCTGTCGTCTCATTAAAACTCGGAAATACTCGGCAATTTACGGAATCATTGTATCTTCTTCGCAATAAAATCAATATCCGCACACGATATTATATTTTTAAACATTATATTCGAATTAGAATTTGTAAAGAATTACATTTATAAAATAAAAATTTTCATTTCTAGTCTCCTTTAAACGTATGTAATACCCTTAAAAAATGATGAACATGATGACCCAATTAGAGGTGGAATTCACGAAATAAGACAACTGGTCAAATTCGAACGAAAAGGCTATCCTAAACACAATTTTTTTTTACTTTTTTATTGGAGGAGGGGGCATCTGTCTGGTGCCCTCAAAAAATAGAAAAAAAGAGAATATCCAATAAAATTTTCTGATCTTATGAGACTTTCTGATAGCCATATATTTAAATGCGAGATGTAATACTGTTTCAACGATCATACCTATCCGGGTTCCTAGAAACACCGAAATACACTGAAAACACCGAAATACACCGAAATACACATGCATTTACATGTTCTCTCTGTATATATCGATTTCCACTCACACATTATCTTTGTTTTTGTTTGAATAATTATATAAAGCAAAAAAAAATTGATTTATTATATTTTTGTAACACTTATTTACTTTTTACTTGTTACTATCACAATTCATGTAATGACGTTACTTGGTCGTACTTGATTCGACAGGCCTGATATATGGCGTATCAGTAATACATACACAGCGTAAAAGAGGTAAATATCAAAAGTATTTGCCGGCATTATTTTATATATTACTGTAACTTTTGATTATATAGTTTTTGATCAAAATAAATACCATTTAATTTAATTTCCGATTTAAAGGTTTTTCGATTATTTGTGATATATATCAACTGTCTTAACATCATAACCTTATATATATATATATATATATATATATATATATATATATATATATATATATATATATATATATATATATATATATTATACCACATACATTAAAAATAACATGGCATTTAAAGTGTTGGTATAAAGCAAATCTATATAACAATACTATTGGTATATCAAATAGTGATCCGCCCATAGCGCAATAATACGAATATATAAACATTCTTTCTACCGTAGGCCTATAGCTCTATGAAGAATTTCTACTCATTCATTAATCATAAATGACATGAAATTAACGACACAAATATTAATAGTCCCTGTTTTCTAAATATTAAAATGGTACACAATTTCATCGGAATCGTGTCTTTTTCCTCTCCCCCTCTCATTCAAAATAAGCACAAATCTGGAGTGAGAGTGAAATATATTGCGCTGGACGAAAACATTAAAGCTGAACTTGTACCAAGTAACCCACAGTACTCTGTTTCCTCGTAAACCTATCTTACGCTTTCCTTGGGATTTATCTATAGTATTCATAATATCAATGATACATAGTTGCAATCGTCAGACGACACACAAGGCCTACATGTTAAATTTGTCGGTTACGATGCGCACATACTGTATTGTGTTTTAAGCCTTTGTTGTTGTTTCTGAAACCCGTTTTAATCGAGTATTAATAATTAAATATAAAACTGTCCAAATGGTCGCCAGCCCCCCCCCCCCCCCGCTCCTCTCTGGAGCAAAAATACACGAAAATACAAGCGTTGTGGATTTTTGCTTGTGTCATACGACGATGCCTCTGGACCTATGAATGATGGCAATGTTATTCAAGACGTACAGAGAGAGAGAGAGAGAGAGAGAGAGAGAGAGAGAGAGAGAGAGAGAGAGAGAGAGAGAGAGATGTTTAGTCTGTAGAATCGCTAATAAAATCAAAATGATGACTTAGTTGAAGTGTCAATATATTAAAATATTTTAATTACCTCTTGGTTCGTGATTCCAAATCGTTTATATTCCACGCGAATTTCCATACGACAGTAGGTCGATGACAGTACATGCATAGTCTATAATAAGATCACCGTGTTTGCAGTGCACTACTTTCTTCATTTTAAAAAACAACACAACAACATATTTTATGTTTAAATAATGCGTGTGTCTTATATTGATTTAATAAATGTGAATAAAAAAAAGAAAATGAAAAAGAAAACAATCAACTTATCAATTTGAATATGTGATTGTGAATAACAAGAAAAATCGTAGAACTAGATTTTGTAGCAGACAGCCACTTGGTTGTGAGGAGGTCATTTACTCGGGCAATATATCAGGAGCACATCGTAACTCCAACTTGCAAATATTTGTATTTGTATGTGATATAAATAAAATATATGTATAGTATGTACGCTGTATCATTGATATACCACTCGTTGTATAAATTTTTCATTAAAAGGAAACTCGGGCAAGCCTCGTTTCCTTTTAATTAAAAATTTATACATCTCGTGGTATATCACTGATACAGCGTACATACTATACATATATTCTATATATATATATATATATATATATATATATATATATATATATATATATATATATATATATATATATATATATATATATATATATATATAGGTTATGATGATAAGACAGTTGATTGTCAGGGTGTTAAGAAAGTCTGTTTTTGGAAATATGTGAACGGTGAATAAAGTCTTACATGTTTGAATAATAATAATAAGCAAACTAATGTCAATTTATATGATTTATTTATTCTGTACTTGACTGGATATATATATATATATATATATATATATATATATATATATATATATATATATATATATAGGCAGTAAGACCCTGATATATATGGTAAATGGCGAATTGTAATACATACACAAAGTAAACGCGAAATATAACAAAGTATCAAATTCGAACGTGTGTGTGTGTGTGTGTGTGTAAGTGTGTGTGTGTGCGTGCGTGCGTGTATGTTGATACCGGCTGATGTATTTTGCTTTGTTTCACTTTTATCTCTTTCAGGCCATCAGTTTCTCTCTCATTTGAGAGAGAGAGAGAGAGAGAGAGAGAGAGAGAGAGAGAGAGAGAGAGAGAGAGAGAGAGAGAGAGAGAGGGGATAGGATGGGAGGGAGAGAGAGAGTCGCACACACGGGCAGACGCATTAAGACGTACAGTCTTTGCATGTGTGTATATTTGTTTAAAAAAAATAACAGCTTACATGGGAATAAAGATAATGTGTACCATAATTAAGACTAGTAGTCAGTTTATTCATTTCTAATTTGTTTGGAGTAAAGGAGGAACTATCATTGACGATACTGAATAAAACATAAACTTAACTGGTATGAGGTTGATGTTGCAGCAACTAAACTGGCAAAATGCTCGGCATCTCTCTCTCTCTCTCTCTCTCTCTCTCTCTCTCTCTCTCTCTCTCTCTCTCTCTCTCTCTCTCACACACACACACACACACACACACACACACACACACACACACACATATATATATATATATATATATATATATATATATATATATATATATATATATATATATATATATATATTACATAGTATCTACCTGTTGTATGAACAAAAATATCTTTATACAACTCTCGCATAGTTGGGCCGAATTGTCTTTCGAGTTAGGCTGAATTGTCTTTAAAGTTGGGCCGAATTGACTATAAGTCATTTGGCTCTCTCTCACACACACATATATATATTGGTTATGATGATATGACAGTTGATTGTAAGGGTGTTTAAAAAGTCTATTTTTGTTAATATGTTCCGAATTAAGGGACTTACCAAATAAAGATTGTTTCTTAACTTGAATACGAAATGAGATCAAAGGGAGAACAATAAATATATGTGCAGTGCATTCAATTAGAACATGAATTAAGCGACTTGAAACAAAGTGAATTAAGTCGGCTTACACCGTCCGTTCCGGAAATTACATGCGTTCCGGAACGATCAGTCGTTTTCAATACTAACAACCATCTGGAATGATCAACCTATCCAATCAAGTACGACCCATTGACGCGTGCATAAGTATGAAAAAGTAAATAATTCTTATAAAAATAAAATAAATCATTTTTTTTTGCTTTATATTATTATTCAAACAAAATCAAAAATATTGTGTGAGTAGAAATCGATATATGCAGAGAGAACATGTAAATACATGTGTATTTCGGTGTGTATTTCGGTGTATTTCGGTGTTTTCAGTGTATTTCGGTGTTTCTAGGAACCGTACCTATCCCGCTTTTTGTACCTGTTTTGATATACACTGGAGGCAAGGAAATTAAGAATAAAGGTGTGCATATTATTATTATTATTATTGTTTGCGTATATAAAGCAATAAAGATGAGCATCGTTAAATTATTTACACTAGGTTTTGACTATGATTAAGGTCTGATGAACCCAAATCATTATAAATTTATGATAAAGATATTATTGATTGGCTTTAGGGGCCATCCATAAATGACGTCACGCGATTTGGGACGATCTTTGACCCCACCCCCCGTCACACATCGTCACAAAAAGTCAGATGTAACGTCACATTTTTGAAACACCTTCCACTCCCTCGTCACACATCGTCACAAATATGTGACCTCTCCCTCCGCCCCTAGGTGCGTGACGGTCCCTTACTTTAAATGTTTCCTTTCACAATTAGTGCTTGCCTTCATTTAACTTTCTCACATTCAGTAACTTGCATTATGTTCTTTTTTGGTACATGGTACTCCGGAAGCTTCAAAAAGTTCAAAACAAAGCTGCACGGATCACCTTTAGAGTACCTCGATCAGAGCACATCTCACCACTGCTCTGTACCCTACACTGGCTATCGATTCGATACAGAATCAAACACAAAATTTGTTCTCGTTTTTTAAAATCACTACAGTTCCTTTGCAATCCTGTGCATTTTAAATATGATGCAAGGAGTGGCTTTATCATGGTAAAAAGATTTAAATATTTTTTATTTCGTATCTTATTTTTCTTTCTTTTAGAAAATGTTTTCAATGTCATTAAATTTTAAACTTTTTAAAATGTAGTTTGCATGTAAAGATATATTGCCTTCATGTATACAATATAAGAAAATATTTTCCTCAAACTAAGTCTTAAACAACTGCTTTATTATTTGAAGTAATAAACGAAATTGAACTATATACTTAGTTTCTGACAAACTATCAATCAACATAAATAATAACACTATTTTCATTGTGTTTTCACTCAAAATAATTATAATGTATAGGCGGCAGTGTGCGTTTTTTATTCATATTCATTCAAACATATTGTCATACACAATAATATACTGAAAGACACTCAAATACGTCATTTTTAAAATTAAAGTCATTTTTAAAATTAGTCATTTTTAATATTAAAGTAATTTTTAATATTAAAGTAATTTTTAATATTAAAGTAATTTTAAAATTAAAGTCATTTTTAATATTAAAGTCATTTTTAAAATTAAAGTCATTTTTAATATTAAAGTAATTTTTAATATTAAAGTCATTTTTAGTATTAAAGTCATTTTTAAAATTAAAGACATTTTTAAAATTAAAGTCTCAGGATTTTACTGATCAAAACTGAACTTTACACCAACCTTACGAATCGTGGACCGAAAGAACAGAACGAACGAATATAATGTGCTTAGTACGTAACGTAGCATACTGTCCAGTAGACTGGGAAAGCCTTTTTACTATATTAATTTTCAGACATTTTGTATGATATATGAAAGAAATACATTTTGAAATATGTTCCAAAACTTGTTTTTGTGTATTAAACCCATTTCTGCCACTACCCCATACTCTTCTTTAAATAGCAGAAGAGGTTTATAAAATGGACACGCCAATCTTCCATATATGTTGTTGTATTTCGAGCATTACCATGCATAATTCATGACAGTTACATTCAAACTATACATCCGTTTCGCATGTTGGATTGAAAAAATCTCACACCACCGAACTTAAGATAGCAAAAAAATGTAATAATTAATGACTACAACATAGCAATCAACTTAAGAAATCAAAATAAAATCAATAGTAATATATTTTATTATTAATAGCTGAAGCACTAATCTCATATATATATATATATATATATATATATTGCATAACACGCTATTAATATTCAATTTTGTTACTATACGAACTGTCGCCAGAATGCAGTTTCCAGCTTCTTTTCAGTTTGATGTTACATCACTTGCACAAAAGAAACTAAATATTAATTTATTATATAACTAACATTAAATATCTCAAATATGAATTACACATTCACCACAAATATACACTATGGTATATAAGATATAACTGATGTGCGTTCCGGTGTTTCTCTTGCGTTTTGGCGTTTCGGTGCGTTCCGGCGTTTTGGTGCGCTCCGGTGTTTATATGCACCGTATTTTCTTACATAAAAATACGAAATAACCTGATAATGAATTACAATGTACAGATCAAACTTTAATTTAGATTCTAAAACAAGATAAACTGAAACAATATATAAACTTTAAAATTTACATTTATCCTTAATAGAACGAATAAAACTATTTAAAATTATTGACGTGAATGACCCTCTGATTTCAAATATTTTGTCGATATTTTCAAGTAGTACTAAACTTTAGTAATATTATCAAATTGTTGAGACAGTTTAAATGCCAAGGATTGCTGACAATCTCGTATTTCGAATAATTCTTCCACATTGGGTTCTGCATTTTAAATCCATTTCTATGCGAAACATCTGATACATTTAATTCATCTTCTACTTTTTCATTGTTTGATGATTCGTGTTCGTCATCAATTTTCTCATCATTTGAGATTTTCCTAGGCACTAAAACTATGTCTGTCCGTTTTAGTCGATATTCACCTCATCATGTATTTACTAATAGTAGCATAGTACAAACATAATAACAGAGCCTCGACCAGTCCGCTATTGCCATTTCAAAAGGTTTCATCTGGACAGTTATTTCAATGGTTTTATCTGGACAGCTATTTCAATGGTTTTATCTGGACAGTTATTTCAATGGTTTTATCTGGACAGCTATTTCAATGGTTTTATCTGGACAGTTATTTCAATGGTTTTATCTGGACAGTTATTCCAATGGTTTTATCTGGACAGCTATTTCAATGGTTTTATCTGAACAGCTATTTCAATGGTTTTATTTGGACAGCTATTTCAATGGTTTTATTTGGACAGCTATTTCAATGGATTTATCTGGACAGCTATTTCAATGGTTTTATCTGCACAGCTATTTCAATGGTTTTATCTGGACAGTTATTTCAATGGTTTTATCTGGACAGCTATTTCAATGGTTTTATCTGAACAGTTATTTCAATGGTTTTATCTGGACAGTTATTTCAATGGTTTTATCTGGACAGCTATTTCAATGGTTTTATCTGGACAGTTATTTCAATGGTTTTATCTGGACAGCTATTTCAATGGTTTTATCTGGACAGTTATTTCAATGGTTTTATCTGGACAGCTATTTCAATGGTTTTATCTGAACAGTTATTTCAATGGTTTTATCTGGACAGTTATTTCAATGGTTTTGTCTGGACAGCTATTTCAATGGTTTTATCTGGACAGTTATTTCAATGGTTTTATCTGGACAGCTATTTCAATGGTTTTATCTGGACAGTTATTTCAATGGTTTTATCTGGACAGTTATTCCAATGGTTTTATCTGGACAGCTATTTCAATGGTTTTATCTGAACAGCTATTTCAATGGTTTTATTTGGACAGCTATTTCAATGGTTTTATTTGGACAGCTATTTCAATGGATTTATCTGGACAGCTATTTCAATGGTTTTATCTGGACAGCTATTTCAATGGTTTTATCTGGACAGTTATTTCAATGGTTTTATCTGGACAGCTATTTCAATGGTTTTATCTGGACAGCTATTTCAATGGTTTTATCTGGACAGCTATTTCAATGGTTTTATCTGGACAGTTATTTCAGTGGTTTTACCGCTGACAGATCAGAGTAGAACGTTTCATTCTCCTTTTTCTTTTGCAACTGACAGCCATTTCTGAACGTGCTTTTGCGCAACTACTTGCGTCTGCTGAAAATCTAATGTGATTTGTATGGTTAAAACATTGCAATACTGGTTCACTTGGTCCTACATTCTTTTGAACTCTGAAAGTTTCTTCGTGATTTTGAGACCAATTCCACTGAATGTTCTTGTCTACTAAATTTCTCACTGTTACTGTGTTACCCGATAGGTCAAGCAAAAACTCTTGCCAGGTTAAAATCATGCCCAGAAATCTTTCGAAGTCTTATTTGAATGTAGGTTTCTTCAACCATGTATGGCATCTACGTTTCATTGAGATGGCTTCGTGTCATTCTTTTTAAATATAGAACGTTACTTTAAATTGTAAGTTCTTGCACAATAACTATGCATTTTTCCTTTCTGTAACTTCAGTTCGGCCTTTCTGGCTTTGTCCAAAACTTATATTAGGCGTAAATCATGCTACATTTTTTCTTCCGCTAATGAGATATCGTCCATTGACGAATCAATTCCTTCCAAGTTTTCCAATAGTGTATTAGTTTTTTAGTGATAAATTTATACGGCACTTGATATCTCAAAACAGATAATATGCACTGGTTACATCACTGTGGTGTTAAAAAGAACTACTTTTCTTTACTATTGCTGGTGGCAGCTGTGGAAGCCTTGAAAGGAAGAGGAAGAAATCAAATGATAATTTTTAAAGGGATAGAACCAAAATGGAAAGATAACGTGACGGGGCAAATTTATGGCGATCTATCTTAAACCTATTAGCTGAGTCCAGAGAACCATTTATTAGAGTTCTCGAGCATGAACGCGAATCAATCGTCAAACTGTAATGTTCGGAATGTCATTTCGAGGGGAGAATGCTATCCTTAAGTAAGCAACTGTTTGGACAACAGCCAGACGAACCATTGTGGGCACAGTTAACGTTATTTTCAGCATAAAACTGCCCCAACTGAAATATCGCAAAAACTCTGTTATTATCAAACTACCAGGTCAAGCTTTCCCCAATCTTTGGCGCCACTGAGGAAGGGAACGAGAGATTTCACTGAATAGTTTCGCTAGTTAAGGAGGCGTGTTTCCCACCCCAAAATTCCTAGGTTTTATATCGCCGAATCGGAAATTTTAATCAGTTTAAGCTTTTCTGCAGGAGAAAACCAGTGTAGGCTCCAAGTAATTTGCAAGAAATTCCCTTGTAAAAGAATGTGACAGATCAATGTAATTTGTTGATGCGATATATAATATACAGTAAGAACTGTATATTGAAATCTCTTTTGAGTTATGACATTCGTGTAAATTCTGATATTATTAGTAGATGGAACAAATTACTCTTTTAAATGTGTCATTTAATTTTATTCTTAATAATGCATGGAGCAATTAATATTTGTTTATGCTGCTGTATATTTGTATGTAGCATGCATTCATGCATGCATGCATGCATGCATTCATCCATCCATCCATCCATCCATCCATGTGTATTTGTATATATATGTGTGTGTACTTTTGTGTTTACAATGTTGTTTACTTTACACTTTAATTTAGAGTTATGGACTTTGAAGTCTGAAATAAAGAATTCTTATCTTCTTATCTTAACTTAATGCTTTGCTGAATTAATTTGTATTTGGATTAATTTTGTCTAATACATTCGTATATTAATGTGCTTTATGAATTATAACGGTATTGAGTTTATGTATAGGAAGCCGTACATTAATCTTTTGATAAGTTTGTCGAATTTGGTGAACTTACCTACAGTCTTTTTTTTAAAAATGTTTTGTCCCATTATTGAAATCAATTTTATTTCGCAACAGATTTTTATGAATTTGTGCCCAAGATTTAAAACTGTATTCAGTTATGAATTGCACTTTCTACGAGAATTTCGGTGCTATTGTGAATGCAGTTTAGTAGTGGAAACTCTTAAAGTAATACAAACACGGAAGACAGGAAAACCAATAAGAATGACAGAACAGGAAAGATTCTGATATTGATAACAGAAACAAATAAAGACAGTTCACAGTGTCGTATTCGTGTATATTTTGGTGAGAACATGTTATTATATACTTATTTCATGTCATTTTAATGTCTAAAGGTTTCCTCCAACTTATTGGATAAATATTGATTATCATGAAGACAAGAGACATGGGTGTATATAGTAGTTTTAGTTTTAAAGTACTTTACGCGGTCACATATGGTAGTGTTAGAAACAGATTCTACATAGTGTACTTATCGGATAATGACTATCAGGCTCACTCATTGGGCTTGGGTTTGTGGCTGCCATTACTATAAAGACAAGAATTTATACTGTTAATAAACCCTGACGTTTTCTCTGTTCTGCTCTATATTGTATATTTGATAAATTTTCGCACTAGTGTCAAACAAATACCAGTCGCTTCTCAGTAACAGACAGTCGTCCTAAGCCCTAGTTCGGGTGAACATTTAAGAACCTTCAAGCTATACTGGTTATTAAAATAACCACTAACATCCTGAAAATATGACGATTATTTGGTCGTTTAATTCTAATAATATTTTCATTCTTCTTACTGTGGGATCAGCTGCTCTGCATATTTCAAGTCATCTTTTAATTTTTAGTAGTTTTGCTCTTGTCTAATCATCATGTATTCCTTGTTTAACTATACCGCTCATTAAACCGTCTTGCAGGTTACTAACTTTTCCAAAGATTCTTATAAACTAACAATACAATTTCTCAATTGTGTCAAATCTACAATTGGAAATATTTACCTCAAAGGTCTCATCTTGTTATGCGGACCAATATTCATTAAAATTGCAGAATCAGAAACCGCTCCGGTGGCCTATTGGTTAGAGCGTTCGCCGCGGAAGCGGGAGGTCGTGGGTTCGATCCCCGGTCGAGTCATACCAAAGACTTATAAAAATGGTACTAACAGCTGCCTCAGCATTAAGAGGTTAGTGTTAGGACTGGTCGGCCTGGTGTCAGGATAATGTGATTGGGTGGGATATCATGCTACATGTCTGCGGCATGATGCCTCAGTGCTAGACATCACTATAAACTGCCTCAATGCAGACATCGTAGCGATATGACTGAACAATTGTTAAAGCTACGTTAAAAATCCTAATCAAACAAACAAACAAAAGCAGAATCAGATATTCAATTGTGTCATTCTCCTCCTTTTCTAATGAAAATTGTGCTGAATTGTTCTACTTAGACCTCTCCAGTTAAAACTAGCAATGTAACACATTACAGTTTCTCACTTTTGGGGTCATTTCAGTAGCCCACATAAGCGGGGGGTTGTGGGTTTGATCCCCGGTCGAGTCATACCAAAGATTTACAAAAATGATACTAACAGCTACCTCGCTTGGCGCTCAGGTTTAAAATGTTTGTGTTAGGACTGTTTGGCGTGGTGTCAGGATGATGCGACTTGGTCGGGCATCATGCTTCATGTTTGAAACATGATGCCCCAGTGCTAGACATCACTATAAACTGCATCACTGCAGGCATCGTAGCGATATGACTGAAAATATGTTTAAAGCTCTGTTAAAAATCCTACTCAGACAAAATCAGCACAAAAAATCCAAAAACATACGCGTTTACTTGATGAAACCACCGGGCTACTAAGCTCCCTAGTTTGTTTTGGTGGCATTACAGCATACGTTTCGGTAATATGATATCTGTTGGAGCTCCAGATCTAAATATAGAATTGTACAATTAAACAGACTAGGGAGGCAGGAGTATGTATGTGTGTATGTATGTATGTATGTATGTATGTATGTATGTATGTATGTATGTATGTATGTATGTATGTATGTATGTATGTATGTATGTATGTATGTATGTATGAAAAAAGATATATAATACCGGAACAACAGTTTTAAAAAAAATCCACCTACTTCGTTAACTTTTATACTTTATCCATTAACTTCAACTTATTCGATACTGGCGTTGGTTATTGTACTATTTTTTATACTTTGATGTAAAGGGGTGGGGATGGGGGCGATTATTCAGGTACAATGGCTCTTATGTACTTTAAAAAATATTAGTCCCAACATTATACTACACTGCACATGTTAAGGTATATTTATTATAAACACTGACAGTCGTAAGCATTTATCATGGTTGAATCACGTTAAGGTATATTTACTATAAAACACTGAACGTCAACGTCATAAGCATTTATTATCTTTGAATCACGTTTCGGTTAGTAGCAATTGATTGTCGGATGTAATGATCCATGTTGACAAGAATATATTCATATCCTACTTTCCATTGTATGAGGTTCACTTAGTCTTTGATACAGCAGTGTCCCGAACTTTACCTCAGGACAAGGTTAGCTTCGACCTGATGTCAACTTTGGATATTAATCACAAAATGCAAGAGTTTATTCATTGCTAGAGTTTACCCATTTACAAGCTAAAAATGAACTGTTCTATGTGAAAGAATGAAACAAGAATATAAAAAATACCATTCCAGTGCAGGTTTCCTTATTATGAAATGGATCCGAATAAATTGATATATTTGATGACAGATTTTCCTTCTTCGATTATACGCATGTCTTCCTTTTCTACCTAACTTTGGCTATCACATCAAAACAATAACTAAACTCGTTATACTCTTTATTCACTGTCAGGTCTAGTGGTTGAAGTCGGCCTGTATATGAGACAGGCACAAACAAATGATTGATTGATTCCACATCAAATATTGCCACTGCTTACCGATTGCATTGCGCAACGGTCAGCCGGTTACGTATTTTGTTCACATATGGCATGATTACATTATACATATGCATTATACATAAAACGTATCATAGATTCTTAGTTACTCTAGTGAGTCTGTTTGAGTCACATCCCAGTAATCGAGGACAATTGCACCCTTTGGCATTATATGTCAGTCTTGTCTGCGTAAATAACTTATGGATAGTTCCGGATTTTCATATTGCGAATAAAATCGTTTGTTTGTTTGTTTTGTTTGATTAGGATTTTTAACTTAGCTTTAACACTTTTTTCAGTCATATCGCTATAATGTCTGCATTGAGGCAGTTTATAGTAATGTCTTGTACTGGGACATAATTCCGCAGACATGTAGCATGATCTCCCAACCAGTCACATTATCCTGCCACCAGGCCGACCAGTCCTAACACTAACCTCTTAATGCTGAGCGTCACACGAGTCAGCTGTTAGTACCATTTTTGTAAGTCTTTGGTATGGCATGGCCGGGGATCGAATCCACGACCTCCCGCTTTCGTGGCGGATGCACCAACCAATATACCTCTTGTAATAAAAAGCGGAAACTAACGGTTGTTTAGATCCACGGACTTCCATCGTCTAGACGCCACCTGGAACCAGCTGGCACCCGGTCTGAACCGAATTTACTATAAGACAGTCCGGAATATTATGCTGTTTCACTACAGTGTTAACTTTCTCTAAGAACACTTTCTTAATCTCTTCAAAATCGTGGTGCAGCTGTCTTACGTTTTTCGTTCATTTCCGTGTAACAAATCCAGTACGGCGACGTAGTGACCTTGCCCAGTGCTTGGTGGTGCTGATGTGTCCACCTTAACGTGCCAGCCGGCTGCGAGCATGCTTGGTTATCACGGCCTCTGCAACAGAGATTACAATCATGATATTGATGATTCCTCCATTATTTCTAAGTTTCTTGATCAAATCTTGTACCCAGCAACAGGCATGGTTTATAGCATAAAAAGATTACCCCAGTGTCATTTTAGCATATTAGATCGTTCATTCAAATCTTGCTGTTTTAACCTTATGTATTGGTCACGTATACTCGGTACAGTAATCTCACTGATTGTACAACTCAGATCTCTACTGCATTTGCTGGTTGCCTTGGCAACACCATTATAGTTGGAGTATTAGGCTACCTTTGCCCATTTTTCCTCGTTATAACTGTTATACACTCCTTGCTTACTTTCTTGGGAGACAGACTGTAAAGCAGCGGTTCTATTGCGTCATTAGATGCCCGATAAGCAAGCGCTTGCGCCGGAGATGCAGCTTCGGATAGCTTTGGAAGTCCAGAAACTGGGGGTGGGGTGGGGGTGTAAGTTCAATTTTACCACTCTAAAGCCACTATATTGACGCCATCTGGTTTTGTTGGCTGCGTCGGCTTCCTTTGATGTAGAAAACTCAAGCGAAAAGGTGGCTAAACTGATAAATCTTGACGGGTGTTTTATTTGTGTTCAGAGATGGAAGTATTTTTTATTGTTGTTGGCTGAGTCGGCTTCGTCTGATGTTTTTCACTTTGTCAACAGCACGGTATAAGTATTGAACATACCAGGTCTTTTGATTTCTTCCCATACAGGTGGTAGTAATGTTTTTAACATTATTGTGACCGCCGTTTGCGTCGGCATAGTTTTAATTTTTTGTATTCTTTATTGTGGGTATTTTATATGCTAAACCATAAACTTAAATTTATACTAAAATGCAAACTTCCACAGGCAAAACACGTATTCAAGTACCAACGAAAATACTTTTTTTCTTCAAAATACATAACCACGAAAATTGAGCCCAACGAAAATAAATGATATTACGGTAGTTGCTTTAATTACCTCCTAATATTAGCCATGTTTAACAATACCTTCGAGATCACTTGAAATTTCCTATACCAATCTGGCTACTGATGAATCTTCCATCCTGCCTAAGGTTTGTAATGCTGTACATATATTTGATCACATTGTAACCAAGGATGGCAGAGTTAAAAATCTGTGACAATTAAAGGCGCAATAAGGTCCATTCATCCTAACTTCCTATTTCGCCCCGTCTCCAAATTGAACAGCTAGTTCCACCCACTAATCGGATGCTATGACTAACCGATTTACAGTAGAAACAGTGACGCCCCCCCCCCCATTAATTCCTCTATAGACTTTAACTAGACATAAGAAAACCTGGTAGCAATCAGGTTCTCTAAAGCAAGGAACCATTTACCCCAGTACCCCAGTATCCCAAAAGAAACTTTGAAGTCATGCCATCCAATATGTCAATTAAAACACAACTATAACTAACAACTCGTTTTGCTTCACTTCGGTTTGCATGTGATATAAAATATAACATTGTCCATTATTATTCTTTATGGTCCTTTCTCCTGGATTAACATTTGAGTAGCTTTATCCCACGTTTCTATGAAACAACCAGCAGCTCTTGTGACATAGCTGTGAGCAGTATAACGTTTAGTGGCACCATCACACTAAAGAGTTAATCAATTTGTTTGGTCAATATGTACACTTAAATAACTTGGTGTTCACTATTTCTCCTATAACCTTTGATGCTGGCAGTCGCGGGTTCGAATCTTGCCCAAGTCATACCAAAGACGTATAAAAATCGTGCATTTGGTGCATAGGATTAAAAACATAGTGCTAAGACTGGTCGGCCGGATAGCAGAATAAGGTGAACGAAATGGACATCATGATACACGTCTGCGGCATAATGCCCCTGTGCTAGACATCACTATATATACTGTCACCTAGCTTGCAAACGTTGTAGGGCTATAACTGGATATATTTTAACGTTACGTTGTAGAAATCAAACTCCCTCCAGCTCGACCATTTCCGTTACCCTGTTGTTTTAGAATTACCATGCAGCCGATCTTAAGTGATTCTGAACTACTGTGTCTCAAACTGTGTTTGCAAAATAAATATGTTCCTGCCATCCAACAGTTTTGGCATCCAGAAAATCGTGCTCTAGGTTTAGGAGCTTTTGCAGGCACCAGTTTGCATGTTTATATTATTCCGATCATCCAACTGGGCCTTCAACTTCTTTACGTTAGACGCGAACAAAAATATCCCGTTTCTTTCAATCAGGCTTTTCAATTTCCGTATTTGGTCTGCTGCTTATACTATTCAAACTATAATCTTTTACTAACATGGCTTGACATTTGGACTCCATTGAAAAATGCTATTCAAAGTCTGCACAAGCTCTTTATCCTGGACTACATCGTTCTTCAAGAACGATTGCAACTCAATGACCGGTGTATATCACATGCCGAAACGCAGTTGCACTAATTTCGGGTCATCAGGTATACTTGTTGTCTCCTTGGTAGCAAACAAGAAGCCGCTCGAATATAGTCAACATGAACTATACAGCCTAATCAACACATTAATTAACAATACATGTCAAACCGATTGGAATCAAATTCACAAAGGGAGAAAATTATACAATGCCATCAAGGAAGTAAATAGAAATAGAAAACCACATATTTGCACAGGCTATGAACAAACAATAATCAATCGAATTCTCTTAGGAAAAACGAAACTGCCAAACGGCTTTGCAAAATACATATGGCTTTTCTCACATAACATAAATTGCTACAATTGTAACATCCCCGAAGATTTATACCACGTCTTCAATGATTGTAGAATAACCATGAAGGAAAGGGACAAATTCAGATCTGAACAATAAATCATAGCCGCCCCATACACATAGCCAGAATATTTCAATTAACAAATAGCAACCCCCAAACAATATTCAAACAAATAGTTGAATTTTTTAAACTATAGGACTAATAGAGACAATGTAGAAAATAGGAAGAAAAAAAAACAATGGGGAAAAAGACAACAACAGCTTAGGACAAAACTCAAACCAAAAGCAATCATCGAAAATGAAAGCCTCTTTAAGGGATGGAAGCATCACCAATAATGAGCAGGTTGATCTCAACCGTCCTTGAAACCCACATATTCTACGGTGGGCATGAGATGACCAAGGCTTGTACACTGAGCAACCAAACCGAAAATTAAAGATGCAAGTAACACTATAAACAAAATAGGGAGACCAAAAGATTACATAAAAACTAGTAATTGATTATTCCCTTGGTAGACAACCAAAACGAAAGCCTCTTTACCGAATGGAAACACAACCAGGAATAAGCAGGTAGAGCTTAATCGTCCTTGGAACCCACATACACTACGGTGGGCATGAGATCACCAAGGCTCATACACTGAGTAACCAAAACCGAAAAATAAAGACGCGAGTAACCCTATAAACAATCTAGAGAACTTAGAAAAATTACTCAAAGCCCTTTGAGTAATCAAATCACTCCGGGAATAATAACAAGTCAATAATATAGGTGAAAGATAAATTAAGTTTGTTTTAATCATTTTGCAGCGCGTTTGAGAACGTACATGGATGAAATAGAAACTTCTGTCAACCGAAGATTCAGAGATTAATTTTCTTGGATATGTCTCTGATTTTAAATATAAGCTGTCAAATGCGTCTTTAGAAGAGATACAGTAATCTCCTTCTATAATCATTCATGAAATTTAAGTGTGACATAATAAAAAAAGAAAGTTTTCACCCTGGTGTCAAAAGTATCGAACTCGTGCACATACCTCAAAATCATAGTCTGCCTAAGTATAATTCTTATAAATCTGATGAAAAACAACAATACGACTCAAATTATATTATTAGTACTACTAGAAGGTGAGCACAGCAACAAATTTATAAAAGGAGTATGTTGATAGACATATCCTTGATAATAGTCAACCATTTTGGTTGCGCCTGTCGCATGCATGGAGAATTTGAATGAATTCAAGTAGACAGATTGCAGTGACTTTGGTTTTATCAATCTACAGACCTTCATAAATATTAAATAATCCGGACCAGAAACTTTCATATTTGCAGCCATACGAAACAATCATCATTTGAATAGGAGCAATTGTTTACAGATGCTCAAAAACGAAAAATACAATCTACCATGATGTTGAAATTTTAGATTCTTCACCTGTGAAACAACATTCTTACATGGTATATCCTCTCAAGCAGGAATGATCGGAAACGGAAAGTCAATATTGCCTGGAAAATACTTTATTTTGGGTCCATTAAGAGTAACTGGAGTTAACTGTGTATTCTTGTGTTGAGATCAGTAAGCATACTTTCCGTATGCAGTACTGAAAAGTGAACAATGACCCTGACAATAGTCAACCATTTTGGTTGCGCCAGTTGCACGAATGGAGAATTTGAATGAATTCAAGTAGACGGATTGTAGACGGATTTACTGAAAAGTGAACAATGTCAAAAATCCAGATACATTTCTAGTAGTAATCGATGGGTTATCAAAATTGGTAATGCAGAATATGAACCAAAGTTCAACCTTTTGTAAAGATCTTGGTAAATTGCACTTCCGGAAAGAGCAAACGAAATTACAGAATTGCACCTCCAAATGGGCTTTATCAACATAAATTGCTGCCATTTGATATGAAAATTCTCCCTATAGTGTCCACCCTTTATTGACATGGTAACATCTGGAATACAAACATGTTGTGCGTGCATAACTGACCTCATTATATACATTATAGCCATATGATGGTTGATGAGACTCCAATTTAATTTCTTCTTGTGGGAACCATTATTTCGAAGCTGAAGATAGATAGATATCCTGACTTTGGAATGAGAATCCATTTTATGTTCTTCCTCTGCGAACCCAACCTTTTCCAGACTTGAATCCTTCACACCACCACTCACTCATACTCTCTCTTTCTCAGCTGTATAATTTACATCATATGATTGTAATTAGAGAGTGGAGTTGATATGTGTTAGCAGCGCCGGTACAAGACATTTTGGCGCCCAAGGCGAGATCAGATATATGGCGCCCCCATTCCATTCATGCCCTCCCCCACCCGTTCAATATGAAGTAAACCCTTAGCCCAGCTCCCACAACGATTGCCTAGTTCGCCTAGCGGAAAGCACCGGCCCTGACCCGGATTAACATACTATAGGGGAACTATACTATCGCGGTATTTGCCTCACATGCACTTGATTCCTTGGGGCAAACGAACGTTTACACTCACCAATCAGCGCAAGGTAGCTAACTCTCGCCGGTCACACTCTGAACCCTCGATGACTCCGATCTAATTTTTCTATACTATCAGAGCGTTCAGTCAGTCATAACGTACACCACAAGTAAAGAAGACACTCCAGACTTTTCAGACTTTACCATTTAAGTCACCGTACTGATTCGGACTGGTCAATTTAGCGGAAAGTTTATCCTTTGCTTTGTGTCTTCCACACACAGACAACAATTGTGATGCCACAATTGTGACCCTTTACAAAAACAAGGGCGACCGCAGTGACTGCAATAATTACAGAAGGATCTTGCTTCTGAGCATCGTTGGTAAAGTGTTTGCCTGCATCATACTAAAACAGGCTGCAGTTGCTGGTAGACCGTGTGTACCCAGAATCCCAGCGCGGCTTCAGAGCAGGTAGGTCAACAACAGACATGATTTTCTCTTTACGACAACTCCAAGAGAAGAGCAGAGAGCAAGGTCAACCACTCTACATGATTTTCATCGTCCTCACCAAGGCCTTTGACTTAGTCAGCAGAAAGGGCCTTTTTGAAGTTCTCAATAAGATCGGTTGCCCTACAAAACTCCACAGCATGAGCATGGATCTTCCTCAACCTCCTTTCCAGTTAACAGCGGTGTGAAGCAGGGCTGCGTTTTGGCATCAACCCTATTCAGGATCTTTGACTCGTCCACTGACGGCATATATATGTATATATATATATATATATATATATATATATATATATATATATATATATATATATATATATATATATATATATATATATATATATATATACATACACACCAGGTCCGATGGGAGGCTGTTCAACCTGGCACGACTGCGCTCAAAGACGAAAGTGAGGGCTGTGCTCACCAGGGGCATGCTTTTTGCAGATAACGCGGCTCCTGTGGCGCACACTGAGGAAGCCCTTCAGAGACTGAGAGACCTAATCGCTGATGCCTGCATGCAGTTTGGACTCACCATCAGCCTGGAAAAGACAAGGTCAGCGTGCAAGATACCACCATTGCCCCTACAATCAAAATCAACGGTGTCACCTTGGAAGCAGTCAATAACTTTACCTACCTGGGGTCAACCATCAGCAACACTCTCTCGCTTGATAAGGATCTGGACAGAAGGCTAGGAAAGGCAAACACCATCATGTCAAGACTGACGAAGAGGGTGTGGGAAAAGAATGGGTTGACAGTGCAAACCAAAGTCAAAGTTTACCAAGCCTGCATTCTCCGCACCCATCTATATGGAAGTGAGACCTGGAGTACATACATGAGGCAAGAGCGCCAGCTCAACTCCTTCCATATACAGTGTCTTAAACCCATCTTGAAAATCAGCTGGCAAACAAACAGCGAAATCCTGCAGTGTGCAAATACCCATAGTGTGTTCTCCTTGCTGAGGAAACGTCGCTTTTGATGGCTGGGACACGTCCGACACATAGAGGATGGGAGGCTGCCAAAAAACATCCTATATGGCCAGCTGGCCGTTGGCATGAGAAGAGTCGGCCGCCTCACACTCCGTTTCAAGGATGCATGTAAGTGGGACCTGAAGGCATGTGACATCGCACCCGATGGCTGGGAAGTGCTGGCCGAGGCCCAAGGCACCTAGAGACTGACAGTAAGTAAGGGTACATCAATCGCTGTTACGAGAAGAGGCCAGTTGGCAGCAGAGAAACGTGTAAGAAAGGACCACGTGACAGCAACCACAGCAACTAAGGCTTCCCAGCATGTCTGCACAAACTGCAAGAGGGATTGCCACTCGCGCATAGGTCTCCACAGCCACAACAAACGATGCCAACAACACAGAGACAGACGACACCCAAAGGACGCTATCCGCATGGTCTTCCAAGACTAAGGCGTCAATGATGAGTGAATATAATTATTGATGAATACGACTATGAAAGGCTTTTTATCTCAGGAACATTTAAATGATCTGAAGTGAGAAGATATCATTACAGCTGAATGTGATAGCCCATTCTTGCCTTAAAATGTGATAGTCTTAAAACATCAGAATAAATATTATTATCAGGAGAATTAAAAAGTAATATCAGAATAAAACGATTATTATAATTTATTTTATCAGAATAAAAATAATAATAAAGCATTATAATCTTATTCTAAATAAATATTTTGATTCAGAATAAAACTTTGATATGCTCCTCATATGCGATATCGCATATGTCTTGAATAAAGTTTTAGTTGAGAGACACAGCAGCAGGAAGGGTGACGCATCTGACATCATATATTTAGTGTCCAGGCCATAGTAGTTATGGAAACCTTAGATATGCAGAAAAGACCAACAGCAGTCTATTGCATTTAAATCTAACAGAAAATGCTAATGCCATAAAAAGGGACTCATCACAGAAGGAAAAGACTTCGAAGAGAACGCTATCTTAAATCACACTGATCTTTATACACATTTACCGATATCATTAAAACATTCAATGTTATTTTTAAAATTTCATTGTAAAATTATCGATCGCTATGGATTTTTGCTATAGCATTGTGGAATTAAACAGGGTCAATAAAGTTTGTATTGTATTGAAATGTATTATTATTGCAAGTGGAATCGATGTACAACCAAGTGAGTAGGAAGTCCCATGCATCTCTTGTATGGATGTTCACCTATGAATGTAACAATCATTTTATAAGCATGTTTTATATTTCACTAGTACATGGGACATTTCTTGAAAATTATAATTTTGCAATGTGTAAAACTTAACAATAACAAAAAAATCAGATTTTTTGAAAATCGAGTTTCTGCTGTCTTATACGCGTATAAGTCATGATATTTATGTTGAGAAATAGGTATTATGTTTGAACTGAAATATAACATATACATACCACACATATGATATATACAAAGTTACATTGATGCCTCCAACTTATTGGACGTGTGTGCCGATTGTTTGCGTTGTTCCGCATTTGTTGCTGCCGGTGTTTTCAAAGCATTGTTTTTAAATGAAGACATTGTCTTGTCCCTGTCTTCTGTGCAACATAACAGCAGGAGGTTTCCTTATTACATCAGAGCTGGAAACAGAATATCGTGGAAACGGACCACCCCGCTAGGATGACGTCTAATAATGATAAAGTAAAGTTATCATTGAATTTTGACATCAAAACTTTTCTTGCGGAATTTATACAATGCTCTTCAATGTAAACTTAAAATGATAAGGGCTGAAATAGAGTGAATAAACATCATTTAAAAGTATATGTATTGAAATGACAAGAATGACACACATAGCTGTAACAGTGACCACTTAGAGTGTGCATATGACATGTATAAATATGACATGTATAAATATGACATGTATAAATACAGCAAACAACAATACAGAAGCCAAACAGGCAAAGATTTCAGTGGCGAATATAAAAAATCAACCCAGGGATGAACACAGAAATTGTATAAAAGCAAACAATGTAATTTCTGCACAAATAGCAACAACTTTGCAAAGGTAGGTAGATCAAGGTTCGAGACAGAAGTAGACATCAAGCTAGATAATACTAGGACATCTGGAAGCATGTGGCGGTGCTTTTTTTCCTTCGGTGGATGATTATGTCTAAAGAAATACGGATGTTAGTGTCATAACCTTGATTGAGCAAACATTACAATATTAAATTAATGGATCGAAGAAAAGACGATTTGAGCAGAGACATAGAATAAAAGAAAATGAATCCTGCAAGCGGTACAGAACAATTTAGTCAATTAGACAAAACAAATTCAATTGCACAAGACCAATTACAGAAAGCATCTCTATCAGAAAATACATTAATTGAAAGTTTTACAATGTAAGGAGCAGTTCCTATTTACGTAAGTATTTTGAATTTAAACATAACCTGTCCATTCTCTAGATTCAAAGTTGGTTGTCAGATGAAGTCTTAGAACACAACACTATATCTTCGTTCAGATATGGATTCATTAATCCGACATAAAAGATTTAGTATCTGAGCAGAATCTTTAGAATCTGGCGTAGATAACTGAAGGCTAAATTTCTGAAGTGAATACAACACAACCTGTATCAAAGTTACACACCAGAAACCATATTAAAGATCTCATCAGACATTTTTTTGCAAATATACCTAAGGTCATAGCGTTGCAATCAGTAACATATCCATTTGATTGAGCTTATCTCTTTATATAAGAGATGTCTTTAGTACCGGAGATTTGATGTCAACAAAAGTAGTTAATACTGATTACTACCATTCTTAGAGGCCCCTAGTGGCAGAGTGATCTAAAGCGCTCACCATTATGGATCACTGCCATCTCACCTCTGCGTGTGTTTGAGTCTCAGGCTCGGCTAGTGTGGGTATGTGAGAAAGCTTGTTGGTAGCTTCTCATGTGTCGGTGGTTCTTTCCGTGTTTTCCTGGGTTCTTCTTCCACCAATAATACTGACCGCCATGTATAGCCTATCTTGTACTGAAAACTGGCATTAAAGCCTAATACAACAACAACAACAACTATCACTGTGTACTCATGCCTAAAAGCAAGCAAATTTCTTGCAGTGGGAACTATTAATCACTATACAGATTAATGTCAGACACATCCACACATATGACTGATCAATAAATAGAAATCGAACCCACCTTGCCGCTCTAACCTTAATACCGCAACCGATTCCCATTTACAATAATTCACACCTTGACTAACAAATAGATCAATCAAAATTTTTATTTTTAGATACACTTTAGCTAACTAATAACTTACTGTCATAAACCATCTTACTGAAATAATTAACGTTAAGTATACATGATTGTAAGTAAGTAATTCAGCTAGTAATGTTTTTTCTACTACATGTTAACTCATTTCATTCAATAAAACAGATATTCACTCTGTTGTCCTTTTTCACTTGACATAGTTATCAAACAGAATATCCATAATAAATATAAATGTCCCTATCATATGCAATCCAATAATATAGTCCTTGAACTTGCTACAGATTTAATTATGTGCAAAACTACATACAACAAATTAAAATTGCTGTGGGTTAAAAAGGCAACTGTAAAAGTAAAGATGTAGGTAGACTAAGATGTAGGTAGTAGACTAAGATGTAGGTAGACTAAGATGTAGGTAGACTAAGATGTAGGTAGTAGACTAAGATGTAGGTAGACAAAGATGTAGGTAGACAAAGATGTAGGTAGACTAAGATGTAGGTAGATTAAGATGTAGGTAGTAGACTAAGATGTAGGTAGACTAAGATGTAGGAAGACTAAGATGTAGGTAGTAGACTAAGATGTAGGTAGACTAAGATGTAGGTAGACAAAGATGTATGTAGACTAAGTTGTAGGTAGACTAAGATGTAGGTAGACTAAGATGTAGGTAGATTAAGATGTAGGTAGTAGACTAAGATGTAGGTAGACTAAGATGTAGGTAGACTAAGATGTAGGTAGTAGACAAAGATGTAGGTAGACAAAGATGTAGGTAGACTAAGATGTAGGTAGACTAAGATGTAGGAAGTAGACTAAGATGTAGGAAGTAGACTAAGATGTAGGTAGCCTTTTAAGCCTTTGTTGTTGTTTCTGAAACCCGTTTTAATCGAGTATTAATAATTAAATATAAAACTGTCCAAATGGTCGCCAGCACGAAAATACAAGCGTTGTGGATTTTTGCTTGTGTCATACGACGATGCCTCTGGACCTATGAATGATGGCAATGTTATTCAAGACGTACAGAGAGAGAGAGAGAGAGAGAGAGAGAGAGAGAGAGAGAGAGAGAGAGAGAGAGAGAGAGAGAGAGAGAGAGAGAGAGAGAGAACATTTTATTATATACTTATTTCATGTAATTTTAATGTCTAAAGGTTTCCTCCAACTTATTGTATAAATATTGATTATCATGAAGACAAGAGACATGGGTGTATATAGTAGTTTTAGTTTTAAAGTACTTTACGCGGTCACATACGGTAATGTTAGAAACAGATTATACATAGTGCACGTATCGGATAATGACTATCAGGCTCACTCATTGGGCTTGGGTTTGTGGCTGCCATTACTATAAAGACAAGAATTTAGACTGTTAATAAACCCTGACGCTTTCTCTGTTCTGCTCTATATTGTATATTTGATAAATTTTCGCACTAGTGTCAAACAAATACCAATCGCTTCTCAGTAAGAGACAGTCGACTTAAGCCCTAGCTCGGGTGAACATTTAAGAACCTTCAAGCTATACTGGTTATTAAAATAACCACCAACATCCTGAAAATATGACGATTATTTGGTCGTTTAATTCTAATAATATTTCCATTCTTCTTACTGAGGCATTAGCTGCTCTGCATATTTCAAGTCAACTTTTTATTTTTAGTAGTTTTGCTCTTGTCTAATCATCATGTATTCCTTGTTTAACTATTCCGCTCATTAAACCGTCTTGCAGGTTACTAACTTTTCCAAAGATTCTTATAAACTAACAATACAATTTCTCAATTGTGTCAAATCTACAATTGGAAATATTTAACCTCAAAGGTCTCATCTTGCTATGCGGACCAATATTGATTAAAATTGCAGAATCAGAAACCGCTCCGGTAGCCTAGTGGTTAGAGCGTTCGCCGCGGAAGCGGGAGGTCGTGGGTTCGATTCCCGGCCGAGTCATACCAAAGACTTACAAAAATGGTACTAACAGCTGCCTCTTTTGACGCTCAGCATTAAGAGGTTAGTGTTAGGACTGGTCGGCCTGGTGTCAGGATAATGTGATTGGGTGGGACATCATATTACATGTCTGCGGCATGATGCCTCAGTGCTAGACATCATTATAAACTGCCTCACAGCAGACATCGTAGCGATAAGACTGAAAAATTGTTAAAGCTACGTTAAAAATCCTAATCAAACAAACAAACAAAAGCAGAATCAGATATTCAATTTTGTCATTCTCCTCCTTTTCTAATGAAAATTGTGTTGATTTGTTCTACTTAAACCTCTCCAGTTAAAACTAGCAATGTAACACATTACAGTTTCTCACCTTTTGGGGTCATTTCAGTAGCCACATAAGCGAGGGGTTGTGGGTTTGATCCGCGGTCGAGTCATACCAAAGATTTACAAAAATGATACTAACAGCTACCTCGCTTGGCGCTCAGGTTTAAGATGTTTGTGTTAGGACTGTTTGGCGTGGAGTCAGGATGATGCGACTTGGTCGGACATCATGCTACATGTTTGAAACATGATGCCCCAGTGCTAGACATCACTATAAACTGCATCACTGCAGGCATCGTAGCGATATGACTGAAAATATCTTTAAAGCTCTGTTAAAAATCCTACTCAGAGAAAAACAGCACAAAAAATCCAAAAACATATGCGTTTACTTGATGAAACCACCGGGCTACTAAGCTCCCTAGTTTGTTTTGGTGGCATTACAGCATACGTTTCGGTAATATGATATCTGTTGGAGCTCCAGATCTAAATATAGAATTGTACAATTAAACAGACTAGGGAGGCAGGAGTATGTATGTATGTATGTATGTATGTATGTATGTATGTATGTATGTATGTATGTATGTATGCATGCATGCATGCATGCATGCATGCATGCATGCATGTATGTATGTATGTATGTATGACTGACTGACTGACTGACTGACTGACACTTTATTTCCTCTTCAATAGAGATTACATCAGATTAATCAAATTCAGGATAATACAAAATCATGAAATACAACACAAAAGAATATAAATGAAACAAATTGGAAACGTATACCAGTGTAATTATCAATGTAGTTCTTTCTACATGACATATATGCTTATGCATACATACATACACACACACACACACACACACACACACACACACACACACATACATATAAATGTACACACATACACATACATACCGGTATATATTTACACACCCAAACACATATTTACACATACATATATACACACATATACACACATTTATACATATATATGAGGAACAGCATGAAATCCTTCTCAAAGGAATTAAGATAGCAAAAGGTGACACTCGTATATTATATGAGCCAGAGAGCATTATATCTCCGTGATCTGTAATACATAAAAATTGCGGAATTTGACAACAGCAGAATATTTGTTTTTGTTTGTTTTTTTTAAATTAATTTATTTATTTATCTAGATTAACTACTTATTATTGCTGTTATGTTATGACATGTTGGTTGAGAGTAGGGCATGCATTTTATTGTAAAATGAGGTTATGCTTTTTGCCGTTACCAACATGAGTTTATCCCATACATCATCGTCGATAGACGACAAGCAATCTACTCTGCTTCCAAGAAGTGTCTCCAATAGTATATCGTCTTCTTGATTAAATAAATTAACCCCGTCTCTCACCTCTAAAGTGTCAATCACCCTCTCAAAGAAGACGTTTCGTTCTTCAAGGAGCTTTTCACAACCTAAGATAAGATGTTTCGCTCTGTCGTCAGTCTCTTTTCCACAGAGTTTACATATCATAACTTTTCTAACAGGCATGATATATAGTTTCACTATTTCAGAGAGAGGCCATAACATAGATGGAAATTTACGTCCAAGAAACCATATACTGCTTGGTTTTAAGTCCAAATGAATGTTTCTGAAGTGAATTAAATCGCTCCTTAGTTCAATATCTGTATTCCAGGTAGATTCTTCGATGTTTTGAATATTATCAATAATATTTCGATTCCAAACAAGTTTACCTTCGGTTTGTACTCTTACTGCATAGTCTAAGAGAACACTTCCCATACCATATTTCTTGAATATTTTGCCAATATCTGCTATAAACCCCGTCTGTCTAATTGGGTTGGTCAAGTACTGACATAAACGCAAAATGAAAATCTTTTTCCAGATAAGAGTCCAATCGCCCCTACACAGCCGTTTGAAAAAGCACAATTTCATCTTATCAATGTATGCTTCCATTGACCAGAGTCCTAAGGTACTAAGCGTTACCTCTATGGGCGAATATTTATCAAAAGCTTGCATACGTCGCGCTGCATATCTCTGACATAGCTCAAGTTCTTCTATATTGGTGTTTGTCATATTCGACCATAATTCACATCCATATAGGACTGAAGGTAGAATGATTCTTTTCCAGATTTTCATACTTGTTAGAGGGTTCATTCCTCCGTCTCTGATACCAATAAAATAAAAAGAGTTTAATAAGTGTTTACCTTTATCGCATGCTTCTTTTATCGCATCGTTAGGTTTAAAGTTCTACGTTAGAGGTATGCCGGCATATTTCTTACTTTTGACTACTGGAATTGGCGATTTGTCGAATAGAAAAGAAGAGATATCATTTCTTCTTTTGTTTGTAAAGAGGATGCTGCAACTTTTATCTGCGTTATATTTCAATCTCCACCTTTTCGCATAATTAGAGATTGTATCGAGCAGATGCTGCATCGAATGATGCGAATTAGCCATTACAGTTGTGTCATCCGCTAATAAGACACACGGCAGGTGGAGATCGACAAGATTTAGGCCTCGCAAAGTGTGATCTAAATCAGTGATCAAATCGTCTATCATAACGAGAAAGAACCAAGCGGACAAGATACGACCCTGCCCTACACCCTGCTTAATATTGAAATATTTGGACAATTTGCTCGCAAATAAAACAGAACTAGTTACTCCCTTAAACGAGTCTTTCATGATGCGCCACGTCTTCCCTTTAATGCCAAGTTTGTACAGCTTGTAAAATAACCCATTGTGCCAGACTGTATTGAATGCCTTAGCATTATCAAGAAATGTTGCATAGACAGGAGTATCTTTATCCATATAGTAGCATATAGATTCTTTGATACAAAACGCTGCAGTGATACTGCCACAATTATTCCTAAAACCTTGTTGCATTGGATTTGGAAAATTAATGTGCTTAGAAAATATAAGTAGTCTATTATATATAATTTGCTCTAGGATTTTCTGAAGCACTGGAACTATAGTTATATCACGGTAGTTATTCATATCTAATTTGCTTTTTCCCCCTCCTTTAAATATTGGTATTACTAAACCTTGTTTAAAATGGCATGGGTACTCCTCGGCCTCGTACACTTTTTTGAAGACAGTTTCAAGTAACTGTACACTGCTTTGAGTGTCCGCAAACAGTAAATGCTCGGCAACAATACCGTCGTGACCACATGCCTTATTTTTACTGAGAGAACTAATTGCACTACTGATTTCTTCTCTAGTGGGAATCTTGTCAAGAACTTCATCAAAGTGGGAATGGGTTTCAATACTCTGTTTTTTAACCTCTGCTAAGACCATCTGGTAATAATTCTTATCGTACAAATAGGTATTGTCAGGTAGTGACAAATTGGAAAAATGTCGAAATCTTTACCGTGTCTTGAATAATACTATCAATATCGACATTTGTCACTAGTTCTGCCTTATGCAGTTGCGCTAAAAATTCATTGCGTGTTGCTTCCTTATACCTATTTATTTGTTCTGCCGATGCTTTCTTCCAATTTATGGAGGGAATTATATGCTTGTCAGCCATGATTATATTATATGCAAGAGGAATGACCAACTCTATTTTTACAGGATGATGATCTGAAATGTTCAAAGGATGGTCATCAATTATTTCGGCCTTAACCACTAAATCGAATTTGTCTTTTTGCAATAGTATATGGTCTATCAAGGATTTGGATTTACCATCGAGTGAGAAAAATGTAAAGTCAGGTCCTTCACAAATAGATTGACTATTAACGGATATTAAGTGCCTATCGGTCAGAAACTTTTCTAGAATAGCACCTCTAGCGTTTGTTGTTAGACAGTTCGTTTTGAAGCTAAGCAGTGAACTTAACTGGCCATTGAAATCACCCGCGAGTATGGGAATCCCTTCTTTACAGAACATATCAAACTGGTCCTTTAATTCTTCCATTGTTTCATAGTAACTTGCAATAGGAAAATTAGTTGATGGCAAAAGTGCTCCGAATACAAAATATTTCAATTTATCATTACATATCACTTCTATCCCTAAGACTCTATCACTGCCGACGCTCAACAAAGGATTAACGCAGAGTGACTTCCTATATAGGATTGCTATTCCCCCAAACCCTGTATGTCTTATCCTTTCTTCGAAATTCACTTTTAACCTATTGTCAGAGCGTGAGAAAGATTTAAACTTTGGATGTAAATTGTCTAGGAAGTTGAGTTGCTCCGGAAGAAGCCAGTGCTCAGTAAGCACTGCAATATCTACCTCATTTAGCAAAGAGTACAAATATGGTGCACCATACATGGCTCCTTTTACGTTCCATGTCATCAGACGAAATGTATGACTAGACATTTGTTGACTTAAAAAATAGATTTTCAACACAAGTAGTACAATGACTATAAAGTAGTTGACCATAATTTATGCATATATATGCGACTTACTACCCCTTTATATAGTTCCACCTGAACCTCTTGGCGTCCTTATCACCGTAATTCTCATACCATTCTCTTGCCCATACAAAATCTGGCCAAAAGCTTTCTCTAAAACCTTCTCAAAGTCTAAGTCATCTACCGTGACTAAAGCAGTAAAAGTGTCCTTTCCTCCTCTTACCCGCCAGTGCTTTAAGATCTGAGAGTCAATTATTTCTATTCCTTTGTTTCTGGCGTGCTTATTTATACAAGTTCTCATCTCCTCTCTCGTTCTGTCAACCGGTATCCTGGACATTAGAACTCGACGTTCATAAGAGTTCCTCACTCTTTTTTGAGGTCTGCAGTTTCTGTTAGTTGTGATGACATCGATTGTTTTGCTTCCTTTATCCAAGTCTTTTGATGAGGTGGCTGAATTTTTTTTGAATGGTGATCTTCTTTCCCTGTTGATGTATCTTGCATTTTCCCGTACTGAGTATTTCTGATCATGATGATAACCACGTTCTCCATTATCTTCAATTACTGTCAATTCTTCAGTTGGAGTACTGGGTATTGTGGACGGAGTCAGAACCACTCCTTCCCTTGAATCAGTGGATTTCAAGCGACCGCCTTTGTTCTTCGCCGTATATTCCGTTTGGTCAGATAAATACTTCCGTCGTTTTGTACGATCAAGATTTAGAGCAGTTCTCACATTCACCATATTTGCTGTTTGTGTTTCAGTTGAAGGTTTGACCATACGCACTATATCAGCTAGTGTTATTTGAGTCTGTGCATCGCGTTTCGTGCTTACATTTTCTTTATCCTTATCACATACTCTATCTTCGAGCAGTTGATGTAAAAACAGTTGGTGACCTTTAATACTTTCCAACTGGTTATTCTTCTCCCTGAGTGATATTCTCAAGGCCAGATTGTCTTTAGATAACTTATTTTCTTCCTCTTTGCATCTTTTTAATTCCGATTGTAGTCTAGTAACGTCAACATCTCTAATGTGCAGTTCTTTACGTATCTTGTCAAGCTCAGTTTTCAATTCATTTCTGATGTCATCTTTCATTTGTTGAATACTGCTTTGTATAAAATGTTTTAGATCTATTATCTTGTATAAATTCTCTATTGTTACGGAACTGTCATTTTTATCATTTAAAAGAGATGATACTGAATTGCGTTCGGAGTTCTGCATCACCTGTTCTGGTTCTGATTCTGATCGCTGTGACTGTTTGTTAGATCCTTTTCTTTTAGATATTCGGCTCCCATATGTACTACTATCATGTATACCCGTGCGTGGTTTCTTTCTCGACGCAAGGCTTTTCACTTCAGATAAGTTGTTATCTCCTGCTAAGAAATGGTATAGAATAAATATATCCTCAGCTAATCTCTCCTCTAGAGGCGCACTATCACATCTTACTGTCCTCTCAACTATACAAGTCACAGGATAATTACTGTTTTCCAATTTAGCCAGGTCATGTAGTGATAGTCTGATATCTTTTAAATTCTGCTCATCCAATTCCAAACACATCTTCTTTTTGAAATCATCTCTGTCCAAAGTTCCAAATTTAGAATCGATTTGAAGGTATATATTTTTCTCAGACTGAGTTGCTATCAAGTCTTCTTCTAAATCTGACTTTTCATCACCACTGTACCGCTCATCTATTTCTAGATCGTCATCCATGTCCGTAGTTCACATCATCTATAATATCCTACTGATAAAGCATTTTGGTACTTTTCTAAAGAAAATCTCCCAAATTTTAACCAAAAAAGCAAAATTATAACAAATCTTCCATGTTTCATATATCACTCAATCGCCTCTAATTGTTAGGAAATTAGTCAGAACTATATATTCAATGATGAGCATTCTAGTTTGTTTTGGTGGCATTACAGCATACGTTTCGGTAATATGATATCTGTTGGAGCTCCAGATCTAAATATAGAATTTTACAATTAAACAGACTAGGGAGGCAGGAGTATGTATGTATGTATGTATGTATGTATGTATGTATGTATGTATGTATGTATGTATGTATGTATGTATGTATGTATGTATGTATGTATGAAAAAAGGTATATAATACCGGAACAACAGTTTTAAAAAAAATCCACCTACTTCGTTAACTTTTATACTTTATCCATTAACTTCAACTTATTCGATACTGGCGTTGGTTATTGTACTATTTTTTATACTTTGATGCAAAGGGGTGGGGGTGGGGGTGGGGGCGATTTTTCAGGTACAATGACTCTTATGTACTTTAAAACATATTAGTCCCAACATTATACTACACTGCACATGTTAAGGTATATTTATTATAAACACTGACCGTCGTAAGCATTTATCACGGTTGAATCACGTTAAGGTATATTTACTATAAACACTGACCGTCGTAAGCATTTATCACGGTTGAATCACGTTAAGGTATATTTACTATAAACACTGACCGTCGTAAGCATTTATCACGGTTGAATCACGTTGGGGTATATTTACTATAAACACTGACCGTCGTAAGCATTTATCATGGTTGAATCATGTTAAGGTATATTTACTATAAAACACTGAACGTCAACGTCATAAGCATTTATTATCTTTGAATCACGTTTCGGTTAGTAGCAACTGATTGTCGGATGTAATGATCCATGTTGACAAGAATATATTCATATCCTACTTTCCATTGTATGAGGTTCACTTAGTCTTTGATACAGCAGTGTCCCGAACTTTACCTCAGGACAAGGTTAGCTTCGACCTGATGTCAACTTTGGATATTAATCACAAAATGCAAGAGTTTATTCATTGCTAGAGTTTACCCATTTACAAGCTAAAAATGAACTGTTCTATGTGAAAGAATGAAACAAGAATATAAAAAATACCATTCCAGTGCAGGTTCCCTTATTATGAAATGGATCCGAATAAATTGATATATTTGATGACAGATTTTCCTTCTTCGATTATACGTATAAGTCATCCTTTCCTACCTAACTTTGGATATCACATCAAAACAATAACTAAACTCGTTATACTCTTTATTCACTGTCAGGTCTAGTGGTTGAAGTCGGCCTGTATAAGAGACAGGCACAAACAAATGATTGATTGATTCCACATCAAATATTGCCACTGCTTACCGATTGCATTGCGCAACGGTCAGCCGGTTACGTATTTTGTTCACATATGGCATGATTACATTATACATATGCATTATACATAAAACGTATCATAGATTCTTAGTTACTCTAGTGAGTCTGTTTGAGTCACATCCCAGTAATCGAGGACAATTGCACCCTTTGGCATTATATGTCAGTCTTGTCTGCGTAAATAACTTATGGATAGTTCCGGATTTTCATATTGCGAATAAAATCGTTTGTTTGTTTGTTTTGTTTGATTAGGATTTTTAACTTAGCTTTAACACTTTTTTCAGTCATATCGCTATAATGTCTGCATTGAGGCAGTTTATAGTAATGTCTTGTACTGGGACATAATTCCGCAGACATGTAGCATGATCTCCCAACCAGTCACATTATCCTGCCACCAGGCCGACCAGTCCTAACACTAACCTCTTAATGCTGAGCGTCACACGAGTCAGCTGTTAGTACCATTTTTGTAAGTCTTTGGTATGGCATGGCCGGGGATCGAATCCACGACCTCCCGCTTTCGTGGCGGATGCACCAACCAATATACCTCTTGTAATAAAAAGCGGAAACTAACGGTTGTTTAGATCCACGGACTTCCATCGTCTAGACGCCACCTGGAACCAGCTGGCACCCGGTCTGAACCGAATTTACTATAAGACAGTCCGGAATATTATGCTGTTTCACTACAGTGTTAACTTTCTCTAAGAACACTTTCTTAATCTCTTCAAAATCGTGGTGCAGCTGTCTTACGTTTTTCGTTCATTTCCGTGTAACAAATCCAGTACGGCGACGTAGTGACCTTGCCCAGTGCTTGGTGGTGCTGATGTGTCCACCTTAACGTGCCAGCCGGCTGCGAGCATGCTTGGTTATCACGGCCTCTGCAACAGAGATTACAATCATGATATTGATGATTCCTCCATTATTTCTAAGTTTCTTGATCAAATCTTGTACCCAGCAACAGGCATGGTTTATAGCATAAAAAGATTACCCCAGTGTCATTTTAGCATATTAGATCGTTCATTCAAATCTTGCTGTTTTAACCTTATGTATTGGTCACGTATACTCGGTACAGTAATCTCACTGATTGTACAACTCAGATCTCTACTGCATTTGCTGGTTGCCTTGGCAACACCATTATAGTTGGAGTATTAGGCTACCTTTGCCCATTTTTCCTCGTTATAACTGTTATACACTCCTTGCTTACTTTCTTGGGAGACAGACTGTAAAGCAGCGGTTCTATTGCGTCATTAGATGCCCGATAAGCAAGCGCTTGCGCCGGAGATGCAGCTTCGGATAGCTTTGGAAGTCCAGAAACTGGGGGTGGGGTGGGGGTGTAAGTTCAATTTTACCACTCTAAAGCCACTATATTGACGCCATCTGGTTTTGTTGGCTGCGTCGGCTTCCTTTGATGTAGAAAACTCAAGCGAAAAGGTGGCTAAACTGATAAATCTTGACGGGTGTTTTATTTGTGTTCAGAGATGGAAGTATTTTTTATTGTTGTTGGCTGAGTCGGCTTCGTCTGATGTTTTTCACTTTGTCAACAGCACGGTATAAGTATTGAACATACCAGGTCTTTTGATTTCTTCCCATACAGGTGGTAGTAATGTTTTTAACATTATTGTGACCGCCGTTTGCGTCGGCATAGTTTTAATTTTTTGTATTCTTTATTGTGGGTATTTTATATGCTAAACCATAAACTTAAATTTATACTAAAATGCAAACTTCCACAGGCAAAACACGTATTCAAGTACCAACGAAAATACTTTTTTTCTTCAAAATACATAACCACGAAAATTGAGCCCAACGAAAATAAATGATATTACGGTAGTTGCTTTAATTACCTCCTAATATTAGCCATGTTTAACAATACCTTCGAGATCACTTGAAATTTCCTATACCAATCTGGCTACTGATGAATCTTCCATCCTGCCTAAGGTTTGTAATGCTGTACATATATTTGATCACATTGTAACCAAGGATGGCAGAGTTAAAAATCTGTGACAATTAAAGGCGCAATAAGGTCCATTCATCCTAACTTCCTATTTCGCCCCGTCTCCAAATTGAACAGCTAGTTCCACCCACTAATCGGATGCTATGACTAACCGATTTACAGTAGAAACAGTGACGCCCCCCCCCCATTAATTCCTCTATAGACTTTAACTAGACATAAGAAAACCTGGTAGCAATCAGGTTCTCTAAAGCAAGGAACCATTTACCCCAGTACCCCAGTATCCCAAAAGAAACTTTGAAGTCATGCCATCCAATATGTCAATTAAAACACAACTATAACTAACAACTCGTTTTGCTTCACTTCGGTTTGCATGTGATATAAAATATAACATTGTCCATTATTATTCTTTATGGTCCTTTCTCCTGGATTAACATTTGAGTAGCTTTATCCCACGTTTCTATGAAACAACCAGCAGCTCTTGTGACATAGCTGTGAGCAGTATAACGTTTAGTGGCACCATCACACTAAAGAGTTAATCAATTTGTTTGGTCAATATGTACACTTAAATAACTTGGTGTTCACTATTTCTCCTATAACCTTTGATGCTGGCAGTCGCGGGTTCGAATCTTGCCCAAGTCATACCAAAGACGTATAAAAATCGTGCATTTGGTGCATAGGATTAAAAACATAGTGCTAAGACTGGTCGGCCGGATAGCAGAATAAGGTGAACGAAATGGACATCATGATACACGTCTGCGGCATAATGCCCCTGTGCTAGACATCACTATATATACTGTCACCTAGCTTGCAAACGTTGTAGGGCTATAACTGGATATATTTTAACGTTACGTTGTAGAAATCAAACTCCCTCCAGCTCGACCATTTCCGTTACCCTGTTGTTTTAGAATTACCATGCAGCCGATCTTAAGTGATTCTGAACTACTGTGTCTCAAACTGTGTTTGCAAAATAAATATGTTCCTGCCATCCAACAGTTTTGGCATCCAGAAAATCGTGCTCTAGGTTTAGGAGCTTTTGCAGGCACCAGTTTGCATGTTTATATTATTCCGATCATCCAACTGGGCCTTCAACTTCTTTACGTTAGACGCGAACAAAAATATCCCGTTTCTTTCAATCAGGCTTTTCAATTTCCGTATTTGGTCTGCTGCTTATACTATTCAAACTATAATCTTTTACTAACATGGCTTGACATTTGGACTCCATTGAAAAATGCTATTCAAAGTCTGCACAAGCTCTTTATCCTGGACTACATCGTTCTTCAAGAACGATTGCAACTCAATGACCGGTGTATATCACATGCCGAAACGCAGTTGCACTAATTTCGGGTCATCAGGTATACTTGTTGTCTCCTTGGTAGCAAACAAGAAGCCGCTCGAATATAGTCAACATGAACTATACAGCCTAATCAACACATTAATTAACAATACATGTCAAACCGATTGGAATCAAATTCACAAAGGGAGAAAATTATACAATGCCATCAAGGAAGTAAATAGAAATAGAAAACCACATATTTGCACAGGCTATGAACAAACAATAATCAATCGAATTCTCTTAGGAAAAACGAAACTGCCAAACGGCTTTGCAAAATACATATGGCTTTTCTCACATAACATAAATTGCTACAATTGTAACATCCCCGAAGATTTATACCACGTCTTCAATGATTGTAGAATAACCATGAAGGAAAGGGACAAATTCAGATCTGAACAATAAATCATAGCCGCCCCATACACATAGCCAGAATATTTCAATTAACAAATAGCAACCCCCAAACAATATTCAAACAAATAGTTGAATTTTTTAAACTATAGGACTAATAGAGACAATGTAGAAAATAGGAAGAAAAAAAAACAATGGGGAAAAAGACAACAACAGCTTAGGACAAAACTCAAACCAAAAGCAATCATCGAAAATGAAAGCCTCTTTAAGGGATGGAAGCATCACCAATAATGAGCAGGTTGATCTCAACCGTCCTTGAAACCCACATATTCTACGGTGGGCATGAGATGACCAAGGCTTGTACACTGAGCAACCAAACCGAAAATTAAAGATGCAAGTAACACTATAAACAAAATAGGGAGACCAAAAGATTACATAAAAACTAGTAATTGATTATTCCCTTGGTAGACAACCAAAACGAAAGCCTCTTTACCGAATGGAAACACAACCAGGAATAAGCAGGTAGAGCTTAATCGTCCTTGGAACCCACATACACTACGGTGGGCATGAGATCACCAAGGCTCATACACTGAGTAACCAAAACCGAAAAATAAAGACGCGAGTAACCCTATAAACAATCTAGAGAACTTAGAAAAATTACTCAAAGCCCTTTGAGTAATCAAATCACTCCGGGAATAATAACAAGTCAATAATATAGGTGAAAGATAAATTAAGTTTGTTTTAATCATTTTGCAGCGCGTTTGAGAACGTACATGGATGAAATAGAAACTTCTGTCAACCGAAGATTCAGAGATTAATTTTCTTGGATATGTCTCTGATTTTAAATATAAGCTGTCAAATGCGTCTTTAGAAGAGATACAGTAATCTCCTTCTATAATCATTCATGAAATTTAAGTGTGACATAATAAAAAAAGAAAGTTTTCACCCTGGTGTCAAAAGTATCGAACTCGTGCACATACCTCAAAATCATAGTCTGCCTAAGTATAATTCTTATAAATCTGATGAAAAACAACAATACGACTCAAATTATATTATTAGTACTACTAGAAGGTGAGCACAGCAACAAATTTATAAAAGGAGTATGTTGATAGACATATCCTTGATAATAGTCAACCATTTTGGTTGCGCCTGTCGCATGCATGGAGAATTTGAATGAATTCAAGTAGACAGATTGCAGTGACTTTGGTTTTATCAATCTACAGACCTTCATAAATATTAAATAATCCGGACCAGAAACTTTCATATTTGCAGCCATACGAAACAATCATCATTTGAATAGGAGCAATTGTTTACAGATGCTCAAAAACGAAAAATACAATCTACCATGATGTTGAAATTTTAGATTCTTCACCTGTGAAACAACATTCTTACATGGTATATCCTCTCAAGCAGGAATGATCGGAAACGGAAAGTCAATATTGCCTGGAAAATACTTTATTTTGGGTCCATTAAGAGTAACTGGAGTTAACTGTGTATTCTTGTGTTGAGATCAGTAAGCATACTTTCCGTATGCAGTACTGAAAAGTGAACAATGACCCTGACAATAGTCAACCATTTTGGTTGCGCCAGTTGCACGAATGGAGAATTTGAATGAATTCAAGTAGACGGATTGTAGACGGATTTACTGAAAAGTGAACAATGTCAAAAATCCAGATACATTTCTAGTAGTAATCGATGGGTTATCAAAATTGGTAATGCAGAATATGAACCAAAGTTCAACCTTTTGTAAAGATCTTGGTAAATTGCACTTCCGGAAAGAGCAAACGAAATTACAGAATTGCACCTCCAAATGGGCTTTATCAACATAAATTGCTGCCATTTGATATGAAAATTCTCCCTATAGTGTCCACCCTTTATTGACATGGTAACATCTGGAATACAAACATGTTGTGCGTGCATAACTGACCTCATTATATACATTATAGCCATATGATGGTTGATGAGACTCCAATTTAATTTCTTCTTGTGGGAACCATTATTTCGAAGCTGAAGATAGATAGATATCCTGACTTTGGAATGAGAATCCATTTTATGTTCTTCCTCTGCGAACCCAACCTTTTCCAGACTTGAATCCTTCACACCACCACTCACTCATACTCTCTCTTTCTCAGCTGTATAATTTACATCATATGATTGTAATTAGAGAGTGGAGTTGATATGTGTTAGCAGCGCCGGTACAAGACATTTTGGCGCCCAAGGCGAGATCAGATATATGGCGCCCCCATTCCATTCATGCCCTCCCCCACCCGTTCAATATGAAGTAAACCCTTAGCCCAGCTCCCACAACGATTGCCTAGTTCGCCTAGCGGAAAGCACCGGCCCTGACCCGGATTAACATACTATAGGGGAACTATACTATCGCGGTATTTGCCTCACATGCACTTGATTCCTTGGGGCAAACGAACGTTTACACTCACCAATCAGCGCAAGGTAGCTAACTCTCGCCGGTCACACTCTGAACCCTCGATGACTCCGATCTAATTTTTCTATACTATCAGAGCGTTCAGTCAGTCATAACGTACACCACAAGTAAAGAAGACACTCCAGACTTTTCAGACTTTACCATTTAAGTCACCGTACTGATTCGGACTGGTCAATTTAGCGGAAAGTTTATCCTTTGCTTTGTGTCTTCCACACACAGACAACAATTGTGATGCCACAATTGTGACCCTTTACAAAAACAAGGGCGACCGCAGTGACTGCAATAATTACAGAAGGATCTTGCTTCTGAGCATCGTTGGTAAAGTGTTTGCCTGCATCATACTAAAACAGGCTGCAGTTGCTGGTAGACCGTGTGTACCCAGAATCCCAGCGCGGCTTCAGAGCAGGTAGGTCAACAACAGACATGATTTTCTCTTTACGACAACTCCAAGAGAAGAGCAGAGAGCAAGGTCAACCACTCTACATGATTTTCATCGTCCTCACCAAGGCCTTTGACTTAGTCAGCAGAAAGGGCCTTTTTGAAGTTCTCAATAAGATCGGTTGCCCTACAAAACTCCACAGCATGAGCATGGATCTTCCTCAACCTCCTTTCCAGTTAACAGCGGTGTGAAGCAGGGCTGCGTTTTGGCATCAACCCTATTCAGGATCTTTGACTCGTCCACTGACGGCATATATATGTATATATATATATATATATATATATATATATATATATATATATATATATATATATATATATATACATACACACCAGGTCCGATGGGAGGCTGTTCAACCTGGCACGACTGCGCTCAAAGACGAAAGTGAGGGCTGTGCTCACCAGGGGCATGCTTTTTGCAGATAACGCGGCTCCTGTGGCGCACACTGAGGAAGCCCTTCAGAGACTGAGAGACCTAATCGCTGATGCCTGCATGCAGTTTGGACTCACCATCAGCCTGGAAAAGACAAGGTCAGCGTGCAAGATACCACCATTGCCCCTACAATCAAAATCAACGGTGTCACCTTGGAAGCAGTCAATAACTTTACCTACCTGGGGTCAACCATCAGCAACACTCTCTCGCTTGATAAGGATCTGGACAGAAGGCTAGGAAAGGCAAACACCATCATGTCAAGACTGACGAAGAGGGTGTGGGAAAAGAATGGGTTGACAGTGCAAACCAAAGTCAAAGTTTACCAAGCCTGCATTCTCCGCACCCATCTATATGGAAGTGAGACCTGGAGTACATACATGAGGCAAGAGCGCCAGCTCAACTCCTTCCATATACAGTGTCTTAAACCCATCTTGAAAATCAGCTGGCAAACAAACAGCGAAATCCTGCAGTGTGCAAATACCCATAGTGTGTTCTCCTTGCTGAGGAAACGTCGCTTTTGATGGCTGGGACACGTCCGACACATAGAGGATGGGAGGCTGCCAAAAAACATCCTATATGGCCAGCTGGCCGTTGGCATGAGAAGAGTCGGCCGCCTCACACTCCGTTTCAAGGATGCATGTAAGTGGGACCTGAAGGCATGTGACATCGCACCCGATGGCTGGGAAGTGCTGGCCGAGGCCCAAGGCACCTAGAGACTGACAGTAAGTAAGGGTACATCAATCGCTGTTACGAGAAGAGGCCAGTTGGCAGCAGAGAAACGTGTAAGAAAGGACCACGTGACAGCAACCACAGCAACTAAGGCTTCCCAGCATGTCTGCACAAACTGCAAGAGGGATTGCCACTCGCGCATAGGTCTCCACAGCCACAACAAACGATGCCAACAACACAGAGACAGACGACACCCAAAGGACGCTATCCGCATGGTCTTCCAAGACTAAGGCGTCAATGATGAGTGAATATAATTATTGATGAATACGACTATGAAAGGCTTTTTATCTCAGGAACATTTAAATGATCTGAAGTGAGAAGATATCATTACAGCTGAATGTGATAGCCCATTCTTGCCTTAAAATGTGATAGTCTTAAAACATCAGAATAAATATTATTATCAGGAGAATTAAAAAGTAATATCAGAATAAAACGATTATTATAATTTATTTTATCAGAATAAAAATAATAATAAAGCATTATAATCTTATTCTAAATAAATATTTTGATTCAGAATAAAACTTTGATATGCTCCTCATATGCGATATCGCATATGTCTTGAATAAAGTTTTAGTTGAGAGACACAGCAGCAGGAAGGGTGACGCATCTGACATCATATATTTAGTGTCCAGGCCATAGTAGTTATGGAAACCTTAGATATGCAGAAAAGACCAACAGCAGTCTATTGCATTTAAATCTAACAGAAAATGCTAATGCCATAAAAAGGGACTCATCACAGAAGGAAAAGACTTCGAAGAGAACGCTATCTTAAATCACACTGATCTTTATACACATTTACCGATATCATTAAAACATTCAATGTTATTTTTAAAATTTCATTGTAAAATTATCGATCGCTATGGATTTTTGCTATAGCATTGTGGAATTAAACAGGGTCAATAAAGTTTGTATTGTATTGAAATGTATTATTATTGCAAGTGGAATCGATGTACAACCAAGTGAGTAGGAAGTCCCATGCATCTCTTGTATGGATGTTCACCTATGAATGTAACAATCATTTTATAAGCATGTTTTATATTTCACTAGTACATGGGACATTTCTTGAAAATTATAATTTTGCAATGTGTAAAACTTAACAATAACAAAAAAATCAGATTTTTTGAAAATCGAGTTTCTGCTGTCTTATACGCGTATAAGTCATGATATTTATGTTGAGAAATAGGTATTATGTTTGAACTGAAATATAACATATACATACCACACATATGATATATACAAAGTTACATTGATGCCTCCAACTTATTGGACGTGTGTGCCGATTGTTTGCGTTGTTCCGCATTTGTTGCTGCCGGTGTTTTCAAAGCATTGTTTTTAAATGAAGACATTGTCTTGTCCCTGTCTTCTGTGCAACATAACAGCAGGAGGTTTCCTTATTACATCAGAGCTGGAAACAGAATATCGTGGAAACGGACCACCCCGCTAGGATGACGTCTAATAATGATAAAGTAAAGTTATCATTGAATTTTGACATCAAAACTTTTCTTGCGGAATTTATACAATGCTCTTCAATGTAAACTTAAAATGATAAGGGCTGAAATAGAGTGAATAAACATCATTTAAAAGTATATGTATTGAAATGACAAGAATGACACACATAGCTGTAACAGTGACCACTCAGAGTGTGCATATGACATGTATAAATATGACATGTATAAATATGACATGTATAAATACAGCAAACAACAATACAGAAGCCAAACAGGCAAAGATTTCAGTGGCGAATATAAAAAATCAACCCAGGGATGAACACAGAAATTGTATAAAAGCAAACAATGTAATTTCTGCACAAATAGCAACAACTTTGCAAAGGTAGGTAGATCAAGGTTCGAGACAGAAGTAGACATCAAGCTAGATAATACTAGGACATCTGGAAGCATGTGGCGGTGCTTTTTTTCCTTCGGTGGATGATTATGTCTAAAGAAATACGGATGTTAGTGTCATAACCTTGATTGAGCAAACATTACAATATTAAATTAATGGATCGAAGAAAAGACGATTTGAGCAGAGACATAGAATAAAAGAAAATGAATCCTGCAAGCGGTACAGAACAATTTAGTCAATTAGACAAAACAAATTCAATTGCACAAGACCAATTACAGAAAGCATCTCTATCAGAAAATACATTAATTGAAAGTTTTACAATGTAAGGAGCAGTTCCTATTTACGTAAGTATTTTGAATTTAAACATAACCTGTCCATTCTCTAGATTCAAAGTTGGTTGTCAGATGAAGTCTTAGAACACAACACTATATCTTCGTTCAGATATGGATTCATTAATCCGACATAAAAGATTTAGTATCTGAGCAGAATCTTTAGAATCTGGCGTAGATAACTGAAGGCTAAATTTCTGAAGTGAATACAACACAACCTGTATCAAAGTTACACACCAGAAACCATATTAAAGATCTCATCAGACATTTTTTTGCAAATATACCTAAGGTCATAGCGTTGCAATCAGTAACATATCCATTTGATTGAGCTTATCTCTTTATATAAGAGATGTCTTTAGTACCGGAGATTTGATGTCAACAAAAGTAGTTAATACTGATTACTACCATTCTTAGAGGCCCCTAGTGGCAGAGTGATCTAAAGCGCTCACCATTATGGATCACTGCCATCTCACCTCTGCGTGTGTTTGAGTCTCAGGCTCGGCTAGTGTGGGTATGTGAGAAAGCTTGTTGGTAGCTTCTCATGTGTCGGTGGTTCTTTCCGTGTTTTCCTGGGTTCTTCTTCCACCAATAATACTGACCGCCATGTATAGCCTATCTTGTACTGAAAACTGGCATTAAAGCCTAATACAACAACAACAACAACTATCACTGTGTACTCATGCCTAAAAGCAAGCAAATTTCTTGCAGTGGGAACTATTAATCACTATACAGATTAATGTCAGACACATCCACACATATGACTGATCAATAAATAGAAATCGAACCCACCTTGCCGCTCTAACCTTAATACCGCAACCGATTCCCATTTACAATAATTCACACCTTGACTAACAAATAGATCAATCAAAATTTTTATTTTTAGATACACTTTAGCTAACTAATAACTTACTGTCATAAACCATCTTACTGAAATAATTAACGTTAAGTATACATGATTGTAAGTAAGTAATTCAGCTAGTAATGCTTTTTCTACTACATGTTAACTCATTTCATTCAATAAAACAGATATTCACTCTGTTGTCCTTTTTCACTTGACATAGTTATCAAACAGAATATCCATAATAAATATAAATGTCCCTATCATATGCAATCCAATAATATAGTCCTTGAACTTGCTACAGATTTAATTATGTGCAAAACTACATACAACAAATTAAAATTGCTGTGGGTTAAAAAGGCAACTGTAAAAGTAAAGATGTAGGTAGACTAAGATGTAGGTAGTAGACTAAGATGTAGGTAGTACACTAAGATGTAGGTAGACTAAGATGTAGGTAGACTAAGATGTAGGTAGTAGACTAAGATGTAGGTAGACAAAGATGTAGGTAGACAAAGATGTAGGTAGACTAAGATGTAGGTAGATTAAGATGTAGGTAGTAGACTAAGATGTAGGTAGACTAAGATGTAGGAAGACTAAGATGTAGGTAGTAGACTAAGATGTAGGTAGACTAAGATGTAGGTAGACAAAGATGTATGTAGACTAAGTTGTAGGTAGACTAAGATGTAGGTAGACTAAGATGTAGGTAGATTAAGATGTAGGTAGTAGACTAAGATGTAGGTAGACTAAGATGTAGGTAGACTAAGATGTAGGTAGTAGACAAAGATGTAGGTAGACAAAGATGTAGGTAGACTAAGATGTAGGTAGACTAAGATGTAGGAAGTAGACTAAGATGTAGGAAGTAGACTAAGATGTAGGTAGACTAAGATGTAGGTAGACTAAGATGTAGGTAGTACACTAAGATGTAGGTAGACTAAGATGTAGGTAGACAAAGATGAAGGTAGACTAAGATGTAGGTAGACAAAGATTTGGTAGACTAAGATGTAGGTAGACTAAGATGTAGGTAGTAGACTAAGATGTAGGTAGACTAAGATGTAGGTAGACAAAGATGTAGGTAGACTAAGATATAGGTAGACTAAGATGTAGGTAGACTAAGATGTACATAGACTAAGATGTAGGTAGACAAAGATGTAGGTAGACTAAGATGTAGGTAGACTAAGATGTAGGTAGTAGACTAAGATGTAGGTAGACTAAGATGTAGGTAGTAGACAAAGATGTAGGTAGACTAAGATGTAGGTAGACTAAGATGTAGGTAGACAAAGATGTAGGTAGACTAAGATGTAGGTAGACAAAGATGTAGGTAGACTAAGATGTAGGTAGACAAAGATGTTGGTAGACTAAGATGTAGGTAGACTAAGATGTAGGTAGTAGACTAAGATGTAGGTAGACTAAGATGTAGGTAGACAAAGATGTAGGTAGACTAAGATATAGGTAGACTAAGATGTAGGTAGACTAAGATGTACATAGACTAAGATGTAGGTAGACAAAGATGTAGGTAGACTAAGATGTAGGTAGACTAAGATGTAGGTAGTAGACTAAGATGTAGGTAGACTATGATGTAGGTAGTAGACAAAGATGTAGGTAGACTAAGATGTAGGTAGACTAAGATGTAGGTAGACAAAGATGTAGGTAGACTAAGATGTAGGTAGACTAAGATGTAGGTAGTAGACAAAGATGTAGGTAGACTAAGATGCAGGTAGACAAAGATGTAGGTAGACTAAGATGTAGGTAGACTAAGATGTAGGTAGTAGACAAAGATGTAGGTAGACAAAGATGTAGGTAGACTAATATGTAGGTAGACTAAGATGTAGGTAGACTAAGATGTAGGTAGTAGACTAAGATGTAGGTAGACAAAGATGTAGGTAGACAAAGATGTAGGTAGACTAAGATGTAGGTAGACTAAGATGTAGGTAGACTAAGATGTAGGTAGTAGACTAAGATGTAGGTAGACTAAGATGTAGGTAGACTAAGATGTAGGCAGACTAAGATGTAGGTAGACAAAGATGTAGGTAGTAGACTAAGATGTAGGTAGTAGACTAAGATGTAGGTAGACTAAGATGTAGGTAGACTAAGATGTAGGTAGACAAATATGTAGGTAGACTGAGATGTAGGTAGACTGAGATGTAGGTAGACTAAGATGTAGGTAGACTAAGATGTAGGGAGTAGACTAAGATGTAGGGAGTAGACTAAGATGTAGGTAGTAGACTAAGATGTAGGTAGTAGACTAAGATGTAGGTAGACTAAGATGTAGGTAGTAGACTAAGATGTCGGCAGACTAAGATGTAGGTAGTAGACTAAGATGTAGGTAGTAGACTAAGATGTAGGTAGACTAAGATGTAGGTAGACTAAGATGTAGGTAGTAGACTAAGATGTAGGTAGACAAATATGTAGGTAGACTGAGATGTAGGTAGACTGAGATGTAGGTAGACTAAGATGTAGGTAGTAGACTAAGATGTAGGTAGACTAAGATGTAGGTAGTAGACTAAGATGTAGGTAGTAGAGTAAGATGTAGGTAGTATACTAAGATTTAGGTAGACTTAGAAGTAGGTAGTAGACTAAGATGTAGGTAGACTAAGATGTAGGTAGTAGACTAAGATGTAGGTAGACTAAGATGTAGGTAGACAAAGATGTAGGTAGACTAAGATGTAGGTAGACTAAGATGTAGGTAGTAGACTAAGATGTAGGTAGACTAAGATGTAGGTAGACTAAGATGTAGGTGCTGATGGACACTCATTCAAACATTAATATCATGGATAACAAGATATTCGGAAAGCTGAAACATAAGCATAACCATATAAAAGATACACAAATGCATTTGTGTTAACGATCAGCAATGAGACTAAAAATTGGATCACAACAGCTTTATTCTACATAACCGAAGGAAGTTTCAAAATCTACTAAGCTGTGAAAGAATCACACTGTTTCAAATAGTTCCAAGAATCTATGCTATGGCGAAAATCATGTTTTGAAGAAATGTGCAAGACGTTTACGAATATCTTCATTTGTCTTCTCTATGAGTGATCATGTGACTCTTCAACTGACAACTAAAACACACCGTTACATTTGAACGGTTTATCTTCAGTCTGTACAATCATGTGATGCTTTAACTGTCTACTTCTGATTAATCACAAAACATAATGTTTAAATGCTTTTTCTCAAGTATGTATCTTCATGTGCTTGTTCAAGTAACGCCTACAGGCAAACATTTTACTACAAACTTGACATTTAAATGTTTTTTCTCCAGTATGCAACATTGTGTGCGCCTGCAAATCAGAGCTGCGCTTTGTCATGTAATTACAAATTTTACATTTGAATGGTTTGTCTGCTTGATGAGTTTTCATGTGACTCTTCAACCGATCATTCAATGGAAACGTTTTATTACAAACTTCACATTTGAATGGTTTATCTTTGGTATGGATCAATTTGTGTATTTTCAAACTCTTGCTGGTCCTAAACAATTTGTCACAAACTTCACATTTGAATGGTTTCTCTCCAGAATGTACCATCGTATGATTCTTCAGCTCAAAACCACTGATAAATTTCTTATTACAAACTTGACATTCACATGGTTTGAGTCCAGTGTGTATCATCATGTGCTTCTTTAAACCACTTCTATACCTAGATGAGTATTTACAGATTTCACATTTGAATACTTTATCGCCACTGATGCTAGTATGTTGCTTCATATGGCTTTTCAATTGACTGCTTGAAGTAAATATTTTATCACAAACGCGACACTTTATTGGTTTTTCTGTAGTAAGCACACTCTTCTGGATCATCAAATTACTGCTGTTCATTTCATCACAAACTTTGCCTCCATTATGTAACCTCATGTGGTTTTTAAAAACATCAATGTGTCCAGACATGTAATTGCAAACGTTACATTTGAATTGTTTGTCTCTATGTATTATTTTGTGGCTCTTTAACAGACTAGCAGAAGTAAAGATTTTATGACAAACTTTACATTTATATGGTCTATTTCCACTATGTGTCCTCCTCATGTGCATTTTCAAGTCATTCACTCGCCTTGACATGTAAGTACAAATTTCACATTTGAACAGGTTCTCTCCAGTATGTATTAACATGTGCATTTTCAATGCACTATGTAGTGGAAACAATGCATCACAAATTTCACATTTGAATGACTCTTTTCTATTATGTAACATTGCATGCATCTTCTGGGATTTACTCCTGGTAAAAGCTTTATTGCAAATTTCACATTTGAATGATTTATCTCCAGTATGTACCATCATGTGCTTTTTAACGTCAGATCTGCGTGTAGACAGGTAATTGCAAATTTCACATTTGAATGGTTCTCCAGTATGTACCATCATGTGGCTCTTCAACTGACAAGACCAAGTAAATGTTTGATCACAAACTTTACATTTAAAAGGTTTATCTTTGGTATGAATCCTTTGGTGTATCTTTAGATAGCTGAGTGTCCTATAAACGTTCTCACAAAGATCACATTTGAATGGTTTATCATCAGTATGTACATTTGTGTGCATTTTCAACCGAGTTCCATTGGTAAACATTTTATCACAAACTTGACATTTGAATGGTTTTTCTCCAGTATGTATCCTCGTGTGCATCTTCAATTGACTGTTCATTCTAAACTTCCGACAGGGTTCATACTCAACTATGACTGATAAATTCAAAGACTTTTCCCAAACTTTCAAAGACCACAAACAGAGATTTCCAAGACCTATTTTTGCTAACATTGTGTATACAGGTTATAAGAGAAAACAACGAATGCCAAATACCACAATATTTTTTACTGATTAAAGTCAAACTATACTTAATTGCCTAAAATTGCATTATAATGATCTAGAAAATAGGTTAACATTTGTTGTTTTTTTCTACAGAAATACGTAACATACGTGTCAGATTTAATACAACAAATTGTTCTCTTAAAAGACATCAGCACTGCTTTAAATGCATTATTTTATTTGCTTTTTTTTCTCTTCAATCATTTTGGAAAGAGATGCCACCACTGTCATCTTTTCCTCTGCTCTTCTCCTAAGAGAATTTGACTCTGTGACAAGCACAATGAGTCCTTTTAATTCTGCCTCTTCTGCTTTCTGTACAGAGGAAGCATGTAGGCTGGCAATGTCAGCGTCAAGACGCAGCTTTTTGGCTTTAAGTTCTTCCACTTCATCCAAGGCCAACTCCCGTTTCTTTCCTTTTGGGTTTTTCTTCTCATCCTTCTCCTCTGCTTTCTTCTTATCCAGATAGGCATGGTACTTATGTCTTGCAGAGGAGGCATATGTCATCATTTCATTGCTAATGATGATTTCCAAAGGTTCACCAGCTTTTCTCATTGTGTCAATGATTAACCTTTGAGCTCTGAGGCTTTCTCTGCTGAGGTTCTCAACAGATACCTGTTTGTTGATAGAAAATCCTCTCTCTTGCCTGCCCATGTGATAACAACAACATTTTCTGGAGAACATTCCAAAGTTCAACATATTCATTTCTTTTGGAAAGGACAGAATAAAACACTTCATCAAGTCTGTCATCTGTTCTACTGAAGCATTTCAATGGATGATTGTCCGATTGGATAACTTCATCCACTAATTTTCCGTACTGAGTTAATATTAAATCACATCGGGACTCTACTTCTCTTCCTGCCTCACACATAATTTTTAGGACCCTACGAAGTTTTGTTTCTCCCTTTTCCTTGTCTGATCCTGATTGCATAAGTCCAGGGTCAGCCCAGGACATGTTTTTCCCCATTTTTTGTAATAAACATCTTTAAATTTAGTAATATTTCACGCACTTCAAAGTACTGGACAAAACAGGTTCTATATATAGCAACCTGTTTGTTTCGTTGAGGCTTTTTTTTATAATTTTTTATTTTTTTTTTTACTCGCAATTCAAGAACAAGAACTCTTGTTTAACTCGAATATAGTGTACGCATGCGCACTTTGAAACTGTTTATCCGTGAATTTAATTTATTACAATGGATGTTTTTGTATTAAATCAAGGAATATTGTTATGTAGAACAAATTTTTCGAAAATGATTTTTGTTCCTCAAACGTGTTAAAAAAACCGACGGTAGAAGTAAATTTAAACAGGCCCTCTTTTGCTATATCTCCCAAATCATCAAACTAAACGATCTTATTTTATACCCAACGAGTAATGAATTACCATTATTTTTCCAAAAACTACCAATTGCTTATACTTCTGCATCTTTGTTCCACTAAATGAACATGTAGTTACTAATTTGCAACCTACCTTTGGCATGACTTGTAAGGACTCCTTCTCCCATTGAAGCCAAGTTGATCGTCTTTTTACACAGCGTACAAAACGCCTTTCGTTTGCATAACTTATTCTTTTGCAGCCATTCCTTGTACTTCTCTTGTTCAAGCCAGATATCGTTAAGAGCAAAGACCTGGCATTTTTAAACACTGAACTTGCAGACGATGTAAATCGAATGAAGAAATTTTGAATTCTCGAGCGTACAACTTTCGCGAACTTTCTACGTAGAATTAGTGTAATTAACATTTTGATTGGCTAAAACTGATGGACTCGTCCAGTCAAATTGAACTATTCGTCAAACGAAAGAAGCCAGGAAAACCAGCTGCATCCGAAGCTAACGACCTTGGGCAATTTTATTGGTGACTTCCTTTGATGAAGTGTGTAGCGGCACCGTATTGCTTTGATGAAGAGTGCATGTGTGATTGAAGTCGCCGCCGCGGCATACTTTGGATGGCCAAACAAAAAAAAGCCTCTTTTGTTATTGCGGCGGCAATAAACTGAACGGGTCATAAAAAGAAAGAAACCAGGATAACTAGATTACATCTGAATCTAACAAACTCGGATAATTTTATTTGTGATTCTGGAAAGAAATTATTTGGGGGGGGGGGGGGGTTATTTCAATTTTCAAAGACTTTCAAAGACCTCAGGGTAATATGCTCGATTTTCCCAAACTTTCAAGGCCTTGAAAACGCTACCTCATTTTTCCCAAACTTTCAAAGACCTTCAAAGACCGTACGAACCCTGTTCCGATCACAATATTTACAATTGAATGGTTTTTCTCCTGTATGTATCATCAAATGCATCCTCAAATGACAAAGTTGTTCAAACGTTTTATGACAAATTTCACATTTGTATGATTTAGTTCTAGTATGTTTCTTTGTGTGGCTCTCCATTTTCGTCAGATTGTTACACAGGCGCTTGATTCATGCAAAGTTACAGACACCACGCAGTGATTCCTATATATCTCTTCTGAAGACCAAAGAGTTAAGTAGCTGTTATGTTAAGCGCCACTACCATATATGTTTCGGTAATTTGATATCTGTGGGAGCTCGAGGCTTATCTGTAAACTGTCTATTTACATTAAAGAGACTAGGGAGGCAGAAGCAGAATATACCGTATATATACCATTAAATCTCACTCTCTTTAAAACGGACCAAACTTTTTTAATGTTTGTGTATCATTTAAAAAATGAATAGCGGAGAACTCGCCCCATGGAGAACTCGTCCAGGGAGAACTCATCCCAGGTGTCAGGAGAAGTAGCCCCATAGTGGTCGGAGAAGCCGCCCCACTTTGCCTGGAGAAGTCGCCCCAAGGATAATATATAATAATTCTGAGATTTCGCCACATGGTTGTCAAGGTTTTATTTATTGTTGTTTTTCTTCAACTTAGTAACTTATTAAATCTTCATAATTTGCAATTTTTTTCCTTCAACTTTTCCTTTTGATCAACTCCACTTCTGTACTTAACGAAAAATAAGTGGTATCTGTCCCTTTCGCTCTGCTCTTCAAATCATTAGATGCGTTTTATTTGGAAAAATAAGCATGATGGGATGTTTGCAGTTTTAGATATAAAATGGTTCCAACATAATAACCTAAGTCATCCTGAGATGACGTTATGACATTGTCTTTTATAACCCGAAATCGACTGAATTGGCGCTGTACAGACTCAGACTCAAGATCAATCGGACTATAAGAAGATAAATATAGAAAGTAAAGTGAGACACAGTAAAATAAACATAAAAAACACCCGACTTTACCAAAATTCAAAATTAAAAAAAATATTAAACGTATGTAATACCCTTAAAAAATGATGAACATGATGACCCAATTAGAGGTGGAATTCACGAAATAAGACAACTGGTCAAATTCGAACGAAAAGGCTATCCTAAAAACAAAAACTTTTTATATTTTTTATTGGGGGATGGGGCATCTGTCTGGTGCCCCCAAAAAAAAGAAAAAAGAGAGAGAATTGGCGCTGACGTCAATATTTATGTGATTATCTCTCTAACTGAACAATTTAATGTGATTTTTCATTGAGATTTGCTAACCATCAACAAATGATACTTGAACTCAATTAAAAAAAAAAACATTGATGCCTAGTCAAGAAATGCGGTCGCTATCGAATTAATCATCATGGCTTATGCGCAGAATTCGGACGGTTTCTGAAAGATCAGTTGTACTACATCATTTAGTTTATTTCTTCTTTATTTTGTCAGTGTTCCTAATTTTATTATTTCTCAATAATAATGAACTATTTCAAGTTAAAAGAGAAGTTTAAAAAATATTTCACTACTAAATTACCGATGTAAAATAAACAAGAGTACGTTATTTATTAATATATAATAACACCATAATCACGTGTACTAGACCCAAATACACTAATAACACACAACTCAATGTCGGTGACACGTTTAACTCATTATATACGTTTCTTTCCTTAATGCATACATTTTTGCTGTTTAAATATACGTATATCATTCCAAATAGGTCATGATACATAGATAACACTTTTTATGCACGGCGTTTTTTTTTGTGTGGTAAAACAAGAGTTTTTCTGAGTATAAAAGGCGCTCAAAATTTACTTGTACGTTCTATTATAAATAGTACAACCAAAACAATGGTTATTGTTGATGCATATAATTTTTTTTTAATGGGTAACTTACGTTACTTGGTCTATGTTACATTTAGATGACGAAAATGTTCTTCTTTTTTTCTTTTCTGTCTGTTTAGTACCAATAAAAAGATTCATGCAAATTCTTGGGTCTTTTTTAAGCGATATTTTTTTTGTGTAAAGTGTTCTTACGCTGGTAATTTGATACATTTAGGAAACTAAAATTTATTAATTATACGACGTAGATTAGATAATGAAGGATTAGATTGAATTGTGAAAGGAATTACATATCTCTCTCTCTCTCTCTCTCTCTCTCTCTCTCTCTCTCTCTCTCTCTCTCTCTCTCTCTCTCTCTCTCTCTCTCTCTCTCGTACATACTGCTTTGTTGAAAGCCAAATGTTGAGTAATATTACAGGCATTGTTCAGTGCAAAATCAATTATATGTGAAGGATAATTTCTGTTTTGTAAATATGTTTAGAATTTATTCAGCAAATTTTGTAATTGACAATCATTTGAAATAATACGTCGGCATCTTTTCGACTGGCTATATGGTATACCGTTTTTACATGACATGGGATGACATGAAGATTATTCCACATACTGGTGTATATTAGTTTCCTTGCTATTAATATTTGCAAAGATAGTGTCATCAATATTTTATATCACATTTACATCTGAAAATGAAACATGCGTACTAGATGCCGTATAAGTAAATTTCATTGTCGGATGAAAATAATTTAGGCGATCAATACAATTTTACAGTTCTTCGGCTGAATGCTACCAGATATAAATATGTCATGGAAAATTCTGAACCTAAGAGGTGGATTAAACTTTTCGTTTTGAAGAAAGTCCTTTTCAAATTTACCTATGAAAGGAAAGCGTATGAAGGAGCCATATTAATACATATTGCCGTACCCATTATGTATATGTATTTCGCATTATTAAAGTTTAAAATTATACAAATATCTTCCCAAGATAGTGGGCTATTATTAGGATTGTTATCAAAACAATTTGTACACGCTTCAATACCAAGTGAATGCGGAAAGTTGGTATGTAGCGATGTTACATCTAATAATACCAGGATTGAAATTAACAGAAAGCTGTGGAATAGACTGCAACTTTTTAATGAAAGAGAATTGAGGTGTATATACGCATGTTAAGAAGGAAAGTATCAAATTCATCATACACGGATTTTTTTTAGCCATCTCATTATTGCACGTTGAATTTTTTAATTTAATTTCTATTGACGGGTCTTCGCCAATATGTTTGTAGTAGTTTTCATCATTTAATTGACGTTCAACTTATTTAAAATAATCTTGATTCATAATAATAAGTGTGTTTGACTAATCATCTTTTTTAATCACTATACTGTCGTCATTCATTATATTATATACAGACTGAATTTAGTCTTAGAAATATTACTGTAATATTGCTTTTATGATTACCAGTTAATATATCTTTTTTTGTGATCGCGTATAAATAAAAATCTAAAAGTGAATCACGTCAAAGATGTTTTAATTCTGTTATTGAAAGGTTATCTGGGTTTTGGGGCGACTTCTCCAGACGAAGTGGGGCGACTTCTCCAACCAGTCAGGGGTGACTTCTCCAGATACGTTAGGGCGAGTTCTCCCAGGGCGAGTTCTCCGTGGGGCGATTTCTCCCAGGGCGAGTTCTCCATGGGGCGAGTTCTCAGCATACCTTTAAAAATGTATATTTTCTTGGGTGCATATAAACACCGGAGCGCACCGAAATGCAGGAACGCCCCGAAACGCCGGTACGCAAGAAAAACACCGGAACGCAATATCGTATATTCCATACCTAATATTTTTTAAATTTGCGACATTTTTGATTTTTTTAAAAATCACTTTAAAAATAAAAAAATGGAATGCAAATCATTTCCGTATTTATTTTGTAATTTTTTCATCACAAGAAAATTATTTGGCCCGTGATTCAGAGTCGTTACATTTTCCATATCGATTGTTCAATAATAATAATAATAATAATAATAATAATAATAATAATAATAATAATAATAATAATAATAATAAATACACAGTTTTCCTTTAATGACAGATTTTCTTCAAACCCATATCTATTTACTTTCTTGTCAATTTAAGATTTGTATGTGACTGTTTTATTTTTTGAATATCCAATAAAATTTTCTGATCTTATGAGACTTTCTGATAGCCACATATTTAATTGCGAGTTGTAATACTATTTCAACGATCATACCTATCCCGCTTTTTGTACTTGTTTTGATATACACTGGAGGCAAGGAAATTAAGAATAAAGGTTTGCATATTATTATTATTAATGTTTGCGTATATAATGCAATAAAGATGAGCATCGCTGAATTATTTACATTAGGTTTTGACTATGATTAAGGTCTGATGAACCCAAATCATTATAAATTTATAACAAAGATATTATTCATTCGCTTTAAGGGCCATCCATAAATGACGTCACGCGATTTGGGACGCGTTTTGACCACCCCCCTCGTCACACATCGTCACTAAAAGTCAGATGTAACGTCACATTTTTGAAACACCTTCCTCCCCCTCGTCACACATCGTCACAAATATGTGACCTCCTCCTCTGCCCCTAGGTGCGTGACGGCATTTATAAATGGTCCCTCACGTTAAATGTTTTCTTTCACAATTAGTGCTTGCCTTCATTTAACTTTCTCACATTCAGTAACTTGCATTATTGTCTTTTTGGTACTTGTCTTTGTTTACCCAAATCAAATATCCCATTCTTATTTCCTGTGTACTGATATGAAGGCATTTCCAGCTGGAATTGCGTTGTATTAGTACTTTCAAGACTGGATTATTGTAACTCAATTATGTCTGGTTCGTCACAATATTTACTCCAGAACTTCAAAAAGTTCAAAACACAGCTGCACGGATCACCTTTAGAATACCTCGATCAGAGAACATCTCACCACTGCTCTGTACCATACACTGACTATCGATTCGATACAGAATCAAACACAAAATTTGTTCTCTGTGCTATGTTTCAATGACAGACTCCAGTCCAACATACCTATCCAGCCTCACCAATTTGTATACACCAGCTAAATACTTACGCTCTTCTTCTGATAATCGTATACTCATTGTTCCCAAGGTGAAAACAAAGTCATATGGACAACGTTCGTTTGCACAGCAGGACCCGGTGACGTGGAACGAATTGCCCACTGAAATTAGACACAAAGACACAGTGGTCCCTTTTAAGAGTGCTCTTAAAACTCACCTGTTTCGACTGCAGGGACAAACTTAGCGACCTAATCATGTTTTGTGTCATATATGTTTTCAGCATGTTTGTATGTTTTCCAATTTCATTGTTTTTGTCTTTTGTCGTTCTGTAGAGTAGTCATATCATCATTATTGATGGTGTAAAGCGCTTAAAGCTTCGAAAGATTAGGTGCTATACCTATACAAAGTCCTCATTATTATTACTATTATTATTATTATTATTATTATTATTATTATTATTATTATTATTATTATTATATGGGCATATTGGCATGTTTACTTTGCAATCGGGGAATATGAATGTACTATATCAGATTACAAGTTGATGACAATTGCATGTTCCTTCGTTTAAAAGTATGCAAACTCAGCAAATCTTAGATGAGTTCGCTGTCATTAGTGAATAAAGAGAGATGGCTAGTGTAAATTGGAATGTGACCATGATACCATTAAGTGCTCAAATTGTTGTAAATGGTACCATATGAGATGTATTGAAATGTCTCAGCTAGAACTTAAATCTCGGTCTTTAAAATCAGTTCCTTTGCAATCCTGTACATTTGAAGTATGATGCAAGGAGCGGCTTTATCATGGTAAAAAGATATAAATATTTTTTATTTCGTATCTTTTTCTTTCTTTTAGTAAATGTTTTCAATGACATTAAATTTTTAAACTTTTTAAAATGTAGTTTGCATGTAAAGATATATTGCCTTCATGTATACAAAATAAGAAAAAAAAATTTTCCCCTCAAACTAAGTCTTAAACAACTGCTTTATTATTTCAAGTAATAAACGATATTGAGATATATATTTAGTTTCTGACAAACTATCAATCAACATAAATGATAACACTATTTTCATTGCGTTTTCACTCAAAATAATTATAATGTATAGGCGGCCGTGTGCGTCTTTTTATTCATATTCATTCAAACATCTTGACATACACAATAATATACTGAAAGACACTCAAATACGTCATTTTTAATATTAAAGTAATTTTCAAAATTAGTCATTTTTAATATTAAAGTCATTTTTAATATTAAAGTCATTTTTAAAATTAAAGTCATTTATAATATTAGTCATTTTTAATATTAAAGTCATTTTTAATATTAAAGTCATTTTTAATATTAAAGTCATTTTTAAAATTAAAGTCATTTTTAATTTTAAAGTTATTTTTAATGTTAAAGTCATTTTTAATATTAAAGTCATTTTTAAAATTAAAGTCTCAGGATTTTACTGATCACCACTGAACTTTACACCAACCTTACGAATCGTGGACCGAAAGAACAGATCGAACATATAATGTGCCTAGTACGTAATGTAGCATACTGTCCAGTAGACTCGAGAAGGGCAACATCTCCGCTTTATATAAGATGGTTGACATTTTAATGTTGTGTAATTCCCGTTAAATTATTTAAACAGTTAATTTTGAACATAGTTGTAAAAATGTTGTATAATTTTAATTTGTTAATTTTTTACATTAAGCAGAAAGAACACCGATTTCTTTACATATTTTATTTATAGTGTGATGAAATTAGATACCTGGGAAGAGTGATACTACAATGATAAGGGCATTCATGTTTTCCCTATAGCACTAGTTGAAACAATTAGAACTTAATTATAACAGAACAATCTGGCTGAGGGCATTGACCCTAGGGTGTGAGAAACCTTACCTGTTTACATGTGTCAAGTATCAGGTTTTGGAACTGGACTAATTATGGGCTGGGAAAGTGGTTTTAAGAAGATTCACAGACTTGAGAGGGGGAGGTTTTGTAGCTTTCAGTGTGAAAGGATCATTTAGATTTTCTCTCTCTCTCTCTCTGTTCTAACGAATAGTTAGATGGTAACTCTACAGAAAGTAGGGGTTTTCTTGTGTAATGCAACACAAGGCAAAAGGAGTGTATATTGTAAATAAACATGTAAATAGCAGAATTATTTTATGGATTTATTTCGGAACCCATCACGTTACAATATGCATGAAAATATATACAAATAACAAAATATTAAACGAAATTTGTCTAACTTTGCGGTGCTTAGAAGGATGCAAATGACCCTGTGGATCTACAAACAGGAATCTGGCCGCTTTATATTCATCAATTACTGAATAAAAACCATACACCAGATTAAAGCAGATTGTAGAGTAGAAATCAAACCAGTGACATAATTTTGACTTGGTGGACGGACAGTTAAAAAATTTGGTGCATTAATTGGGACTGGTGAACACCGACTCGCTATCAATTAAAAGCAATTCCAAATATCGAAGACGGTCTGGGTGACACAAACTATCCCCTAAAAAACAGATACACTCTACACAACATTTAGACTATTAATTCTTAGAGACAGCAAATACGTGACATCATCAGACGGACATTCAGAAATCATAGCTACGAGGACACACGGAAAGAAACCAGGACAAAGAACACGAAAAGTAAATAAACGAACAGAGATGAAACAAAATACTAAGTCGAGTAAATAGCATAACTTTAGATACGATACTTTGCAACCAATACACTTTATACACAATACACTTTATACACAATGCACAATACACTTTATATACAATAAACAATACACTTTATACACAATACACAATACACTTTATGTTGCATAGTAATTTATTCGATCCTATATCAAAACTTGTATGTACTATTCATGTATTTTGATTTAGTCCGCTATTTTCAAACTGATTTGAAACTGGTAGCATTGCATGCCCGCATTACTTATATTTGTATAACGTTTAAATTTAATATAAATATGAATTGTATCATAAACTAATGATCGGTTATGTGATGCTTTGTATATAAACAGGTATAAAATAATAAATTGTCCTTTGATCTATCTATCTATCTATCTATCTATCTATCTATCTATCTATCTATCTATCTATCTATCTATCTATCTATCTATCTATCTATCTACCTACCTACCTACCTACCTACCTACCTACCTACCTACCTACCTACCTATCTATCTATCTATCTATCTATCTATCTATCTATCTATCTATCTATCTATCTATCTGCATGCATGCATCAATACACACACACACACACACACACACACACACACACACACACACACACACACATATATATATATATATATATATATATATATATATATATATATATATATATATATATATATATATATATATATATATATATATATATATACCACCATGTTGGCTAATGCTGCTCGTCTGGTAAAACTGTATTTTATTTCTGAGTGGGCAAGCATTTTTACTATATTAATTTTCAGACATTTTGTATGTTATATGAAAGAAATACATTTTGAAATATGTTCCAAAACTTGTTTTTGTGTTTTAAACCCATTTCTGCCACTACCCCATACTCTTCTCTAAGTAGCAGAAGAGGTTTATAAAATGGACACGCCAATCTTCCATATATGTTGTTGCATTTCGAGCATTACCACCATGACAGTTACACTCAAACTATACATCCGTTTCGCATGTTGGATTGAAAAAATCTCAAACCACGGAACTTAAGATAACAAGAAAAATGTAATAATTAATAACAACAACATAACAATCAACTTAAGAAATCAATATAAAATCAATAGTAATATGTTTTATTATTAATAGCTGAAGCACTAATCTGATATATACATATTGCATAACACGCTGTTGATATTCAATTTGGTTACTGTTCGAACTGTCGCCAAAATGCACAGTTTCCTGCTTCTTTTCAGTTTGATGTTGCATTACTTGCAGAAAAGAAACTAAATATTAATTTATTACATAAATAATATTAAATATCTCAGATATGAATTACACATTCACCACAAATATACACTACGGTATATAAAATATAACTGATGTGCGTTCCGGTATTTCTCTTGCGTTTTGGCGTTTCGGTGCGTTCCGGCGTTTTGGTACGTTCCAGTGTTTCTATGCACCGTATTTTGTTACATGAAAATACGAAAATAACCTGATAATGAATTACAATGTAGAGATCAAACTTTAATTTAGATTCTAAAACAAGATAAACTTAAACAATTTATAAAATTTAAAATGACATTTATCCTTAATAGAACGAATAAAACTATTTAAAATTATAGACGTGAATGACCGTCTGAATTTAAATATTTTGTCGATTTTTTCAAGTAGCACCAAACTTTAGTAATATAATCAAATTGTTGAGACAGTTTAAATGCCCAGGATTGTTGACAATATCGTGTTTCGAATAATTCTTCCACATTGGGTTCTGGATTTTAAATCCATTTCTTTGCGAAACATCTGATACATTTAATTCATCTTCTACTTTTTCATTGTTTGATGATTCGTGTTCGTCATCAATTTTCTCATCATTTGAGATTTTCCTAGGCACTAAAAATATGTCTGTCCGTTTTAGTCGATATTCACCTCATCATGTATTTACTAATAATAGCATAGTACAAAAATAATAACAGAGCCTCGACCAGTTCACTATTGCCATTTCAAAAGGTTTCATCTGGACAGCTATTTCATTGTTTTTATCTGGACAGCTATTTCAATGGTTTCATCTGGACAGCTACTTCAATGGTTTTATCTGGACAGCTATTTCAATGGTTTTATCTGCACAGCTATTTCAATGGTTTTATCTGGACAGCTATTTCAATGGTTTTATCTGGACAGCTATTTCAATGGTTTTATCTGGACAGCTATTTCAATGGTTTTATCTGGACAGCTATTTCAATGGTTTTATCTGGACAGCTATTTCAATGGTTTTATCTACAGCCATTTCAATGGTTTTATCTGGACAGCTATTTCAATGGTTTTACAGCTGACAGATCAGGGTAGAACGTTTCATTCTCCTTTTTCTTTTGCAACTGACAGCCATTTCTGAACGTACTTTTGCGCAAGTACTTGCGTCTGCTGAAATTCTTATTTGATTTGTATGGTTAAAACATTGCAATACTGGTTCACTTGGTCCTACATTCTTTTGAACTCTGAAAGTTTCTTCGTGATTTGGAGACCAATTCCACTGAAAGTTCTTGTCTACTAAATTTCTCACTGTTCCTATATGACCCGATAGGTCAAGTAAAAACTCTTGGCAGGTTAAAATCATGCCCAGAAATCTTTCGAAGTCTTGTTTGAATGTTGGTTTCTTCAACCATGTATGGCTTCTACGTTTCATTGAGATGGCTTCATGTCATATTTTGAATATAGAACATTACTTTAAATTGTAAGTTCTTGCACAATAACTATGCATTTTTCCTTTCTGTAACTTCAGTTAGGCATTTCTGGCTTTGTCCACAACTTATATTAGGCGTAAATCATGCTACATGTTTTCTGCCGCTAATGAGATATAGTCCATTGACGCATCAATTCCTTCCAAGTTTTCCAATAGTGTATTAGTTTTTTAGTGACAAATTTATACGGCACTTGATATCTCAAAACATATAATATAACACTGGTTACATCACTGTGGTGTTAAAAAGAACTACTTTTTTTTACAATTGTTGGTGGCAGCTGTTGAAGCCTTGAAAGGAAGAGGAAGAAAACAAATGATAATTTTTAAAGGGATAGAACCAAAATGAAAAGATAGTGTGACGGGGCAAATTTCTGGCGATCTATCTTGAACCTATTAGCTGAGTCCAGGGAACCATTTATTAGAGTTCAAGAGAATGAAAGCGAATCAATCGTAAAACTGCAATGTTCAGAATGTCATTTCGAGGGGAGAAGGCTATCTTTAATTAAGCAACTGTTTGGACAACAGCCAGACTTTCTATTGTGGGCACAGTTAACGTTATTTTCAGTGTAAAGCTGTCCCAATTTAAATGTCGCAAAAACTGTTATTATCAAACTGCCAGGTCAAGCTGACCCCAATTTTTGGCACCACTGAGGAAGGGGCCAGGATATTTCACTGAATGGTTTCGCTAGTTAAGGAGGCGTGTTTCCCACCCCAAAATTCCTAGGTTTCACATCGCCGAATCTGAAATTTTAATCAGTTTAAGCTTTTCTGCAGGAGAAAAGCAGTGTAGGCTCCTAGCAATTTGCAAGAACTTCTCTTGTAAAAAAAAGTGTGACAGATCAATGTAATTTGTTGATGCGATATATAATATACAGTAAGAACTGTATATTGAAATCTCTTTTGAGCTATGACATTCGTGTAAATTCTGATATTATTAGTAGATGGAACAAATTACTCTTTTAAATTTGTCATTTAATTTTATTCTTAATAATCCATGGAGCGGTTAATAGATGAACAAATGGGACTACATACATACATACATACATACATACATACATACATACATACATACATACATACATACATACATACATACATACATACATACATACATACATACATACATACATACATACATGCATACATACCTACTGTTACGTGCTTAGGCTCGAATAAACAGTAACATAGAATGAGTGAAAATAACAATCTTGTAAAACTTAATAAACAATTTATTGAGTACAAATATTTTGTTCAGAAAAGAAAAATAAACTTACGGTTTTAAGAATCAATTCCAAAATTAATCCAAAATAATTCAAAATATTATCCACTAGAGAAATTGCAAAAGTCCTGGTAATAAAAATGTCCAAATAATTCTAAGTTCGAATTCCAGCGAGGTATCCAATATGGAAGAAGATGTCTCTTGATGAAGTCCGTTCTTGTTAATGAAAATCTATGAGCACATATTCTTTTCCAGATAACTAACAAAATAATTCCTTTTGATCCAAACGAATTGACACAATTTCCAGTACACGGTAATTAAAAATAACTCTAAAAACCCCACACAACTTAGTATTCTAAAAGCCCAAACTTCTACTGAATAACTCGCTCCAAAACATAGTTTAAATACCAGTTTTTACGTAAACAAGAAAGGGGTCACGACCTTGTAGAATCTCTCAGAACAATTTTACGTTCAAGAAATCAGGTAAACAGCGTATGACCCAACTAAATTAGAAAGATGTTTATACTTTAGACCATTTTGTCCTTGGAACCAACCAATCATTTTAAAAGCTTGTTTACAACTCTGAAACCAGGTCAGAAATCACCCACCCTCAATAAACGAATGTTAAAACTTAAAATGCCAAATTTAAATCTAACAAACAAACAAAAATAAAAATAAATATAAATGACTTATATCAAATATACGTTTGTTTGTTTGTTTGTTTAGGATTCTTAACGTAGCTTTAACAATTTTTCAGTCATATCGCTACGATGTCTGCTGTAAGGCAGTATATAGTGATGTCTAGCACTGAGGCATCATGCCGCAGACATGTAGCATATGTCCCACCCAGTCACATTATCCTGACACCAGACCGACCAGTCCTAACACTAACCTCTTAAGGCTGAGCGTCAAGCGAGGCAGCTGTTAGTACCATTTTTGTAAGTCTTTGGTATGACTCGGCCGGGGATCGAACCCACGACCTCCCGCTTCCGCGGCGAACGCTCTAACCACTAGGCCACCGGAGCGGTTCAAATATACGTAACAATACATACATACATGCATGCATACATACATACATACATACATACACACACACACACACACACACACACACACACACACACACACACACACACACACACACACATTCTTGTATTTGGTGGATATCGAGGACATTTGTTCTGGCTATCTTGGAGCTAATATACATATAGTTTCTGGCAACAAATTTATACCAAATGTCGACGTATCGAGGAAGGTACTGTGGGATCAATTCTAAGGTATATGAAATTTAGCAATGCAAACGAGGACGCACACATTTACACAAACATTATGTACAATCCATTCAAACTAAGGACACACATATATATTGACCACAACATGGAAAATGCGGACAATCTGAATTTACGGACAATTTTGGTTGTCATTAAATTGCACAATTAAAATGAACAGAAATATTAAACCATTCATTAACTATTCCGACTTAAAGGATTTCTGCACACAGACGCAACTGTGGTTCATTTTGATTCATCCCATGAATGTCTTTACACGTTTAAAGAACCAAAGGACGATCATATTATGATGAGAGTTTGTCTAAAAAAAAGTCATTAATTATTACTTCAAACAGCAATGTCGGAGCCTTGTGATTCCAAACATTAGAACGAAGCACTGGACGATATTTGTAAATTTACTGTGCTGTAGTAAGTGTCCGTAATATATATATAATTGTATTTGTGTCGATAGTTCCGTTGTAAACGAAATCGTATTAAAACAACATACAAATGAAAACACAAGGCAGCAATCTATATTGTTTTCCCAAATTTAAAGAGGTTTTCAACAATAGCCAAACGCTCAGAATTTTCTACTGGACCAACCTATATTTATAACGTGAAAGAACACTTATTTAGTAATATTCTTACTCATTTAGTCTTTCTTCAGTAAGGTGAATTAGGCGATTCGGGGAGTTTTTTTTTAAACACTTCCAGTAAACGATACCAAACACCTTTACAAGGTACCTCGAATTAGCAAATGTATAAACTAAGTGATTTGGAAGGTGAACTGTGATAGTGTTGTACGAAAAATGAATATTCTTGTTCATATATGGCGCCAAAACAATAGAACAGGATAAACATTTTGTAAAAAGGTATTGGAAACTTATCCCCATCCACTAACTCTATACAAATCATGTATTCTCATAGAACTCTGTATTTCACTTCTGGAATTCCTGAACTTTATAGCTATTTAGGAGGTTTCAATTCAGTTAAAATAGATACGTTGTTGTCTATGTTGTTGCTGTTGTTATTGTTGTTTTAGCATATCATTAATCTATGTGTTGAGGTTCATATTAAACACTATACAAAATAGATAATGTTTTTATGCCTGATATATTTATTCAGCCAAAATAACTTGAAGAATGTAAAATCTCTGTGAAATACACAATATGCTTAACACAAACATTCGTTCCTATCGTCAACTACTAAAAACATAACGAATGTGGATATATGTACACTGTTGACATGTTTACACATGTAGCTAGAGCGATTAAAATAAGGTAAAGACGCAATCTATTAGTATTAACATTTCTCTTGTGGATATGGGTATATCATGGACAACGAGGACACGTTTACACATTTAGTCTGACCCATCAATACAAATTAAGGACGCACACTATTGACAACAAGATGGAGACCTTGGACATTGGTACAATACGAAATACGAACACAATTACCATATCTAGTCTGAACATCAAAAGTCGGTCTAATAACGCACACTATTACAAAAAGCCGATGACAATGGACATTAATACATAAACAACATTTTCGACATCTTTACCTTTCTATTTTGAATGATCAATAAAAACCGTGACACACACTATTAGCAGCAACATGGAGACCGGGGACATTGGTACATCATGGACAACGAGGACATGACTATATATATTTCAATCAAAGGACACACACTATTACTAAAAGCATAACGAAAGTGAATATATGTACACTGTTGACATGTTTACACGTGTAGTTAGAGCGAACAAAATAAGGTAAAGACGCAATCTATTAGTATTAACAGTTCTCTTGTGGATATGGGTATATCATGGATAACGAGGACACGTTTACACATTTAGTCTGACCCATCAATACAAATTAAGGACGCACACTATTGACAACAAGATGGAGACCGTGGACATTGGTACAATACGAACAACTAGGACATATTGCCATATCTAGTCTGAACATCAAAGTCGGTCTAATAACGCACACTATTACAAAAAGCCGATGACAATGGACATTAATACATAAACAACATTTTCGACATCTTTATCTTTCTATTTTGAATGATCAATAAACACCGCGACACACACTATTAGCAACAACATGGAGACCCGGGACATTGGTACATCATGGACAACGAGGACATGACTATAAATTTCAATCAAAGGACACACACTATTACTAAAAGCATAACGAATGTGGATATATGTACACTGTTGACATGTTTAAACGTTTAGTTAGAGCGATCAAAATAAGGTAAAGACGCAATCTATTAGTATTAACATTTCTCTTGTGGATATTGGTATATCATGGACAACGAGGACGTGGTTAAATATCTGGTTTGAGTTATTAAGACAAATTAATGACGCACATTATTAACAGAATCATGGAGAATACAGACATTTGTTCAAGATAGAAAACGATGGCATGTTTATATATATCTGGTCTGAGCTGTCAATACAAATTACACACACTATTAGCAACAGCATCGAGACCGCGAACAAATCTGTATCATGGACAACGAGGACATGTTTAAACCTCTAATCTGAAATCTCAATCAAACTAACTACGAACACAATTACCATATCTAGTCTAAACATCAAAGTCGGTCTAATAACGTAGACTATTACAAAAGCCGATGACAATGGACATTAATACATAAACAACATTTTCGACATCTTTATCTTTCTATTTTGAATGATCAATAAAAACCGCGACACACACTATTAGCAACAACATGGAGACCGGGGACATTGGTACATCGTGGACAACGAGGACATGACTATATATTTCAATCAAAGGACACACACTATTACTAAAAGCATAACGAATGTGGATATATGTACACTGTTTACATGCTTACACGTGTAGTTAGAGCGATCAAAATAAGGTGAAGTGAAATATACTGATTTACTTTATCTTTATACAAATAATCAGAATCGTATTTTTTTGAACCGCGACGTACTGAGACTTGCTTTAATTGATGTACGTTTTAACTTTGGCACGTTTTGAATTTAGTTATTTAGCATTATTTTTTCCCAGTAAACTGAAGCCTTTCTACTCGACAACCGAAATTAATCTCAATCAAAATGTTAAATTTTACACTACATAAAATACCATAAAACCAAAATTCATTCCCATGTGGGAAATGGACTTTAGCTGCTAAATGCGTGACACGTGCTGGTCCAGATTGTTAACAGTTAGAAGTAACTTTAGGTAGGCGTATCGGTGATATAATCTGGCAAGGGCTCGCGTGGTTAGAACAACACTTGACGGATCAGCGTCTACTAAGGGCTAATATGAAGTCATTCATTAAAGAGAATGAACTCTCAAGATGAATGTGCATTAATTAAAGGCTAGTAGATAATCTTACAGTGTGTGTTTATCAGATTATCATTAAATGGGCTTGATCCATTTGTTTGCATAATTGAACGATTTGTCTTTTTTAGCGAACAAAAGGAGACCGTGCATACTGGTACATCACGGATAACGGGGACAAGCTTACACATTTAGTTTAGAACGATCAATTTCATCTAATAACGCACAATATTACCAAAAACACGAATACTGTGAACATTGGTACATCATGGGTATTGAGGACATGTCTACACATTTTCTCTTAACTATTAATACAAACTAAAGACACGCAAAATTAAGCAAAACACGCAGACTGTGGATATTATTACATCATAGACAATGAGGACATGTTTACACATCAATTTTGAACGATCAATTCAATAAAACGACGCACAATAGAATGTCACGAAACTATGTTGTTATGGGTATTGCACTATAACGGTTTTGAAGACACGTTTCTTGGGAACTGTATTTAATATACAGCCGATCCGGCAAACACTTAGTGAACGCACAGGAGACCCATGTAGCAAATAATTTCGTTCATATTGTTTCAATTTTTCACAACAAACAGTTGCGAAAACCTGTTATTTTGCAATTGCCAGCTATCGACTATCCTTCATTTTAATATCACATTAAGGCCGTAGAGAGCTATCACGGACCCTAGGGTTAAAACCTTTTTGACCTTTCCTAGTTCTAGTTCAAACAAAATTTTATGTTTTATAACATTAAAAATTTTGTTCAGCTGGGGTCCCCTCATGGGCCACTGGCCCCAGGGATATATACCCGGGTGCACCCCTCTTGTAGGTCACACACACACACTCATATATATATATATATATATATATATATATATATATATATATATATATATATATGAAGCAAAAGAAGAGACAAGTGCAAAAGAAGAATAAACTATATTTTTATTTTTATTACTACCAATAACATGATAAATACCCACTGTATCAATACGGGATTAGCAATAATGATGATCCGCCATGTGTGAAGTTACAAAATAATTTCAAAATAGGTTTCATTTCCACATGTTGGAAAGATGATGACGTATAAACAAAATGTATATGTAACCTTTCTAGTAGTTAATTTTAAATGAATATTATGGATATCTCTATGAACTCAACGTAATCTGGGAAACTGAACTCTTTGATATGAGGAAGCCTGTCAAATGTTTGAAATTTGTAGGTAACAATTTGCATATACACCTATATAATTAAAACTGTACCTAAATACTAAAACGTCTTTGCAACTGGCATAAATATAATTTAATTTCCGAATCTTTCCGTTCTCTCACTTTTCGGCATTTTCCACGAGCAGTTAATTGTCGCAGTAACCAAATCGCGTATTCATAATTCACAAGTTTGTTTTGGTTTTTTATGGTTTAACGCCATTTTTCAGCACAAAATAGGCTATACATGGCGGCCAGTATTAATGGTGGAGGAAGAAACCGGACAAACCCCGGAAAGAGCCACCGATCCACCAGAAGCTACTGGCAAGCTTTCTCACATAACTACATTTGCCGAATCTTAGACTCAAACACACGCAGACAGAGGTGAGATGGCAGTGGTCCGTAACGGACAGCGCTTTAGACCATTCGGCCACTCGGGGCCCCTAATTCACAAGTAATATTTCCAAAGTTATCTTATTTCTATCTATCTATCTATCTATCTATCTATCTATCTATCTATCTATCTATCTATCTATCTATCTATCTATCTATCTATCTATCTATCTATCTATCTATCCAATTTTTGCTACTTTATGTTTCATCCCTTACTGATAGATTTTAATTGAAAATTACACCTGAGAGAACGGCGATGAGTTATTCCAAATTAAATTATATAAAGAGCTCACAACATCAAAAGAAATATTCAAGGCCAAGATAGTGTTACATTACTCGTGGTATCTTTCCTACAATGATCAAAGAAAATCTAAAACCAGCCATGCCTGTTCACAACTTAATGTGAAAGTGGTATCTACTGATCTACGGAACTTTCAACATATAAACAAAAGAGTAATATTTGAACCTAAACGTGCTGAGAATTTTTTTTAAGTGAGGTACGTTTTAACTTTTGTACGTTTTGAATTTATTCATTTGTGACATTGGGTATTATAGTTGTAGCAGTTACAAGGTGGAACATACATACAATTTCAAAAGTTATTGTAAGTATCACATTCAATTAATATAGAAGTGTGAAAGTAATAAAATAGTAGATAACATGTTTGAAATAAAGGAAAATTACAATTAAATATACAATTTAGTTCAAAATTTGCATTTTATTCCTACAGAAGTCTTTGACATTTCTCCAGTTCCTGTGTCTTAATTCCGGCTCAGCTCTCAAACAGTTTTCAATTTCTTTCTTTCCCGGAAGCGTCTTTCTAAGAATTTGCTTGCCAAGATGTTTCATTACCGCTGCCTTCTCCTCTTCGGTCCAAAGTCGTCTTTTTACAGATGTTCGCTTAGCGAGGCTACATCCTCTGGGCACAGCCACTTTTATATTCTCAATCTCTCTCTCCATGGGCTGATATTTACTGGCATCTGAAATATAGATGAGAACTTTGACGATATAATTAATTAACAATATATAGCAGATGTTTAAAATGTATGTTTTCGCGAAGAGAGAGGAAACAAGTAAAATTATGTTATCAACTCACATTTAATACATTTAGACATGCATTTTCAATATTTTATGCAGACTGCTTGATCTGCCATGACGCAGGAAATGCAATATAAAGAATTGTATTCTTGTCTCGCTGACGGTAACATTAATGTATCAAATAACACGTCTTTTTTAGCGTCATCAATTAAATATTAATTTATTCGCCAGACAGCCCCGTAATACTTAATAACCTCACACAGCAACATTATGCATAATGCAGAAATATTTAAAATTATCTGATGAAAGGAATCTTATAATTGAGTTCATTTCTTATAAAAAAAAATGAAGCTTCTTCAACATAACGCAAAATGCTGATTTTATTCACCTTACTCTTAAGTTATTTTTAATTTTTCACTTTGTATTCTAGGGAAATAAATTAGTTGACTCATTTTACCAAACCTGTTGGTTTTCGCTCTTATCTTTAATCAGGGCGATCCATTAATTGCATCATTTATCAAAATATTTTATACTTTACTAATTTCCCTCCTACGTTTTGTCTCTATCCATCAAAAACAGACTCTTTATTGTAACTGCTTATTAATTAATTGTTTACGTTAAATAAACCTTGTTATTTTCATTGGAATTCATTCTTTCCCACTTATTTTTAGGAAGCAATTTTAACTGTACTTTGAGGAAATGGACTTTCGTTCTTCTCATTCTCTTTGTCGTCCAATATTTAGACATATTTAGACATTTCTGTCTTACGACCCTCCTCTCTCTCTCTCTCTCTCTCTCTCTCTCTCTCTCTCTCCCTCTCTCTCTCTCTCTCTCTCTCTCTCTCTCTCTCTCTCTCTCTCTCTCTCTCTCTCTCTCTCTCCAATATCTAAAGTATATCACTCAATACGCTCTTTAATAGAAACAACCCTGGGTTAGAATGAATGGGGGACTGTTTGAAGGCTTGACTCTGTCATTTTGTCCACTATCTTCGCTGATATGCATCATTCCCCCTCCCCATCAATAAAGCCCACTAGTTATTGAGGACTAAAAATCGGAGAAAGTTCTAAGTTCTTTAAAGAATTGCCTTCGTTACATGTCGTTATCTTTCGACATCATGATAATCGTTTCTGATGTCACATCGACACGCTGACATATTATAACGAATAGCACCATAAAGAAGAAAGACTAATGTTCCTTGTTATGTTTGGACAAGACAATTGTTCGGGCGTAGTTTCCGTGAAGATTGCAATATCTCGAACCCAAACCACACTATATGAAACTTTATATTGTTTGTCTGGTTTGATATAAATTGCTAATGAATGATGTTAAAGATTTACCCATGACTGTATTCTCATCGTCCGATTCATTGTCGCTTTCAGCGCTGTCATCATCATGTTGTATTTCTGCAATAAGAATTACACCAATGAGGACAAATTCGAATCGAATGCAATGATTTTAAGGGCATCATAAACTGAATGAACTCATTATTCATTAACGTAGGCGAAACGTCTATTTTCAATATTATTAAATGAAAATAAATATGAAAAAGGACTCATTATTTCAATATTTAATAGCGGCTAAATGCTATTACGTCTCATAACATAGCAGACATAGTCTCGATTGTGCAGAAATTCAGTAATAATTTAGAATTACGACAGTGTGTTGACAAATGACAAAACTTAATTTTTAACAATTTAACTAAGCGGAGACAGTATATGTTTAATTCCTGAATATAGATAAATCAATTGTGTTTCGACTTCAATAAGAGAACCTTGTCATTATATTGCCCAAGCATACTGAAAGTTAAATTGTATCGAATGTTTAAGTATTCAGGATATAATTTTCATTTGTCATTTGTAAACATGTCAGTCACCAACAGTTTTATAGTTCTTTTTATGTTAGAAATGAATAACAAAACAAAAAATAAACCATAGTATACACACCTTCGTCTCGTTGGATGTCAATATCTTCCAGTCTCTTCCCTGCATTATTAGCCATAGTCCCATTCTCCATAGCGAGGAGCAGCTTTGAAAGCTTGGCGACCTGCAGGGTTCCCTCTGGTAGTCTGTAATATTGCCTATGGACACGAATGTCGTGACCCACGAACTGTGCTAGCAGGTCCATCTCTTGCTCTTGAAGGTTCAATATCTGGGACATTGTTGCCACATGTTTGCGCAGTTTTGTGGACCTGATGTGCTCTGGATGGAGAGCGCCACACTGCGAAGAAAATTGTCGTAAGCAATCGGACCCTCTAATATGTCCCATAGATCCGTAGTTTGACCTTGCAAATAGATACACATTTTTGGGATCCACACCAGCAATAGCTCTGTTTTGAATCAGCAAGTCTAACGATTCCTGAACCGAGCTTGTTAGCAGTACAGGAACGGTGCTGCCCCTTTTTCCTTTAATTTCAAGGCGTGCAAACAGCTTGCACAAACCTTGTTCTATTGTGGAAAGCATTTCTCCGATGTCACCTTGTGCTGCGGCGTGTTTTTTTACTGTACTGGCTTACTTCGATTCTTCGATTGAACAAGATGATCTGGGTCAGGGTTATCTCATTTAATGTTGACCATGCTGCTTTTCTTTCTTCCATGGATGCAGTTTCACTCACCAGAATAGTTCGACGGATCAAGGTTTGATCTTGAAGGTGCTTTTTTACGTCATTCGCAAGGGGTAGAATCATAACTAAGTTTCGTTTCTTAAGTTGCAATGTTCGTAGTGCATGAGATGAGACTTCGTCCGTCCATTTCAACTCACAGAGTGTGCTAAAGGCATCAGCGCGTGTCGTAGTCTCCACATCACCACATTGTAAAGCATTTCCTTTCATGATCTTTGCGCAATTCTTTAATGTGTGTCCTAACTTTAAAGTTAGAGATGGGGTGGCATACTCATGTGTCACTTCATTGAACTGTGATACCTCTCGTGCTGCTTCAACGACATTTTTGAATTTAGTGGGTTCAATAAAGTCTTGTAAAGAACTATTGTATAGACCAGTTCTTGTTCTCAGGCAAACAAGAAGCCTCCCCAATTCTCTCATTTTGGATCTAATTTAATTGTGGGAATCTTTCTCGTGCCCTAATCTAAAGGTTTCCTTTCTCGCCAGCTGCAAAATTAATGTGTCACTTTTGCACACTCTTGATACTTCGTCACTCCTCATGGCTGCAAGAACTTCTGTTAGAACTGCATTAGCTTCTGGGGGAGTTGGTAACAGCATTCGGCTTTTTGAAAGTACCCTTTGACGCAACTTTCCTTTAGTGCTTGACACCGGTTTTAAAGGACATTTATGTCGCCACAGCTCATACTTGGCATAGTACCCATAACAATACTCACACGGTGTATATGAATGAGCTGAAGCAAACTTTGATGGTCGGTATGAAACCAAAAGACTGCCTTCTCCTCTTCTTAAAACTGCGCAGTTATGGACGTGGTTGCCAAGATTTCTTAGTTTACAAAGCGTAGCTGTTTTCTTCTTGCCATCTGCCTCACCCAGATATCTGGCTACCTCGGATTCATTTGTGTGCATAGTTGTAAGATGCCTTGTTAATTTGGAATAAGCTTTCTCGCAGTACAAGCAGTAGGCTTTTTTGTCCCATTTCCGAGCTCCTACGTCATTTGAGGTGGTCATCACATGAATTGAAGAGAAACTTTTGCAGCTCGCAACTTCAGCATGTTGTTTATTTGACAGTAAATCCGATTTTGCCACTGCAGCGCTCTGTTTCTGGGGGTTCGCATTTGTTTGGGGCGATGCAACATCTGAATTCTGCAGACTATTGTCAGTTTCAGAATTCGTTTCATTATTTTTGAATTTGTCTTTCTCTGAACCCTCAAAATGTGATTCATTTAGTTCTAAATCAGATTCATCAGATGCTTCGCTTTCTTTCGATGGCTTGTACTCACTTTCAGAGTTATAATACTGATCTAACTCTTCTTCATCAGAGGATGATAGAGTAATTTCCCCCATGTAATCTACATAGTTATTTTCTTTACCGTTTGCGATCTCCGTGACGGTTGTAGCGATAGTAAGCATTGTGTTATTTTCTTCTAGGTGCTCGAAGTCCGTGTTAGTCCTGGTTACATCCGTTGGGTCGTCGTTTTCGGTATCCATAGCTTCGCTTTGTCCCATAGTATTACAGATACGGTTGGTCTCTACATTTGTCTCCACGTTCTCTTTAAAGTTTCCAATTTGTGTCTTTTCGTTAGCAAGGATATCCATGCTTTGGTTGTTACTGTTCTTAGTGTGGCCACTTGTAGCAATGATGTTATAGGGTTTTGGGACATCCTTTTTTTCAATGTCGTCTTTCTGTTTAACACTACTCACTGCCCCTGGTAGCTTTCTTGAGACTAAAAGAAAAATTAACACCGTGTTTATTACTTTTTTGTTGTATATATTTATATGTTTTATAACTCTATTTCAAGTCGCTGTGTTGCGGTAGTTAGCGCGTTGAACTCATAATCTGCAAGAGTTCGAATTGTGCGACCGGAACAGCAAATGCCAGCCGAAGTGGCTTGTCCTTAGCAAGACTACTTCAGGTTAAGTTTCTTGACAATGTTCTACCTTCATGTATTATTATGTTACATGCGCGACAAGCTGCTCGAGAACACCTGACAGCAGGTTTGAAAAAAGTATTTGCACTGCTGATTCAAATAACAAAGGAAATTGGCGAACGTGCAGAGGATATTAATAAGGACGCAAGAGCAACCGTGTAACTGGTCCAGAAGTAGAACAAGGTAAAATTTGTAAGAAAGATTAACGAACCAAGGATATCAAGAAAACAATAGCAACTGTAGAGACAATTACAAACATGCCAGCGGCGATTAGTGAAGTCAATGAAGACGGTGAAATTGGAGAAGCTATTTGTATGCTCGCTAAAAATAACCGTATTCTTCATGAAGACACACCGTTACAGTTGCAAAAATACAAAACGTGCCACCCAAGTACAAGCCTCAGATGCAAACATCGGTTCAGTAGTTTAACTGGAAATTTCTTGGTGACAATTAAGGTGTAGAGCATTCAATAGTCAGGACTGAATAGGCTTTGGCTAAAGAAGTGTTACATTTTAAGAGAACAATTTATATTTAATTAAAAATGACTAAATGCACGTACATGACCCATGTGACCTATACTTTAAAAATGACTAACAGATGGACGAAATTAGTAAACAGTTACCTAAGTTCAGCTAGCTTAATAGTAAGTATAGCTAGAACTGTAATACGCTCCATATTTCCAGTTAATCTAATGACTTACCTAGTGCAGCATTCACTCTGTAAATAATTCCGTCATCGAACTCAATCATGAGTGTATCATCATCATGGTTTACAGCCTTGACTTTCCCAGGATATGTCTTACAGTCCTTCCATTTTGAATACACGCGCTGACCTTTCCGCCATTTCTGATGAGAAAAAATATTGTGTGTTTATTATTGATTTAGTACATAAATGTGTCCGAACAAATAGGAAAACATGTCTTTATTTATGTCCAAATATGGTATGAAACACAAACACATATTAACTTAATATAGGAATAATTCATAAATTTTACATCTTGTTCATTCATGATATGAAAATCGCGAAAATCGTTTTGGGAGAACAATTTTTCCCCTGGTATGGGGGGGGGGGGGCTAGCGGTTATTGTACCAATTTTCTTTTGACCGTAAAACGGCAGGTTTTGAGGAGATATAAATATTATGGAATGTGACTACAACTATAAAGGTCTTGAAAGAAGATGAGAACAAATATTATGTGTTATCCAATCCAAAGGCCTGAAAATTCGTATGCTGATTTTGATATTACTGTCGTAAGAAGTTATGCAAATTTCGCAATAGTGCTCTGAAATTCTAACATAGACTTCTGCACTAAAGTTAGTTTATTTGTATTTTTTTTTTTTTGCGAAACAGTCTCCATGTAGACGGATGCACCATAAATGAAACTCACCAAAGTGGGTCTGTCACATTCCTGTCTTCGTGTTTTAACCATGGCTCAGTTCCTGCAGGATGGAGAAATGAACGCAATAAATGCTTTGGACAGAGAAAGCAGTGTTTTAACTGTACATTGTCCGAATACTTTGGCCATTTATTACCGTATCTCAGAGTAAATAATGTTGAAACGTTACTTGTAATTAAAAGTACCAGTATAGACTTAACCATTTAAAACTGCAAGATCTCTAACTGCTAGATTTACACAATTTCACATTTATAATACGTTTGCAGTTTATTACCACTGAAAACTATATTTTATACAGATATAAAATTAGAAGTGCCACGGAATTGAACTTCACATCGAGCTTTCGGTTTATTCTGGTTTGTAATCACTTGCAAAATCATTGGTGTTGAGTAAACTATAATGGACAAATTGGCCATTCAGTGTCCTACTGAATTGCTAAAGCTATTCACTAGTGTCAATAGTAGCTGGAGTCGTTTAATCAAGTAAAGAAAGACAGAACAAAGAAAGCAAGGAATGGACAAGAGAAAACAATAAGCAAATGCAAAAATAATGGATATCGAAAAAGCAAAATGGAACACTAAATCGAGAAAGACTCGTTAAGAAGGATTATCTCACGATGGGCAAGGGGGTGCCTTCATTTCTCGTCATTCTTTCGTAATATGTTTTAGTATTTCAACATAAAGCAAAAAGAAGGCACTTATACAATTTTATAAATTCACAACCAGCGCAGATTAAACTTTATAGCATTATATTTGTCCAGTAAACTGAATCTCTTTCCTCGAAAACCGAAATGATTCTCAATCATAAATTTAAATTTTACACTAAATAAAATTCATAAAACCGAAACTCATTCCATGGTGGGAAATGTACTTAGCTGCTAAATGCGTGACACGTGCTGGTCCAGACTGTTAACAGTTACCAATTACTTTAGTAGGCGTATCGGTGATAAAATCTGGCAAGGGCACGCGTGTTTAGATCAACATTTGACGGATCAGCGCCGATTAGGGGCTAGATTGGTGGTATTCACAAAAGAGAATGTGTAATAATTAAACGCTAGGAGATACACTATTTTAGTGTGTTTTTATCAGCTTATTAAACAAGTGTACTGGATGCATCTTTTTTTGCATAAAGGATCCATTGAACGATTTGGCTTTTCATTTTCTTAAATATTATAATCAACATTCACGATTAATGAATCCCGGTCATTTAATTAAATAAAATAAATTAAACAGGAACAAAATCAGAATAAATATGTAATTTAAGATTGCAATATGTTTCTGTTTTAATAATAGAGAGGATTTGATTAGTTGGGGTGGGGATAGGATGATATTAAAGAAGCTATAGTTTTGAGACCTCTCCAAGAAAAACTGATCTTTATGAAATCCTGGTAGTAGTATGAAGTAGGTTCAGTTTGATGTCTTTGACTATATATTTAAATACAGGAAATTATGCAACTGCATGTTTGTCAAAGTTTTACAAAGAAATTCAGTTTTAAATAGTTTAAACAGTAAAAAATAAAAGCCTACCTTTACTTTTTGCTCGGCGTGGATCCAACTGCAATATGCGATGCTTCTTGCTTTCTGTCTGTCTTGTTCCAACTAACGACTCAGCGTCATCACGATGGGGTTAAATACTCTTAAGTTATGCAATTTTTAAAACAAAAGGAGGCGTAATTGTACTAGCAGCTGCCTCGCTTGCACCTGTGCAAGATATCATTATAAACCGTCACACTGCAGACATCGTAGCGATATGATTGAAAGATTGTTAAATCAAATCCAAAGTAACTGTAACTTCCATAAGGTTTTCGTCTACAACTGTTATTTAGGCAATTACATTATCATTTGAATATATATCTTGTTGTTATTGAGTGACTGGTCAATTTATTGATTGATTGATCATATTTTTCAATATTACACTAGTTTAATAACACACGCCCATTTATATAATGAAATATGGCATGACAATATATAACGTTAGGCAATGTAATTTAAAGTCATCTTTTTATACGGTTCTTACTGAATAATATTGGTATTTACATTGTAATGCCATGGTAAATTTAAGAAGATTTAAAATGGTTTAAAGTCCTAAACAATTCAATTTGTTCCATACATTTCATTTAACACAGACACTCGTGTAATCTACCCATTATATCTTATATAATTGTTTACAATCCATTATAACGTTTTATTGAAAAACACTTTGTTTAAAAAAAATATAACTTCATTTGGTCGTGTCCTAACAGTCACCTGCAAAGTTAATACTTAATTGTGATTGATGCATCAGTAGGACCCGTAAAATGTAGACAAACTTGACCCCTCTTTCACCTTTTAGTAACGGTACATGGAGATTCCTTTCTTCTGTCCGAAGCTATGGAGCGTTCTTTACAGGCATGCAAAGCTTTGATCAGTGCTAAATTCATCAATGTTGTATAATTTAGTCTGCCAGTTATATAATGTTTAAAGCTGAGAAAATTGTACATGAAGAATGAACAAAAATTGAAACAAGAAAAAACAAACAACACTTGTGTAAAATGAGAAAACTCGTACCGTTTTCAAACCAAAGTTTGTTTTACCCGTTTATAGATAATTAATACTATGCGAATTATTAACATAGAATACATATATTCTGCCGCCTAATTTTCATTTCTCATTGGTAATATTGATACTTAAAACTTTGCATGCTAATATTGAAAGTATGTCAATATAATAAAAATGAAATCAAATAAACTTCGATCTTATTATTATAAAAGCACAATGTGTTATTTAGCTTTTTTTTGTCGACAATGAGATAGGAAGGAAAAATAAAGCTTAATAATGCCTAATGCGTTCTAGGTTTTTTTTTTTCATGTTCAGGCTGGTCAGGAAATAAGGTCATTTCAGTGTCAAAATCTCACAGATGTTAAATCACACTCCAATTAATCCCGTGTAGTAAGTTTCAGTTCAAAGACATCAACATGAAGATTCAGCTGACTTACTTAAAACCAACTCCAGCACGTAAAGATGTATATATCATGATTTTTATGCACTCCTTGTTACACAAAGACTGATGATGTGAAGCTTATTCCTTCTGCATATATAAATCTCACCTATTTTTTATCATCCTTAAGTGATATAACAACATCTGGTTTCATTTTAATTTTTTTAGAAACTGCATGTGCAGAGAGTATGCATGGCCGTTCTTCATAAGCAATTTGCTCATTGTGCCAATTAAGTACTTGTCAATAAGCGTTAAGCTGTCAGAAAACTGAGAAAAACTAACTAAAAATAAAATAATAAAAAATTAATAATTCAATGAAAAATTTTATTAAATTAAATTAAATTAAAAGTAAAATAATTTTTTAAATCAAACTTATGTTCTTCCAGAAGGAAGGGGCATTCATTAAAAAGAAAACGTATCTACTCATACCTATATATAATTCGACCGGAAAATTAAGATCAAGCTTTTTGTAATATTAGTACGGAGTGTTTAGTTATCAGTCCTTAAAAACTTGTTGTGAACGATGATGTAAAACAATCGTTTTACATGCACATTTTTAAAGGGAAATGGATAATGTCAGAAGCGATATGTGTTTCATTTTGCAGATAACTGGCATTTAGTAAATGTATAAATATACGGGTCGAATTTGGGTGCCAAAAATGCCCATTTGTTAGCTTTCCGGTGTCTCAAACCTTGTGTATCCCCGGGCAAAACGCTTTACCGTCGGTACTAAGTAACCTACTTAGCTTGTTTTGTCGTAAAATAACTCCACATATAAATTGGGTTGGATATTCGTTCAGAACTATGTAAAACTATGTAATGACCATGAGCGGAATAAATGCCAGCTATACAGTGCGTTCACAATATCAGTGCACCAGCAATACATATAAAAAGGATGTCAACTCTACTCTTGAAGTAATAATAATAATGCATTTTCTGAATGATCTCGCTCGCATTGTTTTATACAGCCGGTCGATTTGCACCTTTTTATTTTTCCTTTTGTTTTTAGCGAAATCCCAAAATGTACTTTACCCATTGTAGTGCAACTACAAGATCTGAAATTCAAACTGACACCAACATTCTGCATGAATATCAGCAAATTTTTTAGAATTAATAAAGTTATAAAAATATAGATGTAAAGGTTTAATTATGGGAAAGTAATCCACTGCTATGCTCTTAGGGTACTGAAAAATAAGTTTTGCTTGACCTGTATTATATAACACGTCTAGATTTGGATAGGAGTCTCATGTACGGTAACTATATGACTAACTTTGTAATAGGAAATGAACAAAACGTATTACCATGTTAGATACGGATGCTTCATGATACATATTAGTATTGATCGCTTCGGTGGCCTAGTGGTTAAAGCATCCGACTCTGATACAGTAGGTAGCGGGTTCGAACCCTGGCCGAATCATACCAAAGACTTATAAAAATGGTACTAGCAGCTGCCTCGCTTGGCGCACAACATTAAGAGGTTAGTGTTAGGACTGGTTGGCCTGGTATCAGGATAATGTGACAGGGTGGGACATCATGCTACATGTCTGCTACATGATGCCCCAGTGAAAGATATCATTATAGACCGTCACACTGCAGACATCGTAGCGATATGATTGAAAGATTGTTACATCAAATCCAAAGTAACTGTAACTTCCATAAGGGTTTCGTCTACAATTGTTATTTAGGCAATTACATTATTATTTGAATATATATATTGTTGTTATTGAGTGACTGGTCAATTTATTGATTGATTGATCATATTTTCCAATATTACACTAGTTTAATAACACACGCCCATTTATATAATGAAATATGGCATGACAATATATAACGTTAGGCAATGTAATTTAAAGTGATCTATTTATACGGTTCTTACTGAATAATATTGGTATTTACATTGTAATGCCATGGTAAATTTAAGAAGATTTAAAATGGTTTAAAGTCCTAAACAATTCAATTTGTTCCATACATTTCATTTAACACAGACACTCGTGTAATCTACCCATTATATCTTATATAATTGTTTACAATCCATTATAACGTTTTATTGAAAAACACTTTGTTTGAATAAAATATAACTTCATTTGGTCGTGTCCTAACAGTCACCTGCAAAGTTAATACTTAACGGTGATTGATGCATCAGTAGGACCCGTAAAATTCAGACAAACTTGACCCCTCTTTCACCTTTTAGTAACGGTACATGGAGATTCCTTTCTTCTGTCCGAAGCTATGGAGCGTTCTTTACAGGCATGCAAAGCTTTGATCAGTGCTAAATTCATCAATGTTGTATAATTTAGTCTGCCATTTATATAATGTTTAAAGCTGAGAAAATTGTACATGAAGAATGAACAAAAATTGAAACAAAAAAAACAAACAATACTTGTGTAAAATGCGAAAACTCGTACCGTTTTCAAACCAAAGTTTGTTTTACCCGTTTATGGATAATTAATGCTATGCGAATTATTAACATAGAATACATATATTCTGCCGCCTAATTTTCATTTCTCATTGGTAATATTGATACTTAAAACTTTGCATGCTAATATTGAAAGTATGTCAATATAATAAAAATGAAATCAAATAAACTTCGATCTTATTATTATAAAAGCACAATGTGTTATTTAGCTTTTTTTTGTCGACAATGAGATAGGAAGGAAAAATAAAGCTTAATAATGCCTAATGCGTTCTAGGTTTTATTGTTCATGTGCAGGCTGGTCAGGAAATAAGGTCATTTCAGTGTCAAAACTCACAGATGTTAAATCACACTCCAATTAATCCCGTGTAGTAAGTTTCAGTTCAAAGACATCAAACTGAAGATTCAGCTGACTTACTTAAAACCAACTCCAGCACGTAAATATGTATATATCATGATTTTTATGCACTCCTTGTTACACAAAGACTGATGATGTGAAGCTTATTCCTTCTGCATATATAAATCTCACCTATTTTTTATCATCCTTAAGTGATATAACAACATCTGGTTTCATTTTAATTTTTTTAGAAACTGCATGTGCAGAGAGTATGCATGGCCGTTCTTCATAAGCAATTTGCTCATTGTGCCAATTCAGTACTTGTCAATAAGCGTTAAGCTGTCAGAAAACTGAGAAAAACTAACTAAAAATAAAATAACAAAAAATTAATAATTCAATGAAAAATTTTATTAAATTAAATTAAATTAAAATTAAAATAATTTTTTAAATCAAACTTATGTTCTTCCAGAAGGAAGGGGCATTCATTAAAAAGAAAACGTATCTACTCATACCTATATATATATTTCGACCGGAAAATTAAGATCAAGCTTTTTGTAATATTAGTACGGAGTGTTTAGTTATCAGTCCTTAAAAACTTGTTGTGAACGATTATGTAAAACAATCGTTTTACATGCACATTTTTAAAGGGAAATGGATAATGTCAGAAGCGATATGTGTTTCATTTTGCAGATAACTGGCATTTAGTAAATGTATAAATATACGGGTCGAATTTGGGTGCCAAAAATGCCCATTTGTTAGCTTTCCGGTGTCTCAAACCTTGTGTATCCCCGGGCAAATCGCTTTACCGTCGGTACTAAGTAACCTACTTAGCTTGTTTTGTCGTAAAATAACTCCACATATAAATTGGGTTGGATATTCGTTCAGAACTATGTAAAACTATGTAATGACCATGAGCGGAATAAATGCCAGCTATATAGTGCATTCACAATATCAGTGCACCAGCAATACATATATAAAGGATGTCAACTCTACTCTTGAAGTAATAATAATTATGCATTTTCTGAATGATCTCGCTCGCATTGTTTTATACAGCTGGTCGATTTGCACCTTTTTATTTTTCCTTTTGTTTTTAGCGAAATCCCAAAATGTACTTTACCCATTGTAGTGCAACTACAAGATCTGAAATTCAAACTGACACCAGCATCCTGCATGAATATCAGCAAATTTTTTAGAATTAATAAAGTTATAAAAATATAGATGTAAAGGTTTAATTATGGGAAAGTAATCCACTGCTATACTCTTAGGGTACTGAAAAATAAGTTTTGCTTGACCTGTATTATATAACACATCTAGATTTGGATAGGAGTCTCATGTACGGTAACTATATGACTAACTTTGTAATAGGAAATGAACAAAACGTATTACCATGTTAGATACGGATGCTTCATGATACATATTAGTATTGATCGCTTCGGTGGCCTAGTGGTTAAAGCATCCGACTCTGATACAGTAGGTAGCGGGTTCGAACCCCGGCCGAGTCATACCAAAGACTTATAAAAATGGTACTAGCAGCTGCCTCGCTTGGCGCACAACATTAAGAGGTTAGTGTTAGGACTGGTTGGCCTGGTATCAGGATAATGTGACAGGGTGGGACATCATGCTACATGTCTGCTACATGATGCCCCAGTGCAAGATATCATTATAGACCGTCACACTGCAGACATCGTAGCGATATGATTGAAAGATTGTTACATCAAATCCAAAGTAACTGTAACTTCCATAAGGGTTTCGTCTACAATTGTTATTTAGGCAATTACATTATTATTTGAATATATATATATTGTTGTTATTGAGTGACTGGTCAATTTATTGATTGATTGATCATATTTTCCAATATTACACTAGTTTAATAACACACGCCCATTTATATAATGAAATATGGCATGACAATATATAACGTTAGGCAATGTAATTTAAAGTGATCTATTTATACGGTTCTTACTGAATAATATTGGTATTTACATTGTAATGCCATGGTAAATTTAAGAAGATTTAAAATGGTTTAAAGTCCTAAACAATTCAATTTGCTCCATACATTTCATTTAACACAGACACTCGTGTAATCTACCCATTATATCTTATATAATTGTTTACAATCCATTATAACGTTTTATTGAAAAACACTTTGTTTGAATAAAATATAACTTCATTTGGTCGTGTCCTAACAGTCACCTGCAAAGTTAATACTTAATTGTGATTGATGCATCAGTAGGACCCGTAAAATTCAGACAAACTTGACCCCTCTTTCACCTTTTAGTAACGGTACATGGAGATTCCTTTCTTCTGTCCGAAGCTATGGAGCGTTCTTTACAGGCATGCAAAGCTTTGATCAGTGCTAAATTCATCAATGTTGTATAATTTAGTCTGCCATTTATATAATGTTTAAAGCTGAGAAAATTGTACATGAAGAATGAACAAAAATTGAAACAAAAAAAACAAACAATACTTGTGTAAAATGCGAAAACTCGTACCGTTTTCAAACCAAAGTTTGTTTTACCCGTTTATGGATAATTAATGCTATGCGAATTATTAACATAGAATACATATATTCTGCCGCCTAATTTTCATTTCTCATTGGTAATATTGATACTTAAAACTTTGCATGCTAATATTGAAAGTATGTCAATATAATAAAAATGAAATCAAATAAACTTCGATCTTATTATTATAAAAGCACAATGTGTTATTTAGCTTTTTTTTGTCGACAATGAGATAGGAAGGAAAAATAAAGCTTAATAATGCCTAATGCGTTCTAGGTTTTATTGTTCATGTGCAGGCTGGTCAGGAAATAAGGTCATTTCAGTGTCAAAACTCACAGATGTTAAATCACACTCCAATTAATCCCGTGTAGTAAGTTTCAGTTCAAAGACATCAAACTGAAGATTCAGCTGACTTACTTAAAACCAACTCCAGCACGTAAATATGTATATATCATGATTTTTATGCACTCCTTGTTACACAAAGACTGATGATGTGAAGCTTATTCCTTCTGCATATATAAATCTCACCTATTTTTTATCATCCTTAAGTGATATAACAACATCTGGTTTCATTTTAATTTTTTTAGAAACTGCATGTGCAGAGAGTATGCATGGCCGTTCTTCATAAGCAATTTGCTCATTGTGCCAATTCAGTACTTGTCAATAAGCGTTAAGCTGTCAGAAAACTGAGAAAAACTAACTAAAAATAAAATAATAAAAAATTAATAATTCAATGAAAAATTTTATTAAATTAAATTAAATTAAAATTAAAATAATTTTTTAAATCAAACTTATGTTCTTCCAGAAGGAAGGGGCATTCATTAAAAAGAAAACGTATCTACTCATACCTATATATATATTTCGACCGGAAAATTAAGATCAAGCTTTTTGTAATATTAGTACGGAGTGTTTAGTTATCAGTCCTTAAAAACTTGTTGTGAACGATGATGTAAAACAATCGTTTTACATGCACATTTTTAAAGGGAAATGGATAATGTCAGAAGCGATATGTGTTTCATTTTGCAGATAACTGGCATTTAGTAAATGTATAAATATACGGGTCGAATTTGGGTGCCAAAAATGCCCATTTGTTAGCTTTCCGGTGTCTCAAACCTTGTGTATCCCCGGGCAAAACGCTTTACCGTCGGTACTAAGTAACCTACTTAGCTTGTTTTGTCGTAAAATAACTCCACATATAAATTGGGTTGGATATTCGTTCAGAACTATGTAAAACTATGTAATGACCATGAGCGGAATAAATGCCAGCTATATAGTGCATTCACAATATCAGTGCACCAGCAATACATATATAAAGGATGTCAACTCTACTCTTGAAGTAATAATAATTATGCATTTTCTGAATGATCTCGCTCGCATTGTTTTATACAGCTGGTCGATTTGCACCTTTTTATTTTTCCTTTTGTTTTTAGCGAAATCCCAAAATGTACTTTACCCATTGTAGTGCAACTACAAGATCTGAAATTCAAACTGACACCAGCATCCTGCATGAATATCAGCAAATTTTTTAGAATTAATAAAGTTATAAAAATATAGATGTAAAGGTTTAATTATGGGAAAGTAATCCACTGCTATGCTCTTAGGGTACTGAAAAATAAGTTTTGCTTGACCTGTATTACATAACACGTCAAGATTTGGATAGGAGTCTCATGTACGGTAACTATATGACTAACTTTGTAATAGAAAATGAACAAAACGTATTACCATGTTAGATACGGATGCTTCATGATACATACTAGTATTGATCGCTTCGGTGGCCTAGTGGTTAAAGCATCCGACTCTGATACAGTAGGTAGCGGGTTCGAACCCCGGCCGAGTCATACCAAAGACTTATAAAAATGGTACTAGCAGCTGCCTCGCATGGCGCACAACATTAAGAGGTTAGTGTTAGGACTGGTTGGCCTGGTATCAGGATAATGTGACAGGGTGGGACATCATGCTACATGTCTGCTACATGATGCCCCAGTGCAAGATATCATTATAGACCGTCACACTGCAGACATCGTAGAGATATGATTGAAAGATTGTTAAATCAAATCCAAAGTAACTGTAACTTCCATAAGGATTTCGTCTACAACTGTTATTTAGGCAATTACATTATTATTTGAATATATATCTTGTTGTTATTGAGTGACTGGTCAATTTATTGATTGATTGATCATATTTTCCAATATTACACTAGTTTAATAACACACGCCCATTTATATAATGAAATATGGCATGACAATATATAACGTTAGGCAATGTAATTTAAAGTCATCTTTTTATACGGTTCTTACTGAATAATATTGGTATTTACATAGTAATGCCATGGTAAATTTAAGAAGATTTAAAATGGTTTAAAGTCCTAAACAATTCAATTTGTTCCATACATTTTATTTAACACAGACACTCGTGTAATCTACCCATTATACAGTATCTTATATAATTGTTTACAATCCATTATAACGTTTTATTGAAAACCACTTTGTTTAAATAAAATATAACTTCATTTGGTCGTGTCCTAACAGTCACCTGCAAAGTTAATACTTAATTGTGATTGATGCATCAGTAGGACCCGTAAAATTCAGACAAACTTGACCCCTCTTTCACCTTTTAGTAACGGTACATGGAGATTCCTTTCTTCTGTCCGAAGCTATGGAGCGTTCTTTACAGGCATGCAAAGCTTTGATCAGTGCTAAATTCATCAATGTTGTATAATTTAGTCTGCCATTTATATAATGTTTAAAGCTGAGAAAATTGTACATGAAGAATGAACAAAAATTGAAACAAAAAAAAAAACAAACAACACTTGTGTAAAATGAGAAAACTCGTACCGTTTTCAAACCAAAGTTTGTTTTACCCGTTTATGGGTAATTAATACTATGCGAATTATTAACATAGAATACATATATTCTGCCGCCTAATTTTCATTTCTCATTGGTAATATTGATACTTAAAACTTTGCATGCTAATATTGAAAGTATGTCAATATAATAAAAATGAAATCAAATAAACTTCGATCTTATTATTATAAAAGCACAATGTGTTATTTAGCTTTTTTTTGTCGACAATGAGATAGGAAGGAAAAATAAAGCTTAATAATGCCTAATGCGTTCTAGGTTTTATTGTTCATGTGCAGGCTGGTCAGGAAATAAGGTCATTTCAGTGTCAAAACTCACAGATGTTAAATCACACTCCAATTAATCCCGAGTAGTAAGTTTCAGTTCAAAGACATCAAACTGAAGATTCAGCTGACTTACTTAAAACCAACTCCAGCACGTAATGATGTATATATCATGATTTTTATGCACTCCTTGTTACACAAAGACTGATGATGTGAAGCTTATTCCTTTTGCATATATAAATCTCACCTATTTTTTATCATCCTTAAGTGATATAACAACATCTGGTTTCATTTTAATTTTTTTAGAAACTGCATGTGCAGAGAGTATGCATGGCCGTTCTTCATAAGCAATTTGCACATTGTGCCAATTCAGTACTTGTCAATAAGCGTTAAGCTGTCAGAAAACTGAGAAAAACTAACTAAAAATAAAATAATAAAAAATTAATAATTCAATGAAAAATTTTATTAAATTAAATTAAATTAAAATTAAAATAATATTTTAAATCAAACTTATGTTCTTCCAGAAGGAAGGGGCATTCATTAAAAAGAAAGCTTATCTACTCATACCTATATATATTTCGACCGGAAAATTAAGATCAAGCTTTTTGTAATATTAGTACGGAGTGTTTAGTTATCAGTCCTTAAAAACTTGTTGTGAACGATTATGTAAAACAATCGTTTTAGATGCACATTTTTAAAGGGAAATGGATAATGTCAGAAGCGATATGTGTTTCATTTTGCAGATAACTGGCATTTAGTAAATGTATAAATATACGGGTCGAATTTGGGTGCCAAAAATGCCCATTTGTTAGCTTTCCGGTGTCTCGAACCTTGTGTATCCCCGGGCAAAACGCTTTACCGTCGGTACTAAGTAACCTACTTAGCTTGTTTTGTCGTAAAATAACTCCACATATAAATTGGGTTGGATATTCGTTCAGAACTATGTAAAACTATGTAATGACCATGAGCGGAATAAATGCCAGCTATATAAAGCGTTCACAATATCAGTGCACCAGCAATACATATAAAAAGGATGTCAACTATACTCTTGAAGTAATAATAATTATGCATTTTCTGAATGATCTCGCTCGCAGTGTTTTATACAGCTGGTTGATTTGCACCTTATTTTTTCTGTTTCCATTTTGTTTTTAGAGAAATCCCCAAATGTACTGAAAACATTGTACTGCAATTCACAAGATCTGAAATCCAACTAACACCAAGATTCTGCATGAATATGAGGAAATTATATAAGTAATAAAGTTATTAAAAAAGTAAAGGTTTAATTATGGAAAGTAATCTACTGCTATGTCAGACAAAGATACAGAAAATGAATACTCTTACGATACTGAAAAAATAGTTTTCTAGACCTGACACGGCTAGATTTGGAATGGAGTCTCATGTACGATAATTATGTTACTAGCTTTGTCATGGAAAATTAACGAAATAAAATACCATGTTAGATACGGATGCTTTATGACACATATTAGTAGTGATAGCTCAGGTGGGCTAGTGAGTTTCGTTTACAACTGTTCTTTAGGGCAATTGAATTGAATTATTTGAATATATATATATATATATATATATATATATATATATATATATATATATATATATATATATATATATATATATATATATATATATATATATATATATAGATATATATATATAGATATATATAGATATATATATATATATTGTTGTTATTGACTGACTGTTCAAGTTATTGAATGACTGATTGTCCTGCAATTAGACATTAGTAATACATAACAAGCTTCTGACTAATCTACCGTTCTGGAGATAATATGATTCGGCTGGATTTTAACGTTTACGGCAGGAAACTCGCATTTTCGGCAATGACTATTCGTATTTTTGTACAATTTTCGTTGCATAATACGCGTCTCTCTCTCTCTCTCTCTCTCTCTCTCTCTCTCTCTCTCTCTCTGGTACATGCAGAGTTGATGTTGAAAATAAGAACGAATGTTTGTGTTCAGCATATTGTGCATTTCACGAAAACTGCATTTTGCTACTACTTTTTCACCACAACACAAAATATAATCATATGCTAAAACAACAATAACAACAACAATGACAACAACTTATCTATTTTAACTGAATTGAAACCTCCTAAATAGCTATAAAATTCAAGAATTCTGGAACTGAAATACAGAGAATTATGAGAGTACATGTGTTTATAGAGTTAGTTGAAGGGGATAAGTTTTCAATACCTTTTTACAAACAGTTTATCCTGTTTTATTGGTTTGGCGCCATGAATGAACAAGAATATATTTTAATGATACAACAGTAACAGATTTAGTTTTATAAAGAAAAATTTCCCGCATCACCGTATGTGTAAAACATACTAAAGGAAGACTAAATGAGTAATAATATTACAAACAAATGCAGCTCTAAATAATTGTTCTTTCACATTATAAATACAGGTTGGTCTAGTAGAAAATTCTAAACGTTTGGCTATTGTTGAAAATCTCTTTAAATTTGGGAAAACAATATAGATTGCTGCATTATGTTTATATTTTGTGTGCTGTTTTAATAAGATTTCGTTTACAACGGAACTATCGACTCAAAACAATTCACGGTATGTTAATCAAAGTCACCAAATCACGACCTGGAGCAAGTATATGCATTTAAAATTACATTGATTGCATTGAACGGTTTATGATTTATGATGTCACCTGTTCAATCGTATTTGAATACTAAGTGGGCAGATGAAATAAGGGCGGAAAAATCTCATTTAATAATCAAAAAATAACTTTTGCATATCAAAGATGTCTTTTCACTATCTTTACGTGCATTAAACCTCGCCGTAAAGAAGGACGTTTGAACTTTACGAATGGCCCGCAATTTCGGTACAACTAAACAATATATTCATGCATATTTCCAAAAGCATTTTGATGTAATTCTTTCGTATATGTCTATTTATTTGCCTTTATTGGACGAGCATGCATGTATCGTGAGTTTCCAAACACTATTGTCTCACATGCATAAAGTATTAATAAATATACCAAGGACTGATATATGCACAAGCTTTTCTTTTAATTTAGTTTAGTAGTTGGTATTTGATGCTTGGATCTTAAGGGAGATAATACGTTTTTGCAACGTGTAATTTGATAGTGAAGATCTCTCTACAAGTTGTTCACCGGGCAATCGAGGACATGGTTTCGGGCGTGTGTATCGTCAGCTTTGGAAGAAAGATACACTCCAAAATCGCGAACAAGCACCAAACGTATAAATGGGTACATTTCTGAATAACATGATTTTAAGTTTTTCTAGGGTCAAATAGTTGGTAGAAGCAATATTTTAACATTTATCCCACCATTTCCAACCGAGGACGTCCTCGGTTGGAGGTGTGTCCTCGGTACGTTGGTGTGTAATCTCACGAATGTCCTCGGTTAACACCAAATACAAACGCGCACACACACACACACACACACACACACACACACACACACACACACACACACACACACACATACATACATACATACATACATACATACATACATACATACATACATACATACATACATACATACATACATACATACATAATTTGTATTTGGATTAATTTTGTCTTATACATTCGTATATTAATGTGCTTTATAAATTATAACGGTATTGAGTTTATGTTTAGGAAGTCGTACTTTAATTTTTTGATAAGTTTGTCGAATTTGGTGATCTTACCTACGGTCTGTTTCTAAAACGTTTTGTTACAGTATTGAAATAAACTTTTTCCGCAACAGATTTTGACGAAATTGTGCCCAAGATTTAAAACTGTATTCAGTTATGAATTGCACTTTCTACGAGAATTGCGGTGGAATTGTGAATGCAGTATAGTAGTGAAAACTATTGAAGTAATACAAACACAAAAGACAGGAAGAACAATGAGAATGACAGAACAGGAAACAGAAACAAGTAAAGACAGTTCAAAGTGTCGTATTCGTGTATATCTTGTTGAGAAAAATTTATTATATACTTATTTCATGTTAATAATAATAATAATAATAATAATAATAATAATAATAATAATAATAATAATGAGGACTTTGTATAGCGCCTAATCTTTCGAACTCTAAGCGCTTTACACCATCAATAATGATATGACTACACTACAGAACAACAAATGACAAAAACAGTGAAATTGGAAAACATAAAATATCCTGAAAACATATAAGATACAAAACATGATTAAGTAGCTAAGTTTGTCCCTGCAGTCGAAACAGGTGAGTCTTAAAATCACTCTTAAAAGAGACTACTGTGTCTTTGTGTCTAATTTCAATGGGCAATTCGTTCCACGTCGCCGGGTCCTGGTGTGCAAACGAACATTGTCCATATGACTTTGTTTTCACCTTGGGAACAATGAGTATACGATTATCAGAAGAAGAGTAAGGATCTAGCTAGTGTATACACATGGGTGAGGCTGGATAGGTATGTTGGACTGGAGTCAGTCATTGAAACATAGCACAAAGAACAAATTTTGTGTTTGATTCTGTATCGAATTGATAGCTAGTGTAGGGTACAGAGCAGTGGTGAGGTGTGCTCTGATCGAGGTACTCTAAAGATGATCTGTGCAGCTGTGTTTTGAACTTTTTGAAGTTTCTGGAGTAAATATTGTGACGAACCAGACATAATTTAGTTACAATAGTCCAGTCTTGAAAGTACTAATGAACACACAAGTGTTTTAGTGGCAACAACTGAAAGATATTTAATGAAGCATCAGAGTAACTTGTGTACTTTGTTAATGCGGATAAGTTTGATTTTAATTGATCTAAAGCGTTTGTTTGAGATGTTTTGCAAAATAATGTATTTAACATATAGAAATGTTTACCGAGTCATTGAATGCTGACACAATATACTAGATGACAGAAATCGAATTGCCAGGGTTATGCTGTATACTAACACTTTTGAAATCTATGAAATAAGATAATCATATATATATATATATATATATATATATATATATATATATATATATATATATATATATATATATATATATATATATAGCAGCACAGAGGGCGAATCGGACAACTTTACAGAAGCGTCGTTTTGGCAAACCAAGGCTTCCTCTAAAATCGAAAAAAAAAAGTTTCCCTTGGAGACGCAAAGTCCTTGTCGCGCCCTTTCTGCTGCTATGGGGGTAAAAATCTTTTTATGATTTCAACCGAATATTTGATAAAGTCCAATACGATATCTTGATCTAAGATCATGCAAATTTATCGTTAAAAATCCATGTGTGATTGACTGAGCGTGACAAAAGAAATTTCTAAAGAGATTATAATCCATATCTCCACTGTACCAAGTCTGGTGAATATTTCGTAGCGTATGTGTGTCTACTCCATTAAATACAGCAAGAATATTGCAGTTATCTCTGATCACTTTTGGTATTTGAGTGTATCTTTGAGTGACATATATCACATCGGTATTTTTATGATTACCTCTGGCGAATATCCTAGCGGGATTCGTTTAATTGTCTAACATGACATAATCATATACGACTAAATTGTTAATACTTCCATCAATAACATCAATGATCGGTGCTTCCTCGATATCGGTTATAAACTCAATAATATCCTCATCGATTTCCGATTTTGCTTTCTCGTTAAAATCCTTTAACACCTCGTAACATCGCTGATCGTCTACACTCGGGGCTACTAAATACAACTTGTCCCATTTCATCCATCTCGTTATCAAATTAAGTAGCAGTTTTGTCTTGTCACTTCCAGATGGTCCGATGATAATGATGCAAATAGAATTTGGTAGCGCTGCATGATGCTTGACTGTGTTTTTGTCGCCGAAAAAACAATTACATTCATGTTATTATAAATACATTATGGATTTATATTGTGTGAAATGTAAGAAGCGTACTAGCACAAACGACTTGACGACGATTACAACTAAAAATAGCAGATCAGCACTTGCTGGTAAGTGTGTAGAATGTAGTACCAAAAATTTAGATTTGTTCTATGAAATCTGGAGATGTTTTAAAAAATACGAGGAGGTGATATTTAAGCCAAGTTAGCAAAACTCCCAGGAAAACCATGGGCAAAATATCCGGGGGAAAAACACCTTCCAGGGTATAGTTATTGCGGACCCGGGACCAGACTTGATATCAGACTTGATGATCAAAACCAACCCCTACCCGGTGAAAACCCAATAAACACCATTGATAAGACGTGTCATGCTCATGATGTTGCTTATAAAAGCAGTAATCTGCAACACAGACAAATTGCAGATGTGAAATTAATTCATGCGTTGAATTATATCACTGATGAATCCTTCAAAGAAAAGTTGGTTCCATGGGTGATAAAATCGGCGATGAAAGGTAAATTGAAGTTGGGTGCTGGTAATTAATAACATTATGGAATCTATTTATTATTCTCTAAGAGGATACTGGAGGGTTAAATCAGGAATCAATAAACTCCATAGCGCCGCAAAGGTTAAAAATACCACTGCAGCGGATTGGTTATCCAAACAGGCGATATGGCAAATTTATCTACCACCACCTAAACAAATTAACGTCTCGCATTTTGATGTCAGCTTCGTTAATGAGGTTCATCAGTCTGATATATTATTTCTGCAGCATGATGGTGTTTAAAAGTGTGCGCTAACCGTAGTTGATGTTGCGAGTCGATACAAACAAGCAGAGCCGCTAAAGACAAAATCATCAACTGAGGAGCCTTCTTTGTTTGAAAGGATTTATCGAAGGGGTCCTCTGCATTGGCCAAATCTATTACAAGTTGATCCTGACAGGGAATTTCAGGGTGCAATGTTATCAACAATGAAGCATCATAATGTCACCATCAGACGAGGACATACTGCACTTCATCGCGATCAGGCAATTGTTGAAAGATTTAATCGCACACTTGCTGAGCGGTTATTTGGATATCAATACGCGAAGGAGTTTATTCAGGATAATCGATCTCGTGATAGGTCAAGAGATTACCAGGCCTGATTACCGCGCTGAATAATGAGATTACTCGAACAATTAATATGAAACCTAACAACGCGATTAAAAAGAAGTATATACCTGTAAAACCGCAAAATGATGTTTCAAAACAACCAACACTCGGCAATGTAACTGTGAGATATTTATATGAATCAGGAGAGCTTGAAGGTGGTAGAAAACAGATCTACTGATCTTATTTGGAGTGTCAGTACGCATAAAATATCTAGCATAACACGATCTACAGGTAGACAGCCAGTCTATAGGTTGGATTCAACTGCTCCTCAGCGAGGGTTTACTCGTGAATGATTACAAGAGATACCCGAGGATACTCAATTACCACCGCGTGGTCTTAACTAGCACCTATTCGTCTGTTACACTCAAGACAAGTCAGCATCACATTATCTCTGATAAGACCAAGACTGGTATGTTTTATGTCTACGGTAAATTGGCAGGAGTCTTTATCCGACCAACACCAACGCATTATACAATTGCAACTCGCGCAGTGATTATTCTGTTGTTGTTTCAGTGTGATTATAAAATCGGCATCAATATCAAATTTTCTGTTATTTTTTTTTTGGTCTTGTTTATAACCAGAGTTTTTTTCTGATTGTATCATCGCTGACAATATCACTTATTGTAGTGTCAGTATAATCTAAAACAACTCTTCGATGTTGATTTATTCTTCGTACTCTGGACACCGCAAGATAAACTAAATTCGACCACTCGATGCGATTATCTATGATCCAAACGATTGTATCGGATATAGTCAACCCCTGCGAAGAATGTATCGTCACTGTGTATCCTAGATTCCAAGGAGATTTATCAGCACACAATGCATCTTCGACGACACTGATATCAACCAACACAATATCATTTAACACTAAAATATGTTTCTTTGACTGTGTCAGCCCTGAAATATCAACTTCGATATTTTGTCTTCGTGTATAATTGGGTATATAACACAATGGCACTGGAAGTGTTGCAAATGTTTCTTTGTGTGTGTTAAATAACTTCATCTGAAGTGTGTCTTTGACTATCTTTCTACTTGCCACTATAAAATTATTTGGTTTCTATTCTTCCCAAAAATCATTTAATGGTGTTTCCGAAATTATTTCACGTGCTATTTCACATTGGATTATATCCGGATGTAATCTGATTAGTCTTTTGAACTCGCGTAATTGTTTATCAAGTGATCTATGATCGGTATTAATGTCTTCATAATAGTCTACACAATTCTTCAGTCAATCATGTGAGGATAAACCGACAAATGGTGATGGTTGACCATGATCGCCACACATTATCACTTTGTATTCGCTACCAATAACCAATCGAGAAGCCTGTGTAATACATCGAACGGCACTGTGCATATCTCATCCCAAATAATAATTTCAGGAATATATTTCTCACCCATTCGATCAGGAGTCCATTCGTCACCTTTCCATCGAAAGAAACTTATAAGTGCAAGCATTAATTCCTCGCTGTTTCATCTCTGTTACAAGTCTGTGTGTTGGTATTAGCACAATCATGTTTGATTTCCCTCGAAATAATTCAATCGCACGAGTCGTCTTACATGACCCAGCACAACCGTTTAAGTAACTGGTTTTATATCTACATATTGGATCGGAACACGACGGTGCATTAGATAGTTCTGATATCTGTTTATTTTTCAAGTAATTGTTTTCAATTGTAACATCTGCTGATTTGGAGTAATCACGAAGTATTTCTTTTTTAATTCTCCATGATCTCCAACTCTCGTCTGAATTAGTGAATTTAGCCACTGCTTCTTTATGTTTTACGTCTATATAAAATGAATCAGTGGCGACTCTAACCGCGGTGTCAGGAAATCTATTTATCATCGAAAAAAAATTAATAGAAGCATAAACCAGAATAGACGACCTTAAATATGATGATTTTTTCAGTCGTTATAAGTAACAATTGTACCTCATCTGTGTAAGTAACAATTGTACCCAATCTGGTTCCATCGGATAAGAAAGCGTCTTTACGATTTACATATACACCCCTAGATGTTACATCTGCGATTATAAAATCGTATTCAGCATCATCTATAATCAACCGCGAAGAATATCGTTTGTGGTCGTATTTTTCACCCTGTGTTAACTTACCAATTATTCTTCTACCGAGATCTTTTGCGTGTTTATTTCTAACTTCAAAGATTTCCTTTTACCATATCACGATATATTCTTCGTCGAGATCGGGGAATTGTTTCCTTGTTTTCGGTGATTATACTATGTAGACTATCGGGTTGTGGTAACCAGACTTCAGTTTGTTTTCGATATGATATAATTGCTTCACTGACAATTAGTGATATCAGCATTTTAGAATCAATCATATACCGTAATAACACTCTTGGCATCCAGTGTTTTTCAGAGATGTGTCTACCAAACCAAACATAACAACACGGATGAAGTCTTGTAGCCAATTCAAATGATACCACACGAGCGAATCCGGTGAGATCAAAATCGGGCAGTGGTCCATTAATCGCAACACGGGTCATCTCGTGTGTGGGATGTCCAAATCTTTTGAAGTACTCAGAACACTCTCCATACCCAAGAAAATTCCCTGCATTACACGCAATCATATCAACCGAAAAAATACTTTTGGGGTCATGTTTTGTATTCCATAAACCACCATGACCATATTAACACAGCTTGATTAGATATCTGAGAGAAATTCTGAGCGTGTTGGTATCCATATATTTCTCTTTCTCGTGAAATGAGCTGCAACTGATGGAATTGTAAAACAGTTTGTTAGTAATTGTTCATCGTTTTCCGTTGAAAAACCACTAGCTAGTTATTTCATCTCGTTGTGGAGGGTTTCAGTACGGTATAATTCGCCATTGGGTCTTACAAAGTGATCGAATTTACCCTCTTCGTCTTCAAAACTGTGAAGTAACCACACTGACACAGGATCGTTTTTACTTAACTCGTAAAGAAAATCAAATATATTTCCCCTGTAATATTTTATGGTTCTATCCCGCGGAAATATTCTTAACGCAGCTGTCCACGCGTTTTCATTATGGTCAATAATTTTGATTGGAGCTCCTTTTGATTTATATTTCGATTTGTGTAATACATCTACTGTTATCGTCATTACGGTTATTGGGAATCTTAATGATGTTTCTAATTTGGCTATATCTTGAATTGTTGCGTCGTTCTCCTTCACTGTTAATCCCCATTCATTATTTTTTTGTGTCTTAGATGCGTCAATTTGTTTCCACATAACGCATTTGTAAAATTATTATTCGTTCTGCTACACAATTTATTCAGTCATGTGTTTTAATTTTTCAATACTGGGTTTATCATGTATCGGATAGATCCCATGAACAACCGCGGTCCAAATCCAAATATAGTGAATAACAGTCATTTAAATGTTTTTAAAACAATTCTAAATAATTACACTCACTACTAAAATGTTTGGTGTTGAATGCCTACATGACCAGTATGACTTTTACTATACATGTAACTAATATCAGAATAATAAAATGGGAGCGACAGTGCAATAAAATGAATACCCTTTTCACCAGCAGATCTCACTGTCTCTTCAATCGCTTCATCTTACTTTCTTCTTTAATTAGCTGCAAAAGGTGTGATGAATTAAAACTATGATGTGCGAAATTCACTGTGCAGTAGTCTTACAATGTAAGACATGTCAAATGTTATTATGTTTCGGTACCAACAATATGTGATGTGTCTTACGTTGTAGAATAAACTGTGCAGCAACTTTAATCCGGTTAACAAGTAACAATTTTTACACTGGCAATGTCGAACATATGCGAGAAGCGCAGATTTAGGTTCAGTACTATGAACGTGTCTACAGATTTAAATAAACTGGAGCTTTGCTTCTACAGTTTTTACCTAAATAATAGATCAGAGGACTCTGCCCTAGTCCTACAACGTAAAATACATCACCCAATATTTTTGTTCTTGGGGGTGATGGTACTCTAAAAAACAACATGTGCTATGTCTTACATTGAATCGATAAATACATATCTAGAGGGTGCTTCAGTCGGACAGAGTGCCACCATCTTACTTTTTTTAACGGGTTCCATTTTATCAAACTATGATTGGATAATTACATGAATTACACGAATAGCCTGAGCATTTTATGTGATAACTTGTTCAAAGGAAACCATTTGGCTTTTCTTTTATACTATACATTATTGGTAAGAATGTGATACGGATCAGAGAATATTTTCATGAAAAATCAACGAAATGTGAAAATTATGGAGGGTTTCACACGGGCGAGGTTTTATGTATAAATATAAAATAAAATATGCCAAGAAGTTTGTGGTAGTTAGCTTTGTTTTGTGGGAATATGGTTGTATTATAACATACCCTCTGTCTCATCTTTAACCGGAAATGTGTCAGTTCTTTCCATTGAGCAACTGGTAGAGGTAGCAATCAGTCTGACATTTTATCAATAAAGTACATGTACAACAAAATCTGTGATAACACAAAACAACGTTATCGGTATAATAAATTTACATATATGTTATATATATTTATTTTATAGTACATCAAGGAGATTTATTGTAAGGTACTTTACTGACAAAACGTCAAACTCCTTCGGTAGCAACTATACACTCAATGAATATAAATATTATTACTATCGCTAACCGTAACCAGCAGTGTGTTTTTATTAGTACTGCTACAAAATAGTATAAATTGTGCTTGATACTTTTGGATATGAAATTAATGTGGTAGTAGAAAAGATTAAGACACAATTTAAATTTGCATCTTGACAGATGATACGTGATTGTTTTCTGTTTGAAAAATAACACCCCCACAATGTAATAATTTAAAAGACGCTTTGGAAGTGTTTACGGTTACCCACAGCTCTGGCTTTTGTAGCATCCATACCACCTGCATAAACATCTTCATTTTGTCTGTGATTTTACACTGTTTAAAGAATGTTTAAATATTAATATGACGAAAAATGCTAACACAATCCAACTATTCAATAAAGCAAATAAAGAATTGAATAAAAATAAAAAGTATATACAGTACCAAAAAAAATGCTAACGTTTTGGAGAATTCTTTTTCTTATGCAGGCAATAAAATAAGTTGTTTGTACTTGCTATGAGTAAAAACCAGGTAAAGGAATGTACTTTAGCTGCTAATTTCTTATTTATTATGATTCTCAAAAAACACCATATGTATTATCCAGAGATGAAATTCTAAATTTGCCTTGTTATCTGTCATCCCTATACATTGTAGGACTACTCCAGACAAGCGAATCTCGACTGCTCCACTTGTTCTTGCAAACATTCCAATGCTGGTATGCGTATACTTCTATAAAAGTGCAAACCGTAAAGCAATGTCTAGCAATGGAAACACATTTTAAACTTTGATTAAGGAACTATATAACATATGAAGCATACGCGTGCAATTTGATTAAAGAACTATAAACATTCGTACCCTCACAGAAGCCGCCATTGTTGTTGGAACTAGAAATTGAAAATTTGCGCATGCTCAGATTTAAGAAAGAGTTTTGACGTTACTGTTTTGTGCGTTCCATTCTGAGACCTTTTTTGTCCAGTAATATACCTCCCTGAGGGAGTGAGAATGGTCATTTAAAGAAGCACGTGAGAAACTGTTTACTCAGAATTGGGATTTACAGATGCACATGAGAATACATACTGGAGAAAAACTATTCAGATGTGAAGTCTGTGAGAAAATGTTTACTCGGCATGATAATTTAATGGAACACATGAGAATACATACTGGAGAAAGACCATTTAAATGTGAAGTTTGTGAGAAAATGTGGTGATTTAAAGCAGCACATGAGAATACATATTGGAGAAAAACCATTCAAATGTGAAGTTTGTGAGAAAATGTTTGCTACGAATTATCATTTAAAGCAGCACATGATCACACATACTGGAGAAAAACCATTCAAATGTAAAGTATGTGAGAAAATGTTTACTAGGAATAATCATTTAAAGCAGCACATGATCACACATACTGGAGAAAAAACATTCAAATGTGAAGTTTGTGAGAAAACGTTTAGTCTGAATTGTTATTTAATTAAACACATGATCACACATACTGGAGAAAAACCATTTAAATGTGACATTTGTGAGAAAATGTTTTCTCGGAATCGGGAATTAAAGATGCACATGAGAATACATACTGGAGAAAAACTACTCAGATGTGAAGTCTGTGAGAATCTGTTTACTCAGCATTGTAATTTAATGAAGCACATGAGAATACATACTGGAGAAACACCATTTAAATGTGAAGCTTGTGAGCAAATGTTTACTCAGAAAATTGATTTAAAGCAGCACATAAGAATACATACTGGAGAAAAACCATTCGAATGTGAAGTTTGTGAGAAAATGTTTGCTCAGAATGGTCAATTAAAGATGCACATGAGAATACATACTGGAGAAAAACCATTCAAATGTGAAGTTTGTGAGAAGATGTTTACTCAGAAAGGTGATTTACAGCAGCACATGAGAATACATACTGGAGAAAAACCATTCGAATGTGAAGTTTGTGAGAAAATGTTTACTCAGAATGGTCAATTAAAGAGGCATATGAGAATACATACTGGAGAAAAACCATTCAAATGTGAAGTTTGTGAGAAAATGTTTACTCAGAATGGTCAATTAAAGATGCACATGAGAATACATAATGGAGAAAAACCATTCAAATGTAAAGTATGTGAGAAAATGTTTATTAGGAATTATCATTTAAAGCTGCACATGATCACACACACTGGAGATAAACCATTCAAGTGTGAACTTTGTGAGAAAACGTTTAGTCTGAATTGTTATTTAATTAAGCACATGAGAATACATACTGGAGAAAAACTATTTAAATGTGACATTTGTGAGAAAATGTTTGCTCATCATGGTAATTTAATGAAGCACATGAGAATACATCCTGGAGAAAAAACATTCAAATGTGAAGTTTGTGAGCAAATGTTTACTCAGAATCAGGATTTAAATAAGCACATGAGAATACATACTGGAGAACAAACATTCTAATGTGAAGTTTGTGAGAAAATGTTTAAAGATCCACGTGAGAATACATCCTGGAGAAAAAACATTCAAATGTGAAATTTGTGAGACAATGTTTGTCCACAGTAAAGTATGTGAGAAAATGTTTACTAAGAATGGTCATTTAAAGCAGTACATGAGAATACATACTGGAGAAAAACTATTCAGATGTGAAGTCTGCGAGAAAATGTTTACTCATCATGGTAATTTAATGAAGCACATGAGAATACATACTGGAGAAACACCATTCAAATGTGCAGTTTGTGAGAAAATGTTTGCTCAGAATGGTCTTTTAAAGCAACAGTTGAGAATACATACTGGAAAAAAACCATTCAAATGTGAAGTATGTGAGAAAATGTTTATGCAGAATAGTGATTTTAAGGAGCATATGAGATTACATACATTGCTATTTTCACATGAATTGCGAGTGGGAAACACATTTTGGGGACTATTTCTAAAGACGTCACAATACATCGTTTTCCAAGCAATTTCCATTAGTATAATGCGTACTTCTGTTAAAAACAATATTTTCCATTTTTTTTTGTGGGTTGTTTAGTGAGTGAACCTATCGTTTATGTATGGGGATCACTCTTTATTCAAAGTTAAAAATGCCCACCATATTCTACCTTCTTGCAAAGATTCTGACTAGCCTGCCTTAAATCTGAGGCCAAAAAGTCTATATTCTGGACACAAAATTGGATTCAAACCACAAATTTTGGGTAAAAACAACTGATCCAAAAATTAGGTTATTCCCTCCGTATTTTTTACTACAACTAAAATGTCCAAATTCTTGGTTTCAGTGTAGAGCTAAATCTGTATACCTTTCTATAATACCACTCAATTTAGTGTATTTTACATGACCTTGATGTTACAGAGGTTGGCAATTGACCGTAGGCTACTACCTCCTGCCCATAAATGTTGTGCCATGGGTTAATGTGTTAAAGGTGCACATGAGAAAGCATACCAGACAAAAAGCTTTCATATGTAAGTTTGTGAGCAAAGTTTGAAGCAGAATAGTGATTTAAAGATACACATGAGAAAACAGACTGGAGAGATACCATTTAAATGTGACTTTATTGATAGAATGTTGAGGCATAATAATATACTGAAAAAATATGATCATGCATGTTTCAGATGTTTATGAATAAACAGTCAAAGGTTAGACATTTCAGATTTAGTTCCAAAGATTTGCTTTAACTCATTCAGTCTCGATCCTGTCAATATGCGTGTTCCGTTTTCTGCATTAAGTGAACAATCCTGCCAGTAGTCGAAGTGTGTTGACTGCATTTAATGGCTGATCCCGTCCGTTGTCGCTTTGAATGTGTGTTAGATACAATGTCTCTTATTGGTTAGAGTTTTTCCAAGAATCTGACCAATATTAACCAAGTTTCTAAGGTTTAATCTTGAACAAGCAAAGCACAAATATGGTCTGCAGTTGGATATTTTGCAAGATTTAGATTCAGACTTAGACTGAATAATTAGAAGAAGATGATGCTAAAAATGACGAGGATAGAGTTCTTGCAGATCCAGCAGATTGTGGCCATCATGATAATTTTGTAAATAGTGTATAAATAAGTTGTGAAAGACTCAGACAAATAAAAAAAAGTTATACATCGCTGGGGCTGAATGAGTTAAATAGTAATTGTGACTATTGATTTTTGTTTATAAAGCATATATATATATATATATATATATATATATATATATATATATATATGAATGCTGCTATCGGGGGACATACTTGCATAAAACCAAACATTCAGGGACATTTGCTTTTCAGATGGTTTAAACATAATTATTTAATGTTTATTTGGTGGCTGCCTTTTTAGTTATGAAGTTGAAGAACAAAATTAAACCTCACTGATAGTTCACTTCATAATATATCATATAGATATAAATGTCCCCCGATAGTAAAATCCTTTTTGTCCATGCTCATTGCCGAACTTTAGGGTACAATGTATATATTATTATACATACATGTACTAACAATGTCATTGGGGGCCTTACTATATAAATATCCACCTATTCAGGTACATTCACAAATATATAGAGGGTATTTGCTTGAAACACGTGAATAATGGATATATTTCATATAGTTGGTGAAAAACTCAGTCTTTCATGAGCAACTATTATATTTTGTTATGATCAAGCATATTGTCTAACAACTTTTATAACACACTGAAGTAGCATATTTCTTAATGCATCCCCTCAATGTCAGCAGTTTAAAATGCTCCTTCCCCATGTAAGATAAATAAGCTGATAAAAACAAAGCAAAGAAAAAAGAAACATGTTCATCATTGGTTGGATTTTAACCGCAGTCATTAAGTTTTCCAGATGGCCATCTTTACCTTTACATTATGCAAGCATCATGAAACATTGAAATTTCTTATATATAATATCTAATGATGTCTGGTGAATAGATTGTTTTTTTTTTTCACTCTATCACAGATAATTCACTTGTAAAATTCAGTAATTCACTGCCTAGCATGCAATAAATATATACATTAATTAATTATGTATATTTACTGACAAATATCTTACTCCCCTTTACAAAGCTCCTTATTCATTTGTGGTAACCAAATATGCTATGTTTTTTAAAGACTCTATATAGTGTTATAAACCTGTAGATTATCCTTAATGTTACTTTAAAAGTTTACTGTCTCAACAAAGATCCACAATGAATCAGTATATTTATTTTTTCAAACCTGTTTTATTGAAATTTTTACATTGACCTTTTAGATACAATTACACTCTAAATGCATCGTAAAATGGTTTGGATAATCTGATTTTCATGTTCTGAAACTGAAAACAGTCATTTATAATAAATGTCTCCGTGTGGAAATGGTAAATACTCCTGGCATTTAAAATTATTTTTTAACCTTTATATAATTTAAATTACATTTTTTCCCCGAGATTTTCTATCAGTTGACTAAATACAATGTTTTTTCTCATTTATAAAATTTCAAAAAACCATGTTTTCTTATGTCTCAATTTTGCATTCAGTTCAATGTTGGGTTTATATCATGGTTGTTATTCAAACAAGACAACACTGTGTATCTTTTCCCTTTTTGTTTACATAACCATATGTAAAGCTTTCTACAAACAAATATCTTCTTGTTTTTCAATAAATATAACATAACAGCTTTGGTACAGTTCAGTTTGTACCTTTGAAATAATTTATCAACTTCTTTTTCATGGGAGATATATCATTTTCATTTGAAATCATTTTCTCTGGTGCTAATGGGTAACCCATGAAATAGTCATAAAAATGTAATTTAATCACCAAAAGCACTTCAAAGTATCATATTCATCTTATGTTTTAAATTGATTTTTTCCCATCATGCCATGCAATGATTCCATGTTTGTGTGTAATTTGATTGCTAATTACACATCTTACTCGTCACAATCATCAGGAACAGGCCATAATCTGGTACAAATTCAAGTTTTACACCTAATATATCTTTAACCTTATATCTTGTGATAATCATGGAAAACTTTGAATAACCTAACTTTATGAACTCGTTACATATTAATATAGAGATTGTATGTTCCCATATGCAATCAACCTCAATATAAAAATGCTATGTCTAATTATTATTAAAAGATTTACTTGTCTAATGAATTTCCAGATAAACTGAAGAACTAATTAAAATGAAATTCAAAGACGTGGCATATGATGGTATACGGATAAGCTGCTTAATTGGGATAACTTATTATTTTAAGCTAAGATTTACATTCCATCAGGTGTCATTTTCCTCCAGTCAAAGTACATAAGTGAGTCCTGATCTTAGATTAAAGGCTTGTAAATGGTTATCTTGGATTCATCACCTCTAATTTGTGATCTAATTAAATAAAACAATTTTGACAATAAGTAGATCATCAGACCTGGATACAATTGTTTACTCAATACTATTTATAATTCTGTATAATCATCAGACCTGGATCCAATTGTTTACCCAATACTATTCATAATTCTTTACAATCATCAGACCTGGATCCAATTGTTTACCCAATACTATTTATAATTCTTTATAAAGCAGCGGTGGGGGGCGGGGCCAATCGGACAACCTTTTATAGAGGCGTCCATTTGGCAAACCAAGGCTTCCTCCTAAATCGTAAAAAAAAATAAGCGTCTATTTGGCAAACCAAGGCTTCCTCGAAATCGTAAAAAAAGATATGCCAAAGTCGTTGTCGCACCCTCCCTGCTGCTATGGGGTTAAAAATCCTTTTTACGATCTGCAAATTTATCGTTACAAATCCATGTGGGATTGACTGAGCGTGACTAACGAAATTTCTAAAGAGATTATATTCCATATCACCGCCGCACCAAGTTTGCCAAATATTTCGGAGCGTATGTGTGTCAACTCCGTTGAATACAGCAAGATATTGCATTTATCTCTGATCACTTTTGGTATTTGAGTGTATCGTTGAGTGACATATATCACATCGGTATTTGTATGCCTGCCTCTGGAAAATATTCTAGTGGGATTCTTTTGATTGTCTAACATGACATCATCATAGACGACCAAATTGTTATTACTTCCATCAATAACATCAGTGATCGGTGCATCCTCAATATCGGTTATAAACTCAATAATATCTTCATCGATTTCCGATTTTGCTTTCTCATTAAAATCCTTTAACATCTCGTAAGATCGCTGATCGTCTACACTCGGGGCTACCAAATATAGTTTATCCCATTTTATCCATCTCGTTATCAAATTAGGTAGCAGTTGTGTCTTGCCACTTCCAGATGGTCCGATTATAATCATACAAATAGAATTCGGTAGCGCTGCATGATGCTTAACTGGTTCTCGTGTTTCAGCCGCCTAAAAAGTAATTACATTCATGCTATCATAAATAAATTATTGGTTTATATTGTGTGAAATGTAAGAAGCGTACTAGCACAAACGACTTGACGACGATTACAACTAAAAATAAGAGATCATCGCTTGCTGGTAAGTGTGTACAATGTGGTACAAAAAATTAGATTTGTTTCTTTGAAATCTGCAGATGATTTAAAAAAAAGAAACGAGGAGGTGATATTTCACGCCAAGTTAGTAAAACTCCCAGTAGCACCATGGCTGAAGTATCCGGGAGAAAAACACCTTCCGGGGTATAGTTATTGTGGACCCGGGACCAGACTCAATATCCGACTTGATAATCAAAACCAACCCCGACCCGGTGAAAAACCAATAAACGCCATTGGTAAGGCGTGTCATGCTCATGATGTTGCTTATAAAAGCAGTAATCTGCAAAACAGACATCGCAAATGTGAAATTAATTCATGCGTTGAATTCTATCACTGATAAATCCTTCAAAGAGAGGTTGGCTTCATGGTTGATAAAATCGGCGATGAAAGGTAAATTAATGATGGGTGCTGGTAATTAATAACAACATGGAATCTATTTATTATTCTCCAAAAGGATGCTGGAGGGGTAAAGCAGCAATCAGTAAACTCGCTAGCGTCGCAAAGGTGACAAATACCACTTCAGCGGATTGGTTATCCAAACAGGCGATATGGCAAATTTATCTACCACCGCCTAAACAAATTAACTACTCGCATTGTGATGTCGGCGCACCTAATGAGGTTCATCAGGCTGAGATACTATTTCTGCCGCATGATGGTGTTTACAAGTATGCGCTAACCGTAGTTGATGTTGCGAGTCGATACAAACAAGCAGAGCCGCTAAAAACAAAATCATCAACTGAGTTGACTTCTTTGTTTGAAAGGATTTATCGAAGGGGTCCTCTGCATTGACCAAATCTATTACAAGTTGATCCTGGCAACGAATTTCAGGGTGCAGTGTTATCAACAATGAAGCATCATAATGTCACCATCAGACGAGGACATACTGCACTACATCGCGATCAGGCAATTGTTGAAAGATTTAATCGCACACTTGCTGAGCGGTTATTTGGATATCAATACGCGAAGGAGTTTATTCAGGATAAACGATCCCGTGAATGGGTTAAGAGATTACCAGGCGTAGTTACCGCGCTAAATAATGAGATTACTCGAACAATCAACATGAAACCTAACAACGCGATTAAAAAGAAGTATATACCTGTAAAACCGCAAATTAATTTTTCAAAACAGCCAATACTCGGCAATGTCACTGTTAGGTATTTATATGAACCAGGAGAGCTCGAGGGTGGCAAAAAAAGGGCTACTGATCCTATTTGGAGTGTCACTACGCATACAATATCTAGTATAACGAGATCTACGGGTAGACCGCCAGTCTATAACTTGGATTCAACTGCTCCTCAGCGAGGGTTTACTCGTGAACAACTACAAGTGATACCTGAGGATACTCAATTACCGCCGCGTTGTCTTAACTAGCACCTCTTCGTCTGTTGCACTCAACACAAGTCAGCATCACATTATCTCTGGTATGACCAATACTGCTATTTTTTCTTTCTACGGTAAATTGGCAGGAGACTTTATCCGACCAACACCGCAAGATGAACTAAATTTGACCACTCGATGCGATTATCTATGATCCAATCAATTGTATCGGATATAGTCAATCCCTGTGAAGAATGTATTGTTGCTGCGTAACATAGCGTCCAGCGCGCAATGCATCTTTGACGACATTGATATCAACTAACACAATATTATTTAACACGAGAATTTGCTTCTCACCTTGCCCAGGAATATCAACTTCGATATTTTGTCTTATTGTATCCTTGGGTCTATAACACAACGGTACTAGAAGTGTTGCAAATTTTTCTTTATGCATGCTAAATAACTTCATCTGAAGTGTGTTTTTGACTATCTTTCTACTTGCCATTATAAAATTTTTTGGTTTCCATTCTTCCCAAAAATCATTTAATGGTGTTTCCGAAATTATTTCACGGGCTATTTCACATTGGATTCTATCGGTTGTAATCTAATTAGTTTCTTTCACTCGCGTAGTTCATCAAACGCTCTATGATCAGTACTAATTTATTCATAATAGTCTACAAAATTCTTCAGCCAATTATGTGGAGACAAACCGACAAATGGTGGTGGTTGACCGTGATCACCACGCATAATCACTTTTGTATTCTCTAGCAATAACCACTCGATAAACTTTTGTAATACATCTAACGACATCATGCATATCTCAACCCAAATAATGATTTCAGGAATATATTTTTCGCCCATTCGATCAGGAGTCCATTCGTCACCTTTCCATTGAAAGAAACTATGATAAGTGCAAGCATTAATTCCTCGTTGTTTCATCTCTTTTGCAAATCTGTGGGTCGGTGTTAGAACAATCATGTTTGATTTCCCTCGAAATAATTCAATCGCACGAGTCGTCTTTCCTGATACACCGCAGCCGTTTAAGTAAACGGTTTTATGTCTTTACATATTGGATCGGAACACGACGGTGGATTAGATAATTCTGATATCTCATTATTTTTCAAATAATTGTTTTCAATTGTAACATCTGCTGATTTGGAGTAATCACGCAGTATTTCTTTTTTTTAATTCTCCATGATCCCCAACTCTCGTCTCAATTAGTGAATTTAGCCACTGCCTCTTTATGTTTTACGTGTATATAAAATGAATCAGTGGCTACTCTAACTGCGGATTCAGGAAATCTATCATCGAAAGTAAATTAATAGAAGCATAAGCCAGCATAGACGATCTTAAGTACGCGTATTGAGGATTTTCTCCATCTGTGTAAGTAACAATTGTACCCAATTTGGTTCCATCGGACAAGAAAGCGTCTTTACGATCGACGTATATACCCATATATATTACATCTGCGATCATAAAATCGTATTCTGCGTTATCTATAATCAACCGCGAAGAATATCGTTTATGGTCGTATCTTCCACCTTGTGTGAATTTACCAATTATTCTAATACCGAAATCTTTTCCGTGTTTATTTCTAACTTGAAAGATTTCTTTGGACCATTTCACGATATATTCTTCGTCAAGATCGGGGAATTGTTTCCTTGTTTTCGCTTATTATACTATGTAGACTATCGGGTTGTAGTAACCATACTTCAGTCTGCGCTCGATATAATATAATTGCTTCACTGACAATTAGCGATATCAGCATTTTAGAATCAATCATATACCGTAATAACACTCTTGGCATCCAGTGTTTTTCAGAGATGTGTCTACCAAACCAAACATAACAACACGGATGAAGTCCTGTAGCCAGTTCAAATGATACCACACGATCGAAAATCAGGCAGTGGTCCATTAATCTCAACACGGGTCATCTCATGTCTTGGATATCCAAATCTTTTGAAGTACTCAGAGCACTCTCCGTACCCAAGAAAACTCCATGGATAACACGCAATCATATCAACCGAAATAATACTTTCGGGGTCGTATTTTGTGTTCCATAATCCACCATGGTTATATTCGAAGCAGCTTGATTCGATATCTGAGAGAAATTATGGGCGTGTTGGTTTCCATATATTTCTTGGTCTCGTGAAATGAGCTGCAACTGATGGAATTGTAAAACAGTTTGTTAATAATTGTTCGTTGTAATCCGTTGAAAAAACACTAGCTAGTTTTTTTATCTCGTTGTGTAAGGCTTCAGTACGGTATAATTCGCCATTGGGTCTTACAAATTTATCGAATTTACCCTCTTCGTCTTCAAAACTGTGAAGTAACCACACTGACACAGAATCTTTTTTTACTTAACTGATAAATAAAATCAAATAGATATCCCGCGGAAATATTGTTACTGCAGGTGTCCATGCGTGTTCGTTATGGTCAATAATTTTGATTGGAGCTCCTTTTGATTTATATTTTGAATATTGTAATACCTTTCCTATTATCATTACGGTTATTGGGAATCTTAATGATGTTTCTAATTTGGTCATATCTTGAATTGTTGCTCCGTTCTTCCTAACTGTTAATTCCCATTCATTTTTTTTAGCGTCTTAGATCCATCAGTTTGTTTCCACGCGACGCATTTGTGAAGTGTTATAGTTTTCTTTCTGCTACACAATTCAACGACGAATATTTCATTGGTTTTAGGTTTTTAATGCTCGGTTTATCATTTATCGGATAGATCCCATAAACAACTGCTGTTACAGGATAGGATGTCTCGTAATACGGTTTGTCAATTCCAGTCAGAATTCCTGGTTTGGAATCGTGACTCACAGTGACAGTTATCTTATTTTTCAGGATGGGTTCAAATTTGTCGCGTATAATCCAATTCCTCGTTTCTGAGCGGATAATGAATGTCACTCTAAAAAATACCTTTTCTGGTCAAGATGTGAGATTATCACTGCTGCTCTTTCGTCGTTCATGGTAGCATCAACATTACCATCAATTCGAAATGTTGACCAACAGTGAGATGCTCCTTCGCGCTTGAATTCATTAAATGCATCACGGATTCTACCCAACATGCTTCTATTACTTATTAGACTCTTTGGTACATCATTGGAGACTCTATCGTGATTGAATTAAACATTTTTCCAAGGCGTAATTTTCGATAATCTTTCGAACTCCTCCATATTATAATTAAAACAAGTATTTAAATAAGGAATTTATTATATATGAATCATTGCAAATGACTTATGAGAGGATCAGTAACCGCATGTAACAAATCATGCAGAAATGAATTCTGTGGATATCATTTACAAAGCGTACGTCGTGGAAGTTTGGGGTCATGACCTTGCATACGATGTGGAGTAGGTGTGCCTGGTAAGTCGCAGAGAGTTAAAGCGCTATTATGATAATAGAGTTAAAAACTCCATCAAAGATTCCGTCAATGACTCTGACTCTGTTAAAGACAAAATCATAAGAACACCTCAAGACTACATTGGAAGATTCTCAAGTAATAATTAAACCAAAAAATTAATTAGACAAATAGTACTTAGTATATAAACGAACCAATAATTTCAACCACATCCCGTGATTATCAATTATGAAGCATCTCGTGATGATATTGTCAGACACTGCAGGCTGAAGAAACCAGATGGGTATGATAATGATATGGGGTATCTTATATTTGGTGCTGGAAAGGAAAGATATCTCAACCACTGTATAATATATGAATGTTACAATGGATTGATCAAAGATGGTTTTGTAGTTGATCATATTGATTCTAATCCTAAGAACAATTCTTTATCGAATCTACGAGCTATAACACAAAGTGAAAACACCAAACGAGGAGGGACTGGAAAAAAACTCGAAAAATGCGAAACCTATAAAATCATTTAATACAGAAAATAACGAAGACAAAGTACGATATGTTGCAGAGATTATCACTAGATCGGCTTTTTCTACAAAATTTAAAAATAGAATTCAATTCGTATATACCTGAATTATTATATGTTGTATTAAGGGGAATAACTCGTGTGACTAGTGTGTGTAGTTTTGAAACAACGATAACTCCTTTGTTGTAGTCACGGATCTCAATGGGATTTTTCGATGACTGAATGGCTTTTTTTGTGTGGTTCACATACACATATATCGTATTCAAAATTATAGACTTGTAGATTACGAACACTAGTGTATTCCATACACGGATGGGATCTCCTTCTGGGGCCCATCGTTCGAATCTCGTGGCAGGCTTTATTGTCGACGGTACCGATCGGAAGGTTTTTCTGCATAATAATTGGGGCTTTAAGCCATTCGAAATTCAAACCGTGAAACCACCATACACCACACACCGTCACACGGTGTGAATGTGTTTTTACATTCAACCTGGGGTGATTTTGTTGGGGTATGGTGGCTTCAGTTTGAATGTAGAACAGCCCCCCTGTGTGTATGTGATGGGTGTCCACCTATAATCCATTGTTTTATGTTGTATTGTTTTGTGCTGTCCTATTTGTATATATCATTGTAAATACCATATCATTTCATTGTAAATACTGTATCATTTCATTGTAAATACCATATCATTTCATTGAAAATACCATTATGTAAATACTTGTAAATACCATATCATTTCATTGTAAATACCATTATGTAAATACTTGTAAATGTATATATGTATATATCTATATATCTATATGTAAATGTGACGTCCATTCACCAAGCATACCTTCTTGGAGTTCTAACCCGTTATATTTGACGAGTTAGATCTCCAATCGGAGACTATGTTTCGTGGTACCTCTGGGCCCGTTCAGATGTGAATAATACCTAAAGGGTTCCAAATGGGGATGTGTTGTCTTATATATGTAACCTCTGGGTCCCTCCGATTTGAATAACACCTGAGGGGTTCCAAATGGGTTTCATCATATCTTACAAAAACAAGTCAAAATTAATCCCCTAATTTTTATTAGGTATATAATATTTCATATAATGAATTTCGAAAATATGAAGGTCATTATTAACGAGATTTCAAATTTTAAAAATCAAGGAATTCAATTGTCAGATAAATTAGATTGTGATCGAATTCTTTCTGATTTTCAAAATATTGATGATAGCGCTCATAATAATAAATATGTGTTATCGAAATCATGTTCTTTTATAAAGAGAATTCAACACGCTATTTATGACTCCCTCGCATATAACAATGACATCAACAAGTTCGTCCCATTATTCTCTGCTGTCAAAAGGGGCAGAAGTGAATTGGGGCAACAATATGAAATCAAACGCACAATTAACTCGAAAATCAAAATAATGAAAGAGATTATCCGCCAAAATGAAACTTTCCTACTTGATTGCCTCAACACAGTGAATGAAATTCTCACCATGGATTGACATGTACAATACCCATACCTGTTTGCAAGTATGAGTATAGACAGGAACGGAACAGAAATTCTATAACCCCATTGATAAAAAATTATATAGATAGGTATGAGCTTACTCGCATAGAATGAATTTGTATGAGTTGAAATTCTATAGACAGGTAAGATAGTGTTTGTTGATTTATCACTACGCGGAAGTAATGAACACACTGTGAAATTCAAAAGAATTTTTGGTGGGTGAATTTTCACTAACAATTTAGATCTTATATTATATTTATAATTGTAGGTGAAGCCCTAACAACTAAATTAGTACGCGAACGATTTACTGCGATTAAGAAATTTATTCCGATTCGTGATTGCGTTCGAAATAAGCTCCAAAAGAGACAAGAATTTCAAACCGATTTACAACGGGAACCGAACAATTATTCAAACCAATAACCACTGCAACGGGGAAAGTCGTATCGACCACTGAAAAAGCCATATGGGGAGATATCGTCATCAGTGATAAAATCACTAGAGAAACTACCATCTAGGGAAATTATGCTCGCGAGTATTAGCGAAATAATAAACAACGCGGTGGATCAAAAAAATAGCATCACTGAGCAGCGTCCAGGATATTATTACTGCAAATATGATAGAGGGAAGTGGTTTGAAATCGCAATGGAGATCGCGATTTAGATCAAGAAATATATAATAATATGTTTAATTCGGCTCCTGATACAGCATTCGATATGGATACCCCAGTACCAAAAAATGATTCTAAACTCAATTCTCAGTATTATTGCTATAATGCAGTACAAGCAAATAGTCGATCAAGAATCGAACTTCAAGTCCAGGATACCAGCAAATACTTTCTACTCGCTGAAGCATTTATCGACGTAGAAGGAGAAATTGTAACAAATGTTGCAGCAGATACACCATATGCACTTGGTGCCAAAGTCGGCTTTGTCAATAATGGTATCATGGTGCTATTCAGTAGCGCTAGATATATGATTGATGGAAGAGAGATTGAATCCACAGAACATGACGTTGATGTTGCCACAACAATAGTGGGTTTTGCAAGATACTCCGATGATTTTACAAGATCGGCTGGTCCGTCTATGATGTTCTCTAAGGATATTAATGATCGCGCTGGACCGACTCCATATAGTATAAGACAACCAAACAATCAGGCTGGTGCTGCTAATGCTGATATCGAGAATATGATTATAAATAATGATCCTGATTGCAACATAGGAGCTGCAACATTCGTATCAATGTTGGAAGGACAGCTTATATTATTTTCATGCGCAATTCCACTGCACCATATATTTGGATTCTGCAGAAATGGTAGAAACGTTATCTATGGAGCGAAGCATACAATAGTCTTAGTGCGAAAAGGTGATGATAATGATGTAGTCTGGAGGATTTCAGCAGATCCTGCACATCCGGATAACGATCGTGGTAAAGTAAATATAATAAAACTATCACTGTGGATGTCAGTAATGACTCCATTAATCACCGCAGAAAACAGATTACTATCATTTATGGATACAGGCGGCAAATCATTGCTATCATGGCTAACAACAACATCTGATACTATGGATAGTACTGTTAATGGTATATTTACATGGCACATGGCATCAAAACAAGGGATTTCTGCGCCGCGGCGTATATTTGTTGCGTTACAGAATAAAACGCGAGTGGGTTCACAAACAAGCAGCCATATGACATTCGATCAATTGGGTGTTAATGAAGTCTCGTTGAGGATAAACGGCCAGCAGGAACCATCCGAGGATATTTTACTTAATTATGAACAAAACCAAATAGCACGCGCGTATCATCGTTTGTTGTCATTTATGGGACGTGATAATACTGTAGATACCGGTCTGCAAATATTACAATGGGATTTTAGAAAACTATATCCCATCTACTACTTTTCGTTGGAACATCTTGACTTAACCAGACAATCCGTCGTTGACATACACTTTCGAGCTCGTGTAACCGCTCCTCCTGCTGATGGTTACAGAGCAGTTGCTGTTATTCTCTGTGATAAATCAACGTTCCTCGAAGGCGTTGGTGGACGAATGAGGGTAGTTGATGCACCAGTGGAAAATATGTTGTAGACAATTAGATCAATCTGTTATTAAATAAAATGTCGTACAGTCATGTTAGTGTAACGTTAACTCCTGGTCAAATTAAAAAATTGCGATCGGAATCAGCTGAAAAATGTGGAACCACAATATCGCTGAAGCACAATCATATGTCTGGTGGTCAGAATAAACTGTCATTGACAGCTCGTCAGATAAAACACTACAATGATGCCATCAAAGATAAAAAGATGTTCAGGTCTCTCTCTTTTTTTCTCTCTCTCTCTCTCTCTCTCTCTCTCTCTCTCTCTCTCTCTCTCTCTCTCTCTCTCTCTCTCTCTCTCTCTGCGGCCGCAATTAAGAATATGATAAAATCAGGTGATATATTCCCACTTTTTGCTGCGTTACCAGCGTTGATTGTGGCCACGGCCCCAGCGGTAACGAAAGCCGCCGCGCTACGAGCCGTTGGTACAGCGGCAGGAATGACACTAAAAAAAGCTACCGGACAGGGATAGAAAAAAATAAACGATCAGGATAGGGTCTAAGACTACCAGGAACTCCGTAGTCATGGTACAGCGGAAAGGGCCTGAGACTAGGAACAGTTTACTAACAATAGTTCCCATGTCAAATTTTGATTTACTCGACGCTGCTAAAAAACTAGCGATAAAAAACTTTAGAGGTGTCTTTATGAGAGATCAATTATCACAACAAACAAACAACGCTGAAACCGGTATCATTAATCTCGATAACAGCACCAGACCTGGAACTCACTGGGTTGCATACGCGATTGATCCGCGTGTGATTGTTTATTTCGATTCATATGGATTAGCACCGCCTAAAGAGTTTATGCGTTATATAAATCTGGTATTCTATGCTACCAACACAGAAAATGAATGACCCACCAATATGCGGCATAGAAGTATTAAATGTACTCAACGCTATTTCATCATCGGGAAAACCACCAAGTAAAACCGTACACGAATATACGAGTAATCGCTTTTTAGAGAGATCTTAGAGTATAATGATTGTTTTTTGGGGGAGATCTTTATCAAGCCAGAAAAAACCCACCGCGGTAATATCTGTAACCGGTGATGTAAAAATATAATCAAAGATGAAATATCCGAGATGTTAAACCTCGCAAGTGTTGATCCAAATGAAATAGTTATATTTCAAGATTGTCAGGGTATTGAAAACTAGTAATGCTTCCCTTGATGATATTTTAGTTAAACTACGCGGTGTAACGGAATATGCTATCGCGGTATTTTCCGATCAGGGTAAACTCAAACCAGATGTTCTCATTTCAACTATTGTGGGATAGAATTAACAATTTAGAACCATTAAAAAAGTACGCGATGAATACGACGACCATATAACTAAATTCGATCAGTTTTCTAAATTACAAAGAAGTATAATTGACAATATTGACAAACCTCTATTCGATTTCTTTGGAAATCCACCGGTGACCACCACGAAACTCACGGAGATAAAAACTTCCATGGATAATTTGTCAAAGTTGCGATCCGATTATGACGCTCATATCGAACAATTTACTACGTTACGTAAAAATTTAAGAAAACCGATGATGCCGTCGATAAATGTTTTGGTAAAAATGCTACACCCGAAGGCGAATAGAAGTTATTCGCGAAGATATTAAAACGACCAACGATGTCATCAGGGATGATCTACCGAAGATGATAGAAAAACTTGAAAAATAAAAATCCCTCACGAACAAAAAGATATCGTAAATAATGTGTACGCGATCCAACACGGATCATTTACGTGGACACCATCCACTAGCATATTAAATATCACCGCGGCCGTCAAAGGTATTTATTGATTAACACTAGTGTCGCCGACTCAATTTTATATTTCACCAACGAGTTCATCTGGGGTCAACAATATGATATCAACGATCATCGACAAGGAAACAACTGAACGATTCACAATAATATCCACTGATAATAATTTGGCTAGGGTTTCAGTAAAATGGTATGTGGAATTCGTAGCGGATTTAAATAAACAACTGAATTAAAAATCCATAGGATTTTCAACGCTGGCGAACTTAACGCCAGCAATTTGAAATCTATTATAATAAATAAAATGTCATCATTGGCAACGTCACAGCAATATCGCTATGATCACGACAGAGAATTTCAAACTAAACTCAAAACACTCGCACTAGTGTCAAACAAATACCAGTCGCTTCTCTGTAAGAGACAGTCGTCTTAAGCCCTAGCTCGGGTGAACATTTAAGAACCTTCAAGCTATACTGGTTATTAAAATAACCACAAACATCCTGAAGATATGATGATTAATTGGTCGTTTAATTTCTAATAATATTTTCATTCTTCTTACTGTGGCATAAGCTGCTCTGCATATTTCAAGTGATCAATCTTTTTGTTTTTAGTAGTCTTGCTCTTGTCCAATCATCATGTATTCCTTGTTTAACTATACCGCTCATTAAACCGTCTTGCAGGTTACTAACTCCACAATCTTTTCCTAAGATTCTTATAAACAATGAACGTCTTAAGCATTTATCAGGGTTGAATTACGTTAAGGTATATTTATTATAAATAATGAACGTCTTAAGCATTTATCAGGGTTGAATTACGTTAACGTATATTTATTATAAACAATGAACGTCTTAAGCATTTATCAGGGTTGAATTACGTTGAGGTATATTTACTACAAACACTGACCGTCATAAGCATTTATCAGGGTTGAATCACGTTGAGGTATATTTACTATAAACACTGAACGTCGTAAGCATTTATCATGGTTGAATCACGTTGAGGTATATTTACTATAAACACTGAACGTCGTAAGCATTTATCATGGTTGAATCACGTTGAGGTATATTTACTATAAACACTGAACGTCATAAGCATTTATTATCGTTGAATCACGTTTCGGTTAGTAGCAACTGATTGTCGGATGGTATCAGTTGGTATATTATGCTCGTTAGCTTAAAAGCAGTTTTTATTATTTATAACCACACTGTCCGTGTTTGTGTTTGAATAAAAACACTGTCTTATATAAAATAATCCGATTTGTTTGTTCAGCCTATTAAAATTTTACAGATGCAAAACAACACCAATAAATAATTAAGAACTGCACATACAACAGTCAAAATGGTGAAATATGAAGCAAAGCAAATATAAGTTACTAAATTAAAATCGGTTTCGCATGAAAACAGAATTTTAAGTTGACATTCAATACCAATTTGTTTTAAGTCTTATTAAATTGCTCGTGTCAGTGCACGTGCCTGTATGCTTCAGTCTCCTTTTGACGCTTTGACGTTTGTGTTAGTTCGTTAACCTTCCTTTGTCGTGCCTGCTGTTATGCTCCAAAACTGTAGGTGTTCCGTTGGAAGAAATCGGCATTTTAGGAAGAACAAAAAAACTCCTTGTACACGAATTTGGGGAAATATGCATAACGTCTTCGCGTTAATCGTTTGTTTAGTTTACAATAACAGATTACTATAATGTAATAAATGAATGCCTCTTCGACCTTCTTCCCTCTGCACTTCATAGACTGGAATCACTTTCCTCACTATATATATATATATATATATATATATATATATATATATATATATATATATATATATATATATATATATATATATATATATATATATATATATATATATATATATATATATATATATATATATATATATATATATGTATATATATATGTTCTTCCCAGAATGATATCAATTTACCAGGACCGCGCTTTTCCGTGACATTCCTCGGATTGTAAATTGACACTCGTATACCATGAGTCATTGCCATTTTTTTTCCTTTGCTGAGCAGAAGCTCTAGCATTCTTGGATGATATCTGGTAAGCCTCCTTCATGTGATATAACCAGTCCCGTGTGTAGTCTTGGTGAGAACCTGTATCAGTGAACTCTTGTTGGTCTCCGAACATCAAGTCAACTGATACATGAGGCTGCCTTCCTAAGAGATGATGATAAGTAGAAAACCCGTTGCATCATAGTTTGTACCCTTATAGGCATGTACTAATTTGACTAAGTGATTCTTAAAGTCCGGTCCACAGTCTTTGGTGAATTTCTGAGGCATAAGATTGAGCATAATGCTTGTAATGATCCATGTTGACAAGAATATATTCATATCCTACCTTCCATTGTATGAGGTTCACTTAGTCTTTGATACAGCAGTGTCCCAAACATTACCTCAGGACAAGGTTAGCTTCGACCTGATGTCAACTTTGGATATTAATCACAAAATTGAAGAGTTTAATCATTGCTAGAGTTTACTCATTTAAAAACTAAAAATGAACTGTTCCATGTGAAAGAATGAAACAAGAATATAAAAAATACCATTCAGTGCAGTTTCCCTTATTACGAAATTGATCCGAATAAATTTATATATTTGATGACAGATTTTCCTTCTTCGATTATACGCATGTCTTCCTTTTCTACCTAACTTTGGATATCACATCAAAACAATAACTAAACTCGTTATACTCTTTATTCACTGTCAGGTCTAGTGGTTGATGTCGGCCTGTATAAAAGGCAGGCACAAACAAATGATTGATTGATTCCACATCAAATATTGCCACTGCTAGCAGATTGCATTGCGCAACGGTCAGTCGGTTACGTATTTTGTTCACATATGGCATGATTACATTATACATATGCATTATACATATAACGTATCATATATTCTTAGTTACTCAAGTGAGTCTGTTTGAGTCACATCCCAGTGGTCGAGGAAAACTACACCCTTTGGCAATATATGTCAGTCTTGCCTGCGCAATTAACTTATGGATAGTTCCGGATTTTCATCGCTATAATGTCTGCATTGAGGCAGTTTATATTTATGTCTAGCACTGGGACATAATTCCGCAGACATGTAGCATGATGTCCCATCCAGTCACATTATCCTGACACCAGGCCGACCAGTCCTAACTCTAACCTCTTAATGCTGAGCGTCACACGAGGCAGCTGTTAGTACCATTTTTGTAAGTCTTTGGTATGGCATGGAAGGGGATCGAATCCAGGACCTCCTGCTTTCGCGGCGGATGCACTAACCAATATACCTCTTGTAATAAAAAGCGGAAACTGACAGCTGCTTAGATCCACGGACTTCCATCGTCTAGTCTCCACCTGGAACCATCTGGCACCTGGTCTGAACCGAATTTACCATAAGACAGTCCGGAATTTTGTGCTGTTTCATTACAGTGTTAACTTTCTCTAAGGACGCTTTCTTAATATCTTCAAAATCGTGGGGCAGCTGTCTTACGCTTTTCGTTCATTTCCGTGTAACAAATCCAATACGGCGACGTAGTGACCTTGCTCAGTGCTTGGTGGTGCTGATGTGTCTACCGTAACCTGCCAGCCGGCTGCGAGCATGCTTGGTTATTACGGCCTCTGCAACAGCCATTACAATCATGATATTGATGATTCCTCCATTATTTCTAACTTTCTTGATCAAATTTTGTACCCCGGCAACAGGCATTGTTTATAGCATCAAAGGATTACCCCAGTGTCATTTTGGCATATTAGATCGTTCATGCCCATCTTGATATTTTAACCTTATGTATTGGTCACGCAAACTCCGTACAGTGATCTCACTGACTGTACAACTCAGATCTCTACTGCATTTGCTGGTTGCCTTGGCAACACCATTATAGATGGAGTTTTAGGCTACCTTTGGCCAGATTTCCTCGTTATAACTGTTATAATCTCCTTGCTTTCTTTTTTGGGAGACAGACTTTGAAGCAGGGGTTCTACTGCATCATTAGCTGCCTGATAAGCAAGCACTTGCGCCGGAGATGCAGCTTCGGATGGCTTTGGAAGTCCAGAAACTGGGGGGTGGGGGTGTAAGTTCAATTTTACCACTCTAAAGCCACTATGTTGACGCCATGATAGAAAAGTACTAATGGTGCAACTTGATGGTGGCTTAAGAAATCGTTCATATGTACTTTAATTACTGATTGGTCTGGTTAAGGTGGCTAAACTGATAAATCTTGACGGGTGTTTTATTTGTGCTCAGAGATGGCAGTATTGTTTATTGTTGTTGGCTGAGTCAGCTTCGTCTGATGTTTTTTTTACTTTGTCAACAGCACGGTATAAGTATTGAACATACCAGGTCTTTGATTTCTTCCCATACGGGTGGTAGTAACGTTTTTAACAATTATGTGACCGCCGTTTGCGTCGGCATAGTTTTAATTTTGTGTATTCTTTATTGTGGTATTTTTATATGTTAAACCATGAACTTAAATTTTACTAAAATGCAAACTTCCACAGGCAAAACCACGTATTCAAGTACCAACGAAAATACATTATTTTCTTCAAAATATATAACCACGAAAATTGAGCCCAGCGAAAATAAATGATAATACGGTAGTTGCATTTATTACCTCCTAATATTAGGACGGCCATGTTTAGCAATACCTTCGAGATCGCTTGAAATTTCCTAAACCAATCTGGCTACTGATGAATCTTCCATCCTGCCTAAGGTATGTATTGCTGTACATTATTTTGATTACATTGTAACCAAGGACGGCAGAGTTAAAAATCTGTGACAATTAAAGGCGCAATAAGGTCTATTCATCCTATTTCGCCCCGTCTCCAAATTGAACAGCTAGTTTCACCCACTAATCGGATGCTATGACTAACCGATTTACAGTAGAAACAGTGACGCCCCCCCCCTCATTAACTCCTCTGTAGACTTAAACTAGACAAAAGAAAACCTGGTAGCAATCAGGTTCTCTGAAGCAAGGAACCATTTACCCCAGTACCCCAGTATCCCAAAAGAAACTTTGAAGTCATGCTATCCAATATGTCAATTGAAACACAACTGTAACTAACAACTCGTTTTGTTTGACTTCGGTTTGCATGTGATATAAAATGTAACATTGCCCATTATTATGTTTTATGGCCCTTTCTCCTGGATTAACATTTGAGTAGCTTTATCCCACGTTTCTATGAAACAACCAGCAGCTCTTGTGACATAGCTGTGAGCAGTATAACGTTTTGTGACACCATTACACTAAAGAGTTAATCAATTTGTTTGGTCACTATGTACACTTAAATAACTTGGTGTTCCCTATTTCTCCTATAACCTTTGATGCTGGCAGTCGCGGGTTCAAATATTGCCCAAGTCATACCAAAGACGTATAAAAATAGTGCATTTGGTGCATAGGATTAAACATTTAGTGTTTAGACTGGTTGGCCGTATAGCAGAATAAGGTGAACGAAATGGACATCATGCTACATGTCTGCGGCATGATGCCCCTGTGCTAGACATCACTATATACTGTCACCTAGCTTGCAAACGTTGTAGGGCTTTAACTGGATATTTTTTAACGTTACGTTGTATAAATCAAACTCCCTCCAGCTCGACCATTTCCGTTACCCTGTTGTTTTAGAATTACCATGCAGCCGATCTTAAGTTATTTTGAACTGCTGCATCTCAAACTGTGTTACAAAATAAATATGTTCCTGCCATCCAACAGTTTTGGCATCCAGGAAATTGTGCTCTAGGTTTAGGAGCTTTTGCAGGCACCAGTTTGCATGTTTATATTATTCCGCTCTTGTAACTGAGCCTTTAACTCCTTTGCGTTAGACGCGAACAAAAATATCCCGTTATTTTTAATCAGGCTTTTGAATTTCCGTATTTGCGCTGCTGCTTATACTATTCAAACTAGAATCTTTTACTAACATGGCTTGACGTTTGGACTCCATTGAAAAATGCTATTCAACGTCTGCACAAGCTCTTTATCCTGGACTACATCTTTCTTCAAGAACGATTGCAACTCAATGACCGATATATATCACATGCCAAAACGCAGTTTGCACTAATTTCGGGTCATCAGGTATACTTGTTGTCTCCTTGGTAGCAAACAAGAAGCCACTCGAATATAGTCAACATGAAATATACAGTCTAATCAACACATTAATTAACAATGCATGGCAAACCGATTGGAATCAAAATCACAAAGGGAGAAAATTATACAATGCCATCAAGGAAGTAAATAGAAATAGAAAACCACATATTTGCACAGGCTATGAACAAACAATAATCAATCGAATTATCTTAGGAAAAACGAAACTGCCAAACGGCTTTACAAAATACATATGACTTTTCTCACATATAAATTGCTAACCCCCCCGAAGATTTATACCACGTCTTCAATGATTGTAAAATAACCATGAAGGAAAGGGACAAATTCAGATCCGAACAACAAATCATACCGCCCCATATACATAGCCAGAAATATTTCAATTAACAAATAGCAACCCCCAAACAATATTCAAAACATATAGTTAAATTTTGTAAACTATAGGACTACTAGAGACAATTTAGAAAATAGGAAAAAAAGAACATAATGGGAAAAAAACACAACAACAGCTTACGACAAAATCTAATACTAGCTCAAACCAAAAGTAACCATCACAAATGAAAGCCTCTTTAAGGGATGGAAGCATCACCAGTAATGAGCAGGTTGATCTCAACCGTCCTTGAAACCCATATATTCTACGATGGGCATGAGATGACCAAGGCTCGTACACTGAGCAACCAAACCGAAAATTAAAGATGCTAGTAACACTATAAACGAAATAGGGAGACCAAAAGGATTACATAAAAACTAGTACTTGATTATTCCCGAGGTAGACAACCAAAACGAAAGCCTCTTTACCGAATGGAAACACAACCAGGAATAAGCAGGTAGAGCTTAACCGTCCTTGGAACCCACATACACTACGGTGGGCATGAGATCACCAAGGCTCATACACTGAGTAACCAAAACCGAAAAATAAAGACGGGAGTAACCCTAGAAACAAACTGGGGAACTTAGAAAAATTACTCAAAGCCCTTTGAGTAATCAAATCACTCCAGGAATAATAACAAGTCAACAATATAGATGAAAGATAATGCCTTCATTCTTTAAATAATTTATCTAACACAGGTCTTAAGTAATTCTCTTGATAATATCACTTGACCTGATTAAAATAAATTTGCTTGACATATTTTGTTGAAACGTTAACTATTTTGACACGGCCGCCCCATCTAGAAATGTATTTAACGCTTTGGACATCAGCATAAGTTTTACAGGTAAGATATGTATGGGCCTTGGAATAATTTTGCTTCGTAAATGTTGCAAAGGTCTCTCAGTTGTTTGATTAAAGTTGAAATTATTTATTTATTTGATATTTTTTAAATTTATTTTTCATAAAAATGCATTATACAAAATAAAATATTAATAAAGCTATTTATTTATATTTATCCATAAATTATATATGATGATTCTGTCATATTTCTTGATACTGGAAAAGATTAGGATTAAGGTGTTTTTTGGCGGTTTCTTTTATGTTTTAATCATTTTGCAGCTCGTTGGAGAACGTAAATGGATGAAATAGAAACTTCTGTCAACCGAAGATTTAGAGATTAATTTTCTTGGATATGTCTCTGATTTTAAATATAAGCTGTCAAATGCGTCTTTAGAAAAGATACAGTAATCTCCTTCTATAATCATTCATGAAATTTAGGTGTGACATAATATAAAAAAAGAAAGTTTTCACCCTGGTGCCAAAATTATCGGACTCGTGCACATACCTCAAAATCATAGTCTGCCTAAGTATAATTCTTATAAATCTGAAGAAAAAACAACAATACGACTCAAATTCTATTATTAGTACTACTGGAAGGTGAGCACAGAAACAAATTTGTAAAAGAAGTATGTTGATAGACATATCCCTGATAATAGTCAACCACTTTTGTTGCACCTGTCGCATGCATGGAGAATTTGAATGAATTCAAGTAGACAGATTGCAGTGACTTTTGTTTTATCAATCTACAGACCTTCATAAATATTAAATAATCCGGACCAGAAACTTTCATATTTGCAGCCATACGAAACAATCATCATTTGAATAGGAGCAATTGTTTACAGATGCTCAAAAACGAAAAAATAAAATCTACCATGATGTTGAAAATGTAGATTTTTTTTCACCTTTGAAACAACATCCTTACATGGTATATCCTCTCAAGTAGGAATGATCGGAAAAGGAAAGTCAATATTGCCTGGAAAATACTTTATTTAGGCCCATTAAGAGTAACTGGAGTTAACCGTGTATTCTTGTGTAGAGATCAGTAAGGATACTTTCCATATGCTTACTGAAAATGTCCTTGACAATAGTCAACCATTTTGGTTGCGCTTCTTGCACGAATGAAGAATTTGAATGAATTCAAGTAGACGGATTGTATACGGATTTACTGAAAAGTGAACAATGTCAAAAATCCAGATACATTTCTTGTAGCAATCGACCTAGGCGAGATCAGATATATGGCGCCCCCATTCCATTCATTCCCTCCCCAATCCGTCCAATATGAAGTAAACCCTTAGCCCAGCTCCCTAGACGATTGCCTAGTTCGTCTAGCGGAAGCACCGGCCCTGACCCGGATTAACATACTATAGGGGAACTATACTATTGCGGTATTTGACTCACATGGATTTGATTCCTTGGGGCAAATGAAAGTGTACACTCACCAATCAGCGCAAGGTAGCTAACTCTCGCCGGTCACACTCTGAACCCTCGATGACTCCGATCTAATTTTTCTATACTATCAGAGCATTCAGTCAGTCAAAACGTACACCACAAGTAAAGAAGACACTCCAGACTTTACCATTAAGTCACAGTACTGATTCGTACTGGTCAATTTAGCAGAAAGTTTATCCTTTGCTTTGTGTCTTCCACACACAGACGACAATTCCAGTGATCATTTTTCCGGTCTACTTCGGAGTACATGCAGTTTGATCGTGATTGATTCAGTAATTGGTTCTTTCATTGAATGAGTCTTTTAAAACATTCTCCTTCACTCGCTACATCTCGGCTTAACCCGGCTAAAAAGGCAATCGGAATATCCACGATATTTTCTGTCAAGTCGTATCGCTGTACCGATCGTTACATGTGCTCAAAACTATGTGACATTTTCCGGAAAAAAATATTTAACAATATTTCTTGACATGTTAATTACACTAAATTTTTTCTTACTAATTTCTCAATAGCTATATAGACGATCTCTGATCGTGCGTGAAGATTGAAAAAATAAATAAATTGTAGACTTGTTCAATTAATAGTTAAATAATTACTCAAATTTCAACCGAGATATTAATTACATGATGTTATAGAATGCTTTGTAAACATTTTTCTGTATGATAAATACTATCAACCTTACACAGGAAATACCCTGTCAAGAACACTCGTAAATTAATAGGGTTAGTTCTTGTGTAGTTATTTGTCACTAATTTGCATACCCAAACACAATATTGAATCTCATATAGGATTTGCACTGTCGCGTTTTCATTGGTTGACTGAGTTTCCATTAGCTACCGTTTTTGTATATATTTACGTCTGCATCGACAGACGAGAGTAGTTTTTACACACACATTGAAACACCAACTTGAATGGTTGTAGTAAAAGAACAAAACCCGAAGCCATGGCTATGGCAATGTTTCAGGTATCGTTGAAGCTGGGATTAAAAGCACCCATAACCATTTTAGATAAACTATAAGTTTATCCTGTGTGGAAATACATCCCAAATTACCATATTTCTCCATCTATGGAGACATACTTTTAATAGCTCTCCAATCCTGGGTAACAGTTCCAAAGAAAATATAATATATGTAATAATATATGTATGTGCAAAGAAGTAAAGTAAGGACATTATTCACCTTACAAGCCACAACTATGAGATGTTTAGGAATTGTATTTATTAGGGAGTAATGTAAAATACATTATAAACTTTCTCAGGTATTGAGTACATTTCAATATCCATAGATCGGTAAACCTTATATATAGATACATATATAATATGATTGTCTGTATTGTGTGATTCCATTGTTTTTATCAAATAAATCTACTATATTTTACTATATTTTACTCATTTTTCTTTTGGTCAAGTGCTAGGCTGGGACGAACCCTTTTATATGAAAACTTTGACCTTATGTGGAAAAAGAGAACGTTACATAATCCTGAATCTCTTTGAAGGAATTCACAATAATTTCAGAATAGATATGTACAATCCAAAATGTAAATTAGCATACTGTAATTAAAATTGGGAATATTTAAATAAATGATTCCTCTCAAATAATATCTGAATTCAACTCTGATTTTAGATACTTAACTTCAAGTAGAAAATAATAGTTTCTCTCGAACTCTTCCACATATAAATAAAATTAAAGATGCTCATGATCTTGGTCAAAAGTTTATTTCCAAAACATTCCAAGTTGTAAACAAGATCAGGTCTTTTTCAGGTTTACTAAACAAAATGACAAAATATCAGGTATCCCTATTGTCTGGGCAAAACACTTTGTCCAGAAAAGTAATTGAACTAAACATGATGTTTAGAAACGATTATTATCTAAGAATACAATCTAGTCATCTAATTAGTAAGTGACATGTTTCATTCAAATTTTTCTTGTTCAACAACAGCATGATGAAAAAACATACAAACATAGGTTACAATTTATTGTTCAATAGAAACAAGTGTTAGTGTTGCTAAGGCAAAAAAGATGACAAAAATACAAATATTAAATTTTACATTTTACAAAAAAAGATGACAAAAATACAAATATTAGTCCAGAATGACCATTGTTTGCTATTGATTGTTCAACAGCAACAAGTGTTACTAAGACAATAAAGATCAATGATAAGGCTGATGTGTTGTTGTGGGCAGACTTTGTAATGAAGAGGGCATGTTATGGGAAAATGTATAAATTAAATTTATATGATAATAATAATAATAAAAATGATAGCAATAATAATAATAACAACAACACCAGAATTTACAAGTATAATTTTATATATATATATAAATGTTTTACCCACATTGCATTTAAAATTCATATAAATTTAAAAAAAAATATTGTTTTTATTTGTAATATTATTCATAAATGTCCACTTTAATTAAATTTGTGTGTTCTATCTAATCACTGGAACCTTTTCTTTGTTTCCGTCGCTTGTCTAGAAAAACAACTGTTCATCCTGGATAGCGTTGTACGCATGCACAACACAAATAATCAAATATTTCTCAGGCAAAACAAAAGATTTTTTTCTTTCTTTCTAATTCTGTGGCATGTAAATCTTAGCCTATAATGGAGTTGGCCAATAATATAGATGGGCCAGTTGAGATTCAACCCATCCTCATTATCAGCCTCATCATCGTTTTCCTCCTCCTCATTATTATTATTATTACTATTATTATTATTATTATTATTATTATTATTATTATTATTATTATTATTATTATTATTATTATTATTGTTATTATTATTGTTATTATTACTTCTTCTTCTTCTTCTTCTTCTTCTGCTTTTTATTATTATTATTATTATTATTATTATTATTATTATTATTATTATTATTATTATTATTATTATTATTATTATTATTATTATATATGTATTGTTAATATTAGTAGTAGCAGTAATAGTAGTATTGTTGTTGTTTTTGTTTTGTTGTTGTAGTTATTATTATTATTATTACTATTATTATTATTATTATTATTATTATTATTATTATTATTATTATTATTATTATTATAGTATTACTGATTTTAACAAGCTTAACTGTTATATTTTTTTTTACATACGAGACGTTTGATCATAAGCAACATTTTGTCAATTTTGGTCAATATTGGCTACCATGGAAAGAAATTGCAGCCTTAATCTTGTTAGGACATGTACGTCATCATCATTACATGACATATAATCATCAAGGATCAGACGATACATTGAATATATTTCGTAATCACAGCTAATGATTTGTAAACAACCGTCAAAGGCGCGTGTCCAAAATGAATCGGAAAATCCCGTTTGCGACAATAATGTGGAGCCAGCGATAACATAGAGTTGGAGTATATGCTAACTTTTCTGTATTTTCAAATCTCTACTTGGGATAAATATCATAAACACTTGATTTACGTGGAGATTAATGACAAAAACCCTATTCTAAATAAAAGATAGTTAATTAGTCTTACTAACTTATACCACTGTTTCATTCAAATTTTTCTTGGTTAACAACATCATGATGCAAAAACATGCACATATTAGCTAAGAATGAACATTGTTTGCTATTTATTGATCAACATCAACAAGTGTTACTATGACAAAAAGATCAATTATAAGACTGGCATTTTGTTTTGGGCAGACTTTGTAATGAAGAGTGCATGTTATGGGAAAATGTATAAATTACATTTGTATGGGTTGAATCTGTACTGGCCCAACATTGTGAATTGGCCATCTCCATTATTGGCCAAGATCTCCAGTTACCATTAAAAAATAATTGCCTTTGGACAATATTTGATTAATTATTTGAACACTGGAGCGATTGATCAATGGTTGAGATCATTGGTCAGTGGTGGACATCATTGATCAATGGATGAAATCAGCACATTACGGTTTGCAATTTTTCCTTCGAAATGTTTTCAGAGTTAAATACAGTTATTTTTGTTTGTTTCTTTAAAAAGCATTTCACTGAAATAAAGGCGGGTATCTAAAATGAATCCGAAAATCCCGTTTGCCACGATAATGTGGAGCCCTCGATAATATAGAGCAGCAGAGAAGGAGGATCAGACGAGGGGAGAAAAAGCGTCGAAATTGGCTTAATCGACATTTTTAGCTATCAAAAAGCGTCGAAATTTGCCAAATCGACATTTTAGACTATCCAAAGCGTCGAAATTTGCCTAATCAACATTTTAGACTGTCAAAAAAGCGTCGAAATTTGCCTAATCGACATTTTTAGGTGATCAAAAAGTCGATCAAAATTTTTTAGAGCTCTATTTGTCAAACGGAGCCTTCCTCAAAGAGGGGGTGTATCAGACAACGTTGAAGGCGTCGACGAGGCTTCCACGCAAATCGTAAAAGTTACAGGTGTCGATTCGGCTAACCGAGGCTTCCACGTAAATCGTAAATAAACATACGCCAATGTCGTTGTCGTCCCACCCCCCTCTGCTGCTATGTGGTTAACGATGGAGACGTCGATTCCGCAAACTGAGGTTTCCGTAAAATTGTTAGTAATTTCATAGTAAAAAAAAGGGCGCGGGTAAAATAAAACAAATCGTATAAAAACACACGCGATGTGGTTGTCGCGCTTTTCTGCTGCTAACTGGTTAAAAAAAAATTCTTTTACGATTTCAACCGAATATTTTATCAAGTCCGATGCGATATCGCGTCCGAGGGGCTGGTAAATTTATCGTCACAAATCCATGTGGGGTTGACTGAGAGTGGATAAAAAAATTTCTAAATCTATTATGATCCAAATCACCGCAGCACCAAGTTTGCCAAATATTTCTAAGAGTATGTGTGTCAACTCCATTAAATACACATAACAAATTGCAGTTATCTCTGATCACTTTTGGTATTTGTGTGTATCGTTGAGTGATATATATCACATCAGTGCTTTTATGTCTGCCTCGGGAAAATATCCTAGCGGGATTCTTTTGATTGTCTGACATGATATCATCATATACGACTAAATTGTTAATATCTCCATCAATATCATCAGTGCTCGGTGCTTCTTCGATATCGGTTATAAACTCAATAATACCATCGCCGTTAATTTATATTGCTCTCTCGTTAGCGTCCTTTAACACTTCATAGCATCGTTGATCGTCTACACTCGGGGCGACTAAATACAACTTGTCCCATTTCATACATCTCGTTATTAAATTAAGTAACAATTGTGTCTTGCCGCATCCAGATGGAACGATTATAATCATTCTAATTGAAGTCGGCAACATCGCATGGTGTTTAATAGGTTCCCGTCGTCGGGTAGCTGAATAATCAATTACATTCATGTTATTATATATAAATTATGGATATATAGTGTGTGAAGTGTAAGGCTCGTACTGGTACAGATAACTTGACGACGATTACAACTAAAAATAACCGATCAGAACTTTCTGGTAAGTGTGTACAATGTAGTACAACAATTTTTAGATTTGTTTCCCTTGATAAATCAAGGGGATTTTTAAAAAACGAGGAGGTGATATCGCAGCCAAGCTAACTAAACTCCCGGGAACACCATGGGCGAAGTGTCCAGGAGAAAAACACCTTCCAGGATATAGTTATTGCGGACCCGGGACTAGACTCGATATCAGACTCGATGATCATAACCAACCTCGACATGGTGAAGAGCTATTGATAAGGCGTTTCATGCTCATGATGTTGCTTATAAAAGCAGCAATCTACAACATAGACATCTCGCAGATGTGAAATTAATTCACGCGTTGAATTCTATCACTGATAAATCCTTCAAAGAAAAATTGGCTTCATGGTTAGTAAAATCGGATATGAAAGGTAAATTGATGTTAGGTGCTGGTAATTAATAACAGCATGGAATCTATTTATTATTCTCCAAAAGGATACTGGAGGGGCAAAGCAGCAATTGGTAAACTCACTAGCGCCGCGAATGTGAAATATACCACCGCGGCTAACTGGTTATCCAAACAGGCGATATGGCAAATTTATCTACGTCCGCCTAAACAAATTAACTACCGGTACTCGCATTTTGATGTGACAGTTCCTAATGAAGTTCATCAGGCTGATATATTATTTCTGCCACATGAACGTGGTTACAAATACGCATTAACTGTAGTTGATGTTGCGAGTCGATACAAACAAGCAGAGCCACTAAAGACAAAATCAGCAGCTGAAGTCGCCAATGCATTTGAAAGGATTTATCGAAGGGGTCCTTTGCGCTGGCCTAATCTATTACAAGTTGATCCTGGCAAGGAATTTCAGGGTGCGGTTCTATCAGCGTTGAAAAATCATAATACCGCGTTACGACGAGGACATACTGCGTTACATCGCGATCAGGCAATTGTTGAACGATTTAATCGGACGCTTGCTCAGCGGTTATTTGGATATCAATACGCGAAGGAATTTATTCAGGATAAACGATCTCGTGAATGGGTCAAGAGTAAGAGGTGTAATTACCGCGCTGAATAATGAGATTACTTGAACAATTAACATGAAACCTATCGACGCGATTAAAAAAAAGTCTATACCAGTACAACCGCGAAAAGCTTTTAAGAAACAGCCAATACTCGGCAATGTCACTGTTTGGTATTTATACGAACCAGGAGAGCTCGAAGGTGGCAGAAAAAGAGCTACTGATCCTATTTGGAGTGTCACCACGCATAAAATATCTAGTATAACACGATCTACAGGTAGACCAGCAATCTATAGACTAGATTCAACTGCCCCTCAGCGAGGATTTACTCGACAACAACTGCAAGTGATACCCGAGGATACTCAATTGCCGCCGTGTGGTCTTAACTAGCGCCTCTGCGCCTGTTGCACTCAAGACAAGTCAGCATCACATTATCTCTTGTATGACCAATACTGTTATTTTTTCTATCTACGGTAAATTGTCGACAGTGCTTATCCGACCAACACCAACTCATTACACAATTGCAACTCGCGCAGTGATTATTCTGTTGGTGTTTCAACGTCATAATTAATTCAGCATCAATATCAAATTCTCTATTATTTTTTTATCCTGCTGTTTATTACCAGAAAGTTTTTTTTTCTGATTATGTCCTTGACAGAGTCATCGTTGACAATAGTGTTATTAACATCGTCGTCAGTGAGGAAGTCATCAAGGACAACTCTTCGAAGTTGATTTATTCTTCGTACTCTGGATACTGAGATAAACTAAATTTGACCACTCGATGTGATTATCCACCATCCAAACAATTGTATCTGATATAATCAATCCCTGTGAAGAATGTATCGTCGCTGCGTATCCTAGCGTCCACGGGGAATTATTAGCGACTAATGCATCTTCAACGACGCTGATATCAACCAAGACAATATCATTTAACACTAAATTCTGCTTTTCACGCTGTCCTGGAATATCAACTTCAATATTTTGCTTACGTGTATCCTTGGGTCTATAACAAAGGGTTACTGGAAGTGTTGCAATTTTTTCTTGATGCGTTTCAAATAATTTCATCTGAAGTGTGTCTCTGACTATTTTTCTACTTGCGATTATCAAATCGTTTGGTCTCCACGCTTCCCAGAAATCTTTTAGCGGCGTTTCCGAAATTATTTCACGCGCAATTTCGCATTGAATTCTATCAGGTTGTAATCTGATTAGTTGTTTGAACTTGCGTAATTGTTCATCAAGTGCTCTGTAGTCGGTATTAATTTCTTCGTAATAGTCTACATGATTCTTCAGCCAATTATGTGGCGATAAACCGACAATTGGCGGTGGCTGGCCGTGATCGCCACACATGACGACTTTTGTATTCGCTAATAGCAGCCAATCAAGAAATGTTTGTAATACATCTAACGACACCGTACATATTTCATCCCAATTTACGATTTCAGGAATAAATCTCTCGCCCATACGCTCAGGAGTCCACTTATCTCCTTTCCATCGAAAGAAACTATGATAAGTACATGCTTGAACTCCTCGCTGTATCATCTCTCTTACAGGTCTGTGAGTTGGTGTTAGCACAATCATGTTTGACTTCCCATGAAATAATTCAATCGCACGAGTCGTCTTTCCTGATCCACCGCAGCCGTTTAAATCAACTGTTTTACATCTACATATTGGATCAGATACCTGTGGTGCATTAGAACGCTCTGATATCTGATCGCGCTTCAAATAATTATTTTCAACGGTGACATCTGCTGATTGAATATAACATGAAGCATTTCCTGCTTAATTATCCATGATCCCCAACTCTCGTCAGAATTTGTGAATTCAGCCACTTTGCTGCTGTATTTCATATCTATGTAAAATGAATCGGTTGCGACTCTAACTGCGGTGTCAGGAAGTCTATTTATCATCGAAAACAAATTTATGGAAGCATAAGCGAGCATAGAAGCTCTCAAATGTGCGTACTGCGGATTGTACCATCGTTGTAAGTAACAATTGTACCCAATTTGGTTCCATCTGACAGAAATGCGTCTTTACGATTGACATATATGCCTTTATTCGTTACATCCGCGATTACAAAATCGTATTCAGCGTTGTCTATAATCAACCGTGAAGAATATCTTGTATTGTCGTATTTGCCACCCTGAGTAAATTTACCAATTATTCTTCTACCGAGATCCTTTGCTTCTTTGTTTCTGATTTCAAATAACTGTTTAGACCATATCACGATAAGTTCTTCGTCAAGGTCAGGAAACTGTTTTCGTTATTCGCTAACTATTTTACCTAAATCGGGTTGTGGTAACCATACTGATTTCTGTGCTCGATAGGATATAATCGCTTCACTGACAATTAACGATATCAGCATACCACAATTAAACATATATCTCAATAGCACTATTGGCATCCAGTGTTTTTCAGACATGTGTCAACCAATCCAAACATAACTACACGGATGAAGTCATGTAGCCAATTCAAATGATACTACACGAGCGAATCCAAATCATTTAAAGTATTCGCTACATTCTCCATACCCGAGAAAACTCCCGGGGTAACACGCAACCATATCAACGGAAATAATGGTTTCAGAGGTATATTTTGTATTCCATAATCCACCATGGCTGTACTCGAGACAGCTCAATCTGACATCTGATAGAAACTCACTTCGCGTTGGTTTCCACGCGTTTTTCTTTCTCGCGAAGTGAGCTGCAACTGATGGAAGTGTAAAACAGTTTGTTAGTAATTGTTCGTTGTCTTCCTCCAGAGAATTCTCTTGGGAAAACTCACTAGCTAGTTTTTTCATTTGATTGTGTAGCGCTTCAGTTCGGTATAATTCTCCGTTGCGTCTTACAAACTGATCGAATCCGAATTCATCGTCTTCAAAACTATGAAGTAGCCACCCCGACACAAGATCTTTTTTTACTCAAATGGTAAATAGCTTCAAATAATTTCTCCTCAGAGAAACACTCTCCAAGCAGGGGTATATATTTTATAGTTCGTGTTCGCGGAAAAATTGTTACTGCAGGTGACCACGCGTGTTCGTTATGATCAATAATTTGTATTGGCGCTCCTTGTGATTGATATTTCGGTTCGTGTAATACTTCTCCGGTTATTGTCGTTACTGATATTGGAAATCTTAATGATGTTTCTAATTTAGCTATAACCTGAATTGTTGCCCCATGCTGTTTCACCGTTAGCCCCCATTCATTTATTTTTTTGCGTCTTAGATCAGTCAATTTATTTCCACGCAACGCATTTGTGAAGTGTTCTATTACTCGTTCTGCAACACAATTCAACGACGAAGAATATTTCGTCGGTGCTAGTTTTTCAATACTAGGTTTATCATTTAACGGATATATCCCATAAACAACTGCTGTTACAAGATAAGATCTCTCGTAGTACGGTTTGTCAATTCCAGTCAGAATTCCTGGTTTGGAATCTCGACTCACAACGACGGTTCTTTTATCCTTTAAGATTGGTTCGTATTTATCCCTGATAATCCAATTTCCAGTGTCTGAACGAATAATGAATTTTATTCTTAAATAATACCTTTTCCGAGTAAGATGTGAAATTATCTTGGCTGCGTTTTCGTCGTTCATGGTAGCATCATCGCTACCATCAATTCGAAATGTTGACCAACAGTGAGATGCTCCATCACGCTTGAATTCATTAAAACAATCTCTGATTTTACTTATCATGGTTCTATCACCTATTAGACTCTTTGGTTTATCAGATACTCTATCGAGATTAAATTTAGCATTTTTCGAGGGTGTAATTTTTGATAATCTTTCGAACTCCTTCATGCTATAATTAAAACAAGTATTTAAATAGAGAATATATTATATAATGAATCATTGCAAATGCCTTATGATTGGATCATGCAGAAATGGATTCTGTGGATATCATATGCAAAGCTTTCGACGTGGAAGCCTTGGTCTGCTACCCTGCATTCGATGTGGGGTTGGGGTTAGAGGAAAATCGCAGTTGTGTCTGAGTTGTTGTGGTAAGCGATACAGAGAGTTGAAGCGCTATTATGATAAACGAGTTAAAAACTCCATCAAAGATTTCACTAAAAACTCCATCAAAAACGCCATCAATGACGCTGAGAAAATCATAAGAACTCCTCAAGACTACATCGGAAGATTCTCATCATTCAACCAAACAATTAATTAGACAAATAGTATTAGTATACAAATGAACCAAGAATTCAGACAACATTCCTTGATCACAAACTATGAAGCATCCAGTGATGGTATTGTCAGGAGCTGCAGATTGAAGAAACCAGTTGGGTGGGATAATGGTATGGGACTTTTGATGTTTACCACTAGGAATAAGAAATATTACTGCCATCGTTTCGTGCATGAATGTTTCCATGGATTGATCAAGGATGGTTTTGTTATCGATCACATTGATTCCAATCCTAAGAATAATTCTTTATAAAATCTGCAGGCTGTTACATAAAGTGAAAATTTGAAACGAGGAAAGTCTGGACAATACTCGAAAAAAGCGAGACCCGTAAGATCTTTTAATACAACAAATAGCGAAGAAATAGTATTTCAATAAATAGCTATGGCTGGTATATATTTCGATATTTGTCCACCTTCTGTTCAATGCGTCGCAGAGGGAATTTATCGATCTGCGATTCCAAAAAAGACCGGACAAAAAATTCAATTCATTTATGTCTGAGTCGTCCATTTCTGAGAAATATTTTTTTCATGTTAGATGTGTATAATTATCAGTAATATGAATTATGAAAATATGAATAAGATTATAGCTGAAATTTCAAAATTGAAAAGAACAAGAGATTAAATTATCTGACAATTTAAATCTTGACCAAATTTTGTCTGACGTTCAAGATATAGAATACGGCGCTCACAATAACAAATATGTACTGCCTAAAAAATATGCCTTAGTCAAACAAATCCAGAATTCTATTCGAGACTCTCTTGCATTTTGTAGTGACGTGAGTGTGTTTGTCCCGTTATTTACTATCGTAGAAGGAAAACGAAAAGAATTGGGTCGAGATTAGGTAGTGGTCTAATTCAATGTCCTGGTAATGTTCTCAGCGATATAACACGATTAGAAGTACTTATCGGAGAGAAACGAGCTGGAAATAACTCACCGAAAGTAATTAATGAAGCAGCTGATATCTGCAGGCGGTTATTTCAAGGCGGTGTTATGGATATTAGTCTATATCGAGATTTTATTGATGAGTTAGTGGAAAATCCTACGGATGGTTACCATAGTGATTAATCCGATAACGAAGTTATTACATTATATACATATCATTTAAATAAGATGATCATACACTACAACCATGATAAACCAACCAGCGTCAATGTATTAAACTCACGGTTTCCGGTTTATAATGAGTACTATGGTGATGGTCTCGGTGATACAATTGTAGGGTTATTTGCAAGAATGGCTCCAAAAGTAGCGCCGCTAGCAAAACAGTTATCGATGAACGCCATTGATGTTATTCGTGATAAAGGTATTAGCACTATTGGAGATCTTGCCGGAAAAGCATTTTCCGCCGCGAAGGATAAACTAACAGCGCTAGTTCGACGGCGAAAGAAATCATCACCGTTACCATCTACAGCGGAAATGCCTGCGCGGGTTAGTAAAAAAATAAATAACGCAGTAGATCAGAAATTAGCGTCGTTGATGACTAACGCCCAAGATAACATAACCGCAAATATGATAGCGGGAAGTGGTTTAAAACCACAAAAACGACAAAGTCGTCGTCGTCGACGATGATGATTTAGACGCTGATAAATAAAATAAAATGTTCAAACGGTCGCCTGATACAGCGTTTAATATGGACGCCCCAGTGCTCAAGGATGATTCCGTACGCGATTATCAATTTTATTCTTATCACGCAGTACAACCGTATCTCCGATCAAGAATCGAACTTCAAGTTCATGATACCAGTAAGTATTTTCTACTGTGTGAAGCGTTTATCGAAATCGAAGGTGAACTTCTACAAGAAAATTATACAGCATACGCAGATGACCAAAATATCCGAGTTGGTTTTTTCAATAATGGTATCATGGCGCTATTTGAAAGTGCAAGATATATGATTGATAGAAGAGAAATTGAATCTATTGAGCGTGAGGTTGATATTGCCACAACAATAATAGGGTTAGCAAGATATTCGGACGATCATACAAGATCGGCAGGTCCATCTATGATGTTCTCTAAGGATATTACTGATCACCCTGAACACGTTCAGTATAATAAATTACGAGCAAGACCAAATCTATTTAGCGTGAGGTTGATATTGCCACAACAATAATAAAATGTTCCAATCGATGCTGATCAACCAGTTGATACTGGTGAACACGAAGCAAGACCAGAGGAGGCGTTTGATATTATAAAAAGTGTTAATGGTAATTACAACCTAGGATTTGCAACACGTGTAGCAGCATTGAAAAGACCACGTCGGCAATTTTCATGCGCGATTCCACTGCATCATATATTTGGATTCTGTAGAAACGTTCGAAAAGTTATCTATGGAGCAAAGCATACGGCAGTACTCGTGAGAAAGGGTACTGATCATAATGAAATCTGGCGCCATGCTAATGTTCCTGCCGGTAAAGTCGTTTTAACAAAACTATCACTGTGGATGCCAGTGTTGACTCCATCAATAACCACAGAGGGATGATTACTATCATTTATGGACCAAGGAGGAAAGTCGTTGCTGAGTTGGTTATCAGTGACTATGGATACCAAGGATTCTAATATTGATGATACACTTACATGGCACTTGGCATCGCAACAAGGTGTTTCAGCTCCACTTCATATATTTATTGCGCTACAAGATAGAACGCGATTAGACAATCAACAACGTAGCCATATGATATTTGATCAGTTAGGCGTTAATGAAGTCTCACTGAGAATAAACGGACAACAGGAACCATCTGAGGATATACTACTTGATTACAACACTAACCATATCGTCCGCGTGTATCATCGTCTGTTGACATATTTGGCGCGCGAGCAAAACGTCGATACTGGTCTACAAATATCACAATTGGATTTAAAAAATCTGTATCCGATTTTTTACTTTTCGTTTGAACATCTTGATTTAACAAGACAATCTGTCGTTGATATACACTTTAGAGCTCGTGTAACCCGGCAAGGTGGTATTATTAATTACAGAGCGGTAGCTGTCATTCTCAGCGACAAATCAATGCTACTTGAAGGTATTGTTGGACGAATGAGAGTGATAGATGCACCAGTGGAAAACATGTAATTAAAAATTCTTCGGATTTCTCCATTAGAATCAATTTGTTATTGTATAATGTCATATAGTCATATTAGTGTTACGTTAACTCCGGTCAACTCAAGAAATTGCAATCGGAATCAGCTAAAAAATGCGGAACCACAATCACGTTGAAACCCAGTCAGATGACGGTGGGGCGAATAAATTGTCACTGACGACTCGTCAAGTAAAACACTTCAATGATGCGTTTAAGGATAAAAAAGGTGTTCATATCACTCTCTCTGCGAAAGCGATCAGCGACATGAAAAAATCAGGTGGTATATTCCCGTTGTTAGCTGCGATTCCAGCGTTGATTGCCGCGACTGCCCCAGCGGTGGCTAAAGCGGCGGTGTTAGGAGCCGTTGGTACCGCGGCAGGGATGGCATTAAAGAAAACAACTGGTGGATCCGTTCGCGGATCTAAGTATAAAAAAGAAGGGAACGGGTCTAAGACTACCAGGAACCCTGTATTCATGGTACAGCGGAAAGGGTCTAAGACTACCAGGAACGGTTTACTAGTTAGAGAGTCTTTGACTGAGGAAGCTATGGTTCCCATGTCCAATTTTGATTTTACTCGATGCTGCTAAAAAATTAGCCATAAAAAACTTCAGAGGTGTCTTTATGAAAGATCAGTTGCCGGCACAACCAAACAGCGTTGAAACAGGTATCATTAATCTCGATAACAGCAACGGACCCGGAACTCACTGGGTTGCATACGCTATTGATCCACGTGCAATCGTCTATTTCGATTCATATGGATTACCGCCGCCGAAGGAATTTATGCGTTATACCCTTGATTTATCAATGCGCTTAAAAATTCCTCGTTGGTATTCCACGCTACCAACACAAACGATGACTGACCCACCAATATGCGGCAATGAAGTATTAAATGTCCTTGACGCTATTTCAACATCTGGAAAACCACATCATGTTGTCGTAAATTAATATACTAGTAATCGGTTTTTAGAGAGAGATTATATAGAATAATATGATTGATATTTGGGGGAGACAATTATCAGCGCTGAAGAAACCAACCACAGAAACATCTTCAACCGATGATATAAAAAAAATAATCGAAGATGAAATAGCTGAGACGTTGAACCTAGCAAGTGTTGATCCCAATGAAATAGTTGTATTTCAAGATCGTCAGGGTAAATTGAAAACTAGTAATGTATCCCTGGATGATATTTTAGTTAAATAACGAGATGCAACCGAGAACACCGTTGCGTTATTTTCCGATCAGGGTAAACTCAAACCCGGCATACTCGTTTCGACGATTACAGATAAATTAAAAACTTTCAACGATGAGTTAAAATTCATACTAAGTTTTTTTGGTGATCCAGCGACAACATCACCGAATTTATCATTAGTAAAAACTTTTATGGACAGCATAAAAACTGTCAATGACGAATTAAAATCAATTACGGCTTTCTTCGGCGAGCCAGCCGTGATATCACCGAATTTACCATCAATAAAAAAAATCCATAGATAGATTAACTGAACTTGATTATAAAATCGATCAATTTGAAAACAAGTATGAAAAACACGAAAAAATTTTTACCGCACTTCGAAAAAAGGTTATTAGAGAATTTTTTGAAAATCCACCTGCTGTCATAATAAAACTAATTGATGTAAAAAAATCTCTTGATGAAATAACCTTGAAAAAACAAAAATTCCTCACGAGAAAACCAACAACGTAGTATACACGATCCAACACGGATCATTTGTGTGGACTCCTACAGACAATATACTAATTATCACAGCAACCGTCAAAGGCATTCATCGATTAACACTAGTAACACCGACTCAATTTAATATATCATCGTCGAGTTCATCTGGGGTCAATAATACTATATCAACGATTATCGACAAGGATTCAACCGAACGGTTCACGATAGCATCCACTGATAAGAATTTGATTAGGGTTTCATTATCATGGTATATGGAATTCGTAACGGATTTGAGTAAACAATTAAATTGAAATCGTAAACTGATTTGGAAATAAAATGTCATCATCAACGGTACCTTCGTTATCTCAATATCGCTATGATCAAGTCAGAAAATTTTCAATGAAACTCAAAACACTCACTGAACAGTATCAAACAAAAATAAAAAAAATACCGACAAAGAATCACCGCGGTTGATGTTACCGTGTACTCGGTGAGTGGTGTAATCGCCGGAGCTGGTATAATACTATCCTCTGTGACAATGATTGCCCCCATTGCTGTTCCAATTTATATATCAGCGGCGACAACAATCGCGGGAATAATTTCGATAATAACAAAAAAATATCATCATGCAGCCAACGCAAACTGAAAGACTACGTAATTAAATTTCATGTTGTATCAACCGCGTACTCGCAATTGTCCTCGTTGATATCATCGTCGCTCGATGATACATTTATATCAGATACTGAGTTCTCAGCGATGCTAAGTATTTATGATTCCGCGATGTCATAATTAGAAATACAACATGAGTATAATAACGATGACAACACCTCAGGAATTACTTCAACGAATAGTGGAAAACACGAACCCAGTACAAACCAGCATGATCTCAATAACATCAATGAATCCTGAATTCAGTGTAAATTTCCCAATTCCGATTCCCGTGAAGGAGATCGCGTTGGCGAAACTACATAGCATTTGGCGGTCAACAACCGAAAAATTCCTTGGTATTTGCGAATAAGAATAAACACGATGGTACTCCAGACTGGAACGTTGCTTCAATACTAACAGGGTCGTACCAAATCGAACAAATCAATGCTGAATTACAACGTAGAATAAAATCTATTACTGGAGTAGAATCGAAAATCGCTATAACGGTCCACGAGCCGACGCTATCATCCGCGATTGAGATAAACTCGTCTAGTTATGTTGTAGATATTCATCAGAGTTCTATAAGAACAATACTGGGGTGGTCTGAAATCCCACCTCGGACAGCTTATCAAATACCACCTGAACCACAAAAATCTGATTATATCACAGACAGGATAAAACCCGATAATCCAGTGAAAAGCTATAGCGGTTACAATAGGTTGAGCAGCAGAGAGGGTGAACAGACAACGATTTCAAGCAAAAATAATGCTTCCTACGAAACCTTATTTTAACCAAAAAAAATAAGTCTCCATTTAGCAAACGGAGACTTTACGATTTTTTAATCAATTTTGGTCGCAACGATGTGGTCATCCACCCTCTCTGCTGCTTAGTGATTTCATCACTGGGTTAACAAAAAATAATAAATGATTTCAACCAAATATTTGATCGAGTCCGATACGATATCGTGTCCGAGGATCATGTAAATTTATTGTTACAAATCCATGCGGGGTTGACTGAGCATGACTAAAGAAATTTTTAAATTGATTGAAGTCCATATCGGAACACCATGTCTGCCAAATATTTCGTAGCGTATGTGTATCAACGCCGTTAAACACAGCAAGAATATTACAGTTATCTCTGATCACTTTTGGAATCTGAGTGTAGCGTTGAGTGACATATATCACATCAGTGTTTTTGTGACGCTCCCCGGAAAATATTCTAGCTGGGTTTTTTTGATTGTCTAACATCACATCGTCGTATACGACTAAATTGTTAATACTCCCATCAAGGTCATCCACGGATGGCGCCTCGTCAATATCAGTTATAAAATCAATGGTATTCTCACCTTTAATTTCTGATGCATTCTCGTTAAAATCCTTTAACACTTCATAGCATCGTTGATCATCTACGCTAGGAGCAATTAAATACAACTTATCCCACTTCATCCATCTCATTATTAAATTGAGCAACAATTGAGTCTTGCCGGATCCAGATGGCCCGATTATAATTGCGCGGATAGAGTTTGGTAGCGCTGCATGATGCTTAACTGGTTCTCTTATTTTAGTCGCTGAAAAATCAATTATATTCATATCTCTATACATAAATTATGGATCTATATTGTGTGAAGTGTAAAACGCGTACTAGCACAAATGATGTGACGACGGTTACAACTAAAAATAACAGATCAGCACTAACTGGTAGATGTGCAACATGTGGTATAAAAAAGTTTAGATTTATTTCTACAAAATCAAAGATTTTACAATCCGGAGATGTTTTAAAAAAAAAACGAGGAGGTGATATCGCAGCCAAATTGACAAAGCTCCCTGGAACCCCATGGGCAAAGTACCCCGGAGAAAAGCACCTTCCAGGATATAGCTACTGTGGTCCCGGAACACGATTAGATATCAGACTTGATGATCAAAATCAACCCCGATCCGGCGAGTATCCGATAAACGCTATTGATAAGGCGTGTCATGCTCATGATGTTGCATATAAAAGCAGCAATCTGCAAAACAGGCATCTCGCGGATGTGAAATTAATTCATGCGTTAAATGCTATTCCTGATAAATCTTTTAAAGAAAAGTTGGCTTCGTGGTTGGTAAAATCAGCTATGAAAGGCAAATTGATGATGGGTGCTGGTAATTAATAATATGGAATCAATTTATTATTCCCCAAGAGGATACTGGAGGGGTAAATCAGCAGTACATAAACTCGCTAGCGCTGCAAAAGTGAAAAAAACTACAGCGGCGGATTGGTTATCCAAACAGGCACTATGGCAAATTTATCTACCACCACCTAAACAAATTCAATTCTCGCATTTTGATGTGACTGCTCCTAATGAAGTTCATCAGGCTGATATATTATTTTTGCCACATGATCGTGGTTACAAATATGCGTTAACCGTAGTTGATATTGCAAGTCTATACAAAGAAGCAGAACCGTTAAAAACAAAATCAGCCACTGAAGTTGCTTCTGCATTTGAAAGGATTTATCGACGAGGTCCTCTGCACTGGCCGAATCTATTGCAGGTTGATCCTGGCAAGGAATTTCAGGGTGCAGTGTTATCTACAATGAAACATCATAATGTCACCATACGACGAGGGCATACTGCGCTACATCGCGATCAGGCCATTGTAGAACGATTTAATCGGACGATTGCTGAGCGGTTATTTGGATATCAATACGCAAAAGAATTCATTCAAGAAAAGCGATCCAGTGAATGGGTTAATAGATTACCATCTGTGATTACTGCACTGAATAACGAGATTACTAGAACAATCAACATGAAACCTATCAACGCGATTAAAAAGAAGTCAATACCCGTACAACCACAAAAAGATTTCTCTAGACACGCTAGCGTTTCCCAACCAATTCTTGGTAGTAGTGTCATTGTGAGGTACTTATACGAACCAGGGGAGCTTGAAGGGGGTAGAAAAAGGGCTACTGATCCTATTTGGAGTGTTACTGCACACAAGATATCTAGTATAACACGATCAACTGGTAGACCAGCAATCTATAAACTGGATTCAACTGCCCCTCAGCGGGGTTTTACTCGACAACAATTACAAGTGATTCCCGAGGATACTCAATTGCCACCGCATGGTCTTAACTAGCACCGTTGCGTCTATTGCACTCAAGACAAGTCAACATCACATTATTTCTGACATGACCGAGACTGTTATTTTTTCTGTCTACGGTGAATTGGCGAGGATCCTTATCCGAATACTGCCAACGCATTATACAATTGCAACTCGCGCAGTGATTATTCTGTTGTTTCTTCAAAGTGATTATTAGTTCAGCATCAATATCAAATTCTCGTTGTTTTTTTTGTCCTGTTGTTTGTAACCGGAGAGTTTTTTATTAATGATGCTAACATCAGTATCACTTATTGTTGTGTCATTATCATCACCAATGATTTCATCATCGAGGACAACTCTTCGAAGCTGATTTATTCTTCGTACTCTGGATACTGCGAGATAGACTAAATTCGACCATTCGATGCGATTGTCTACCATCCAAACAATTGTATCCGATATAGTTAATCCCTGTGAAGAATGTATCGTCGCTGCGTATCCTAGCGTCCATGGGGATTTATTAGCACGCAATGCATTTTCGACGACGCCGATATCAACCAGCACAATATCATTTAACACGAGAATCTGCTTTTCACTCTTCCCTGGAATATCAACTTCAATATTCTGCTTTCGTGTATCCGAAGGCCTATAACACAACGGTACTGGAAGTGTTGCAAATTTTTCTTTATGCGTTTCAAATAACTTCATCTGAAGTGTGTCTCTGACTATTTTTCTACTTGCTACTATCAAATCATTTGGTTTCCACGTTTCCCAGAAATCATTCATAGGAGTTTCTGAAATTATTTCACGCGCTATTTCGCATTGGATTTTATCCGGTTGTAATCTAAGCAGTGCTTTGAACTCGCGTAATTGTTCATCAAGTGATCTATGGTCGGTATTAATTTCTTCATAATAGTCTACAGAACCTTTTAGCCATTCATGTGGAGATCCACCGACAAATGGTGGTGGTTGGCCGTGATCACCGCACATGACGACTTTTGTGTTTTTGTTTAACAACCACTCGAGAAATGTTTGTAATACTCTCAACGATATCGTGCATATTTCATCCCAAATTATGATTTCAGGAATGAATTTATCACCCATTCGATCAGGGGTCCATTCATCGCCTTTCCATCGAAAGAAACTATGATAAGTACAGGCATTTACCCCTCGCTGTATCATCTCTCTGGCGAGTCTGTGAGTCGGTGTTAACACAATCATGTTAGAAACGCTAGCGTTTCCACGACGATATAATTCAATTGCACGAGTTGTCTTTCCTGACCCACCACAACCGTTTAAATAAACTGTCTTGTATCTACATATTGGATCAGATACCGGTGGTGCATTAGAAAATTCTGATTGAATCTCATCACATTTAAAGTACTTTTCATCCATGGTAACATCTGCCGATTCACAATACTCATGTAGCGTCTCCTTTGTAAATCTCCAACATCCCCACGCTTCCTCCTGGGATGTGAATTTAGCTACATCTGATTTGTATTTATTGTGTATATACATCGAATCAGTAGCTACTCTAACCGCGGTATTAGGAAATCTATTTATCATCGAAAATAAATTGATAGAAGCATAAGCTAGCATAGAACTTCTCAAATGTGTGTACTGGGAATTATATCCATCACAGTAGGTAACAACCGTACCTAATTTCTCACCATTGGATAGAAAAGCATCCTTACGGGATACAAGTTTTCCCTGTTTCATTAAATCCGTTACAATAAAATCGTATTCAGCGACATCTATGATCAACCGCGAAGAATATTTTGCGTTATCGTATCGTCCACCCTGGGTAAATTTACCGATTATTCTTCTTCCGAGATCTTTTGCTTGTTCTCTTTTAATTTCAAATAACTTCTTAGACCAATTTATGATTTCTTCTTCACTGAAATCTGGAAACTGTTTTCGTAGTTCGTTGATTATTCTATCTAGATCTGGTTGTGGTAGCCAAACTTCTTTCTGAGCTCGATAGCATATAATAGCCTCGGAAACAATCAACGATATTAGCATACCACAATCAATCATATATCTCAATAGCACTATTGGCATCCAGTGTTTTTCAGATAGGTGTCTACCGAGCCAAACATAACTACACGGATGTAACCCTGTAGCTAATTCGAATGATATCACACGAGCGAATCCGGTTAAATCAAAATCAGGCAATGGTCCATTAATCGCAACACGAGTCATTTCATGCGTGGGGTATCCAAATCGTTTGAAGTACTCAGCGCATTCCCCATACCCGAGAAAACTTCCGGGATAACACGCGGATATATCAATTGAAATCATACCATCACGTGAGTATTTCGTATTCCACAGTCCTCCATGACCAAATTCGACGCAACTCAATTTAACATCCTCGAGAAAATCATTTCGTGTTGGACGCCATGAGTTTTTTTCTCTTGCGAAGTGAGCTACCACTGATGGAATAGTAAAACTATCCGTGAGTAGTTTTTCATGGGAATTATCCGGTGAAAAATCACTAGCGATTTTTCTCATTCTGTTATCTAATTCTTCAATGCGATATAATTCACCATTTGGTTTTACAAATTCATCGAATTCTTCATCACTTCTAAGTAACCACACTGACACAGGATCATCCTTACACAACGCATGAATAGCATCGAATAATTTCTCTTCATAGAAAACATCCCCGACGAATTCCCCGGAAAATTTCCGGGGGATATATCTCACGGTTCTATCTCGTGGAAATATTGTTACTGCAGGTGTCCACGCGTGTTCGTTATGATCAATAATTTGTATTGGAGCCCCTCGCGATTGATATTTCGGTTCGTATAATACTTCTCCGGTTATTGTTGTTACTGATATTGGGAATTTTAATGATGCTTCTAATTTAGCTATATCAGAAATCTTTGCACCGTGCTGTTTCACTGTCAGTTCCCATTCGGTTATTTTCCTACGTCGCAGATCAGTTAGTTTATTTCCTCGGGATGCATTTGTGAAGTGTTCCATTACCCGTGTTGCTACACAATTGAGCCTTGACGAAGTTAACGGTGAATATTTCATAGGAGCTAGTTTTGCAATATCGGGTTTATCATTTAACGGATATAACCCATAAACAATTGCTGTTACGGGATAAGATCTTTCGTAGTATGGTTTGTCAATTCCAGTTAGAATTCCTGGTTTGGAATCTTTACTTACAATGACAGATTTTTTATCCTTGAGGATTGGTTCAAATTTATCCCTAATAATCCATTTGCCTTCAACTTCGATAATGAATTTTATTCTGAAAAAATACTTCTGATTGGAATTGCTTTGTTGGGAATTGCTTTGCTTGAAATCCTTTGGATTTCCACCTTTGGATTTTCCACCTTTGGATGGAAATTGCTTTGCTTGAAATCCTTTGGATTTCTCGCCAAGGTGTGAAATTATCTCAGCTGCTCTTTTATCGTTCATAGTAGCATCGATGATGGGTACATTGACATCTTCATCAATAATTCGAAATGTCGACCAACAGTATGCTGCACCGTCTCGGTAGAATTCATTAAAACACTCCCTGATTTTACCGAGTATAGTTCTATCACCGATTAGACGTTTTGGTGTATCAGAGACTCTATCGAGATTGAATTTAGTATTTCTCCAAGGCTTAATTTTCGATAATCTTTGGAACTCCTCATCGAGATTGAATTTAGTATTTCTCCAAGGCTTAATTTTGGATAATCTTTGGAATTCTTTCATGGTATAATCAATGAATTTAGTATTTCTCCAAGGCTTAATTTTCGATAATCTGTTGAATTCCTCCATGTTATAATTAAAACAAGTATTTAAATAGAAAAATATAGTATAATGAATCACTGCAAGTGGCTAATGATTGGATCTACAACCCCGTGTAACAAATCATGCAGAAGTGAATTCTGTGGGTATCATTTACAAAGCGTTAGGCGAGGAAGTTTTGGCCCTCTCCCATGCCTCCAATGTGGGGTGGGTGTTAGAGGAAAATCGCAATTATGCCTTGCTTGTGGGGGTAAACGATACAGGGAACTAAAACGCTATTATGACAAACGAATCAATGACTCCGTCATCCTTGATAAAATCAAGGACAAAGTCATCAAAACCCCTCAAGATTATATCCAGAGATTTATAATTAAAGCAGATAATAAATTAGACAAGTAGTATTATTATACAAATGAGCCAAGATTTCAGACCTCACCCAGTGCTTGCTAATTACGAAGCCTCTAGTGATGGTGTTGTCAGGCACCGCAGACTCAAAGAACCGGTTGGGTATCTGAATAATATGGGGTATTTGATGTTTTCAGCTGGGAGGAAGAAGTATCTCTGTCACAGAGCCATCTATGAAGCATTTTACGGATTAATCGAAGACGGCCTTGTGATTGATCACATAAATGGCGTGAAGACTGATAATTGTCTTGGGAATCTTCAAGCCGTCTCGCAGCGCGATAACCTTTTAAAAAGCAACGCTGGTAGGCACGCAAAACATCCCAAGGGTGTGAAATCGTTTGATTTAGAAAATAATGAAGAGAGAAGCTTTCAGTCGATAAATGCGGCTGGAAAATATTTCGATATTTGTAGTACTTCGATTCGATTTGTTGCACAAAATTTAATTAAAACTGCTCTGTCTAAAAAAAATGGTCATAAAATAAAATTCATATACACCTAAAACTATTTAAGGGAGATAAATCCTTTATGGATAAATCCGCCGCATTTACACTCTACCTACTAAGTTCCCTTGTATTATGACGTCAAAGGAATTTGTCGCCTGCTATATTACCTGTACTTGACTAGGCGCGCCCACGTGACTGTAATGGAGATATAATGCATGAGTTTTCGATAGAGAATAAAACTTTTTATTGTCGCTTGTGGGCTAAAACTGCATTATTATTTTTATTTATCTACATATCTCATGTGTGGGGTGGGTGGACTAGCAGTAAAGCAGACAGCTAACTCGTTCTTTTCAGTACAAAAATTCTTTATAATCTAACGCATTACCTATGTTCGCTCAGCCGGAACGAGTATGAAACACTAGTGTGTTTTCCATTCATTGAAGTAAGTAGGTGGGTGTGGTTAAAATCACTATGTGCGAGTTGTATTTTTCTGTGTGTATAAAAGTATTTTATTTTCCTTTTTTCTGTATGCATTTTTATAAATATAATGAAAACTCTCTTATTGTTAAGTATACATGTCTTCCCTCCTCTATATTGATCGGTATTCATGTGACCTTCAGTACAAACGTACTTCTGTTTCCCACCCTGTATGTGATCGGTATTTCACTGACGCAGGCATGCGTGATTGATATTTACAAACAGTTAAATTAATTTTTTTTTGTGTACTTAGTATTTTATATTTCCTAAATACGATGGATACAGTAAAATTGTCTATTTTAAAAATCTCTTATTGTTAAGTATATCAGAAGATATATATATTAAAAAATCTCTATTCTGTATGACTAGTCCGTGGTGTAATGGTATCGTGTTTGTCTTGTAAACATAGATCTATCAACTACGTGTTCGGTCCCCATAGCAGATACATTATTTGATGGCGAAACGGAAGATGTTTTTTTCTATTAATTGGGGGGAAGGGCGGTCCCCCTCAGCCAAACCAACATGGCAACCCATGCTATCGCATTCTCGGTAGCGTGGGTTGGTGTTTTTTCTAACTCATGCAACCATGAATTCGATTTCATGGGTTGCCATGTTGGTTTGGTTTACCACGCCCACATCATTACCATCATCGTTCCATTGAATCCTTAATTAAGTTAATTAATGTTATGCCTAAAATTTGCCACAACACTCGAGTGGAAATATATGGCGTTGTGCCGTCCATGTTGTGACGTTACCTCAAGCATATCTTCTGGGCGGTCTAAGATGGCGTTTGCCACCTTAGGCCTCCCGCCGGAGATGTATGTTTCGGGTCCCCTTGGGCTTACTTGGATGCGAAGGCACCCAAGGAGTTCCAAAGATGTGTTGTCATATATGTTTTTTTTTAATAATTAGAGATACAGTATACTATATTTATAAATAAATTTATTTATAAATAAATATAAATAATGGATATCAATGATGTAAATGCTATAATTGCTGAAATCTCAAATTTAAATAATAAAGGGGTATTATTATCTGAAAGTCTCGACGTTGACAAGATTACCTCGAAATATGAAGATATTGAATATCAGTCTAGTAAGGGTCGTTATGTTTTACCTAGGATGTACAGGCTCGTGAAAGGAATTCAAAAATCCATCAATGCTTGTTTGTACGGTAACGACATTAATTTATTCATAACGCTATTTAGCACCGTTGAAGCAATACGTCAAAAGCTTGGCCAAGAATATCAAAAACGAGCTGAAATTGGTTCTAAAGTTCGTGATCTTAGAAAAATGTTAAACGAGGAAAAACCAGTATCTTAACCACGTGGGTGTTACTAAAAACAAAATAATAGGCTTTCGTAAATAATTTAAATAATTTATTTATTTTTTTTTAGCGTTTTTTGTTACAAGTGTTACACTTCACTTGTTACACAAGTTACATAGGATTTTCTCCTGAAAGGATACTCATCAGTCTGGACTTGCTCATGCAGTTATGTGCATAATGGATGATCTGGTTGTAGTAGCAAGTAATCACCGCGACGCCTCCATTTTCACGTAATTGTTCTTGTTGCCGCGTCGTTAACACAAATCGTTCATCGCCATTCTCAGATATTACAATTCTGAAATCCCCAGCGATGTTATTTCTGAAACACTCGCGGATAGCGTCGTACAGTTTAACCCTGTCGAAGATGAATACGTTAGCTTGATGGTACATTATTTAATAACTAAGTTATTTAATAACTAAGCTTTTAATTATGATAGTTTTACATTTGAAAATTTAGTTCACAAACAATATATGGTTGGTGAATCGCTTACAACTAAATTAGCCCGAGAGCGGCTAGGAGCAATTAAAAAGTTTATACCGGTTCGAGACAGACTTCGCGAGAAACTTCAACAACGACAACAAGCGCAGACTGACTTTTCTGTGTCAAATGAACAACTGTTTACTCCGATAACAAGTGCGACCAAAAATGTGAAAACAGCAACTGAACGAGCAATATACGGAGATATTCCTAAGGAAGGCAAGCGACGAGAAGTGCCTGTTCTTGGTGTGCTTGAAAGGATAGCAGCAGAGACCGGACAAACACGCGCAGGGATACAACAGTTATCCAGTGATATAAAAACTCAACAAGAGTATGAACAACTAGCTGATATTGATGATGAAAATCTACAATTTTCCGCACCTGAACTACAACCTGTTGATGTCACCCCAAGAGGTGTTCCCTTTATAGACAAACTCACCGAAGAAGCTATAAAGGAAATCAAACGTCCTGAATTAATAAAACCCAAAGATTATACGACTTTTGGTGATTTTGCCGCCCAAAGCTTTCATTCTAGAAAGGACTTTTTAAAAGACGAGTATAAAAACAGTAGAATAAGCCGAGATGAATGGGTTAATTGGTTGTATAAAACGAATAAGGGGATTACTGGTAATTTGAAAAAGGATACAATTGAGTATAGATCTTTTAAAGTAGGAGTTGATAGTTATGATATACAAAAACAACAAGAACGAGAAAAACAAAGTCGAGGCCGACAAAGGCAATTACTTGATGATAGTCAGGGCGCAACTGGTACAACTGAGGAAACAAGCGGAAAAGGATATTCGATTAAAAATCCAAAGGATGTCTTTGACTCTACCGTGACATGCCCTGGTAACATTCTCAGTGATATATCACGGTTAGAGGTTCTCATCGGAGGGAAACGAGCCGGAAATAACTCACCGGAAGTAATTAATGAAGCAGCTGATATCTGTAGACGATTATTTGCCGGCGGTATCATGGACATTAATGTATATCGAGAACTTATTGCTGAATTAGTTGAAAATCACAACGATGAAAATCTTATGGATGTAAGCGATTGATCACTAATTGAAAAACTACTAGTTTTATAACAAGATGATTATACACTATAACCATGATAAACCCGTAAGCGTCTACGTGGTGAACTCACGATTGCCTGTTTATCGCGCGTGGTACGGAGATGGTTTCGGCAATACCATTGCGGGGTTATTTACAAGAATGGCTCCCAAGGTGGCGCCGTTAGCTAAACAATTATCAATGAAAGCCATTGATGCTATCCGTGATAAAGGAATCAATTTCGTTGGAAATCTTGCCGGAAAGGCATTTTCTGCCGCGAAAGATAAAATAGCATCATTGGTGCGAAAGAAACCAACGAAATCTCCGATTTTGCTGCCATCAACTACAGTGATGCCTGCAAAAATCAGCAAAGTAATAAATAACGCAGTGGAAGAAAAACTAGCGCAATTGACTTCGTCACAATTGACAGCTTCACCGGTAACAGATAGCGCTATCATGAACGCGATAGCAGGAAGTGGTTTGAAACAAAAAAGAAATTCGAAGAATTTTCAACGACGATAATTACAATTGAAAACGCTAGTAATGTTATAAATGTTTAAACGAACAGCTGATCCCGCGTTAGATATGGAAGCCCCAGTGCGCAAAGATGATTCCGTCCGCGATTATCAATACTATTCCTATCATGCAATACAACCCGACCTACGATCGCGAATTGAACTTCAAGTTCAAGATACCAGTAAATACTTTTTACCATGTGAAGCATTTATTGAAGTAGAAGGAAAACTTGTAACAAATGTTGCAGCTGATACCCCATATGCAAATGATTCAAATATCCGAGTTGGTTTCGTCAACAATGGTATAATGGCGTTATTTGAAAGTGCAAGATATCTCATTGATGGAAAAGAAATTGAATCAATAGACCGCGAGGTTGATGTTGCAACAACAATAATCGGACTAGCAAGATACTCCGATGATTATACAAGATCGGCTGGTCCATCTATGATGTTTGCAAAGGATACCTCTGATAACGCTGACCACCTTCAATACATTAAAGTGTTAACACCGCAAGACACTTCAGTTGATAATCAACGAGAAGCAGCTAATCCAGAACGTCGAGCTAGACCCGGAGCTGCGTTTGATATTCTCGGAGGTGTTAATGGTAATTTCAATTTAGGATTTGCAACACGAAAATTAGCATTGCAAGAACAGCAGCGATATTTTTCATGTGCGATTCCACTCCATCACATATTTGGATTCTGCAGAAATGTCAGAAAAGTCATCTATGGAGCCAAACACACAATCGCATTAGTGCGAAAAGGCAATGACAATGATGCAATTTGGCGTACTGGTGCCGATGAAGGTAAAGTTGTTTTAAGTAATAGTATTATGGATGCCAGTAATGACTCCATCAATTACCACGGAAGAGCGGCTACTTTCGTTTATGGAAACCGGTGGTAAATCATTGCTAAGTTGGCTAACAACAACGACTGATGCTAAAGAGGATAATGTTAATGGTACATTTACATGGCACCTGGCATCAAAACAAGGCGTTTCAGCTCCACGTCATATATTTATAGCGCTGCAGAATCGGAATCGATTAGGTTCCCAAGAACGCAGTCATATGATATTTGATCGGTTAGGGGTAAGTGAGGTTTCACTGAGAATAAACGGACAACAAGAACCATCTGAGGATATACAGCTTAATTACGGAAACAACCAAATAGCACGTGTGTATCATCGGATGCTGTCATATATGGGTCGTGATCAAAATGTTGATACTGGTTTGCAAATATCTCAGCTCGATTTTAAGAACTTGTATCCAATTTATTACTTTTCACTGGAACATCTTGATTTAACAAGGCAATCCGTTGTTGATATACATTTTAGGGCTCGTATAGATCCTGGTGGTGTTGATTATAGAGCGGTTGCTGTTATTCTCAGCGACAAATCAATGTTGTTAGAAGGGGCTGGCGGACGAATGAGACTCGTTGATGCACCAGTGGAAAATCTGTAAATGTAAAATCCATAGGATTTCCCAAATGAGATCAATTGAAAGCATAAATGTATTTTACAATAAAATGCCATATAGTGTTGTTAGTGTCAAGCTGACTGATGGTCAGGTCAAGAAATTAAAATCAAAATCCGCTAAAGAATGTGGAACAACAATAACGTTAAAACCAGCGCAGATGTCAGGAGGTACACATAAAATATCATTAACGGATCGTCAAATAAAACATTTCAATGATGCAATGAAAAATAAGCGAGGAGTTCAAATAGAATTTTCGAAAGCTGCAGTCGCGAACATGATAAAATCAGGTGGTATATTTCCATTGTTAGCCGCAATACCAGCATTGATTGCAGCGGCTGCCCCAGCGGTGGCGAAGGCGGCAGCGTTGGGAGCCGTTGGGACCGCAGCAGGGATGGCGTTGAAAAAGGCAAATGGGAAAGGATATAAAAAAATGGGAAAGGGGTTGTACCTACCAGGAACCCCGTATTCATGGCACAGCGGGAAATCCGTGAACGGATCGGGTCTAAGAAAAATACCAGGAACGGTTTATTAGTTGAAAAATCTTCGATTTCCGAACCTATGGTTGAGGAACCTATAGTTCCCATGTCCAATTTTGATTTAATTGATGCTGCTAAAAAACTAGCGATAAAAAACTTCAGAGGGGTTTTTATGAGAGATCAATTACCGAGAAAACCAAATAACGTTGAAACCGGTATCATCAATCTTGATAACAGCAGCGGATCGGGAACTCACTGGGTTGCATACGCGATTGATCCACGTGGGATTGTCTATTTCGATTCATATGGGTTAGCTCCGCCAAGCTAGTTTATGCGGTATATAAATTCCTCGATGAAACTCAAAGGGTTTCCGATTTTTTATTCCACGCTGCCAACACAACAATTAAATGATCCACCGATATGCGGCCGTGAAGTATTAAATGTCCTCGCGGAGATTTCATTAAAATCCTTTGGATCTCCGTGGAAACCACCTCATATTATTGTAAACGAATACACGAGTGGGAAATTACAAGGATCAATAAATTGAAAACACAAGTTACGCTAACAATAATGATCGATATTTGGGGACAATCTCTGTCAATGTTGGAACCCACCGAGGAAACATCTGCGGGTTCTATCGAGGATGTAAAAAAAATAATAGAAGATGAAATCGCTGAGACGTTAAATTTAACAAGTGTTGACCCGAACGAAATAGTTGTATTTCAAGATCGCCAGGGTAAATTGAAAAGCAGTAATATATCCGTGAATGACATTTTGATACGGCATCGCGCTGCCGCTGAAAACTCTATTGCACTGTATTCCAACGATGGACAACTTAAACCAGGCGCACTTGTGTCTACGATCACCGACGCGATTGCTACCAACGAACGTGAGCTGAATGATCTTATACGAGGTTATAATAGTTTTCGCAAAAATGTCGTACATAAATTCTTTGGAAACCCGCTTGTGGTTGGCATGACTCTCGCTGAAATTAAAAACTATCTATCGCCATTCTTCGCTAACAAGGACGCGGGAAGGATGATGAATGAAAATGAAATCAAGGCAAATTATCTCGAGATTTCTAAACTAATAGAAGATCAAAAACCCACTAACGACGTCATTGTTAGATTTTTTGGATCCCCACCTGTGGCAGACTCGACTCTCGCTGAAATCAGTGAGTTTATTATCAGGCATACTCATAATGCCTACGTCGCTAATAATTTCTTTGGTGTCCCGGTTACATCTACAATGACTCTCAAAGATATTAATATGTTTATGGTGAGACAAACAACACTTAATACCATCGTGGATAAATTTTTAGGGAGAACACCTGTGTCTGAAACCACATCGTTGACAGGCATGACTCTCGCGGAAATTAAAAGCGCGTTTGACGAACAAAAACGCATCAGCGAAATGGCTAAAAATTTCTTTGAGGGCTCTGAAAGTTATAATATCACGACGACATATTCTCAACTCAACGGGCATTATGTCATGCAAAAAGGTTTGGAATTTAACCACCTTTTGATTTCATTTTTTAGTCGCCGCGATAAAACGATGATAAAATATACCGAAATCAAAAAAACCTATCTCGACGTTTACGACGATATTCTTAAACTAAAAGAAAAATCTGAAAGGGTAAAGCATGGGACCTTTGATTGGGTAAAAGAATCTAATGCTAAATTGAAAGTCAATATCGAGAAGTGGCCCCATGGTATCTACAGGATGACGTTAATCTCTGACAAGCAATTTGATATCATCGTGAAAGTTAAAACCTACTTTGGTGGCACCGCGACAGTAATTATCGCGGGGGGAGAAGAAGAATTTGAGATTGTCGCAGTTGATAACACCATTAGAAAAGAAATATCCTGGTGCTTAGAATTCGTAGCGGATTTAAGTAAATAATAAAACTGAAAATCCTATGGATTTTTACTAGTGGTTTCAATTGAAAGGAAAATCCTTTAGATTCACAATTGAAAACGCTAGCGTTTTTAAAATAAAATGATTTCATCAACGCAATGTCGCTATAATCAGGTCAGAGAATTTCAGAATAGACTCAAAACCCTCACTGAGGAGTATCAAATAAAAATAAAAAAATACCGACGAAGAATCACCGCAATTGATGTTATTATATACTCGGTGTCAAGCGTTCTCACTGGCGCCGGAATAATACTTGCATCGGTTACAATGATTGCCCCGGTCGTAGTTCCAATTTGCATTTCTGCGGTGGCTACAATCGGGCGTATATCAACCGGGATAGCAAAAAAGATATCATCATGCAGCCAGAGTAAACTGCAGAATTACTTAATTCAATTTCATATTGCATCAACCGCATATTCGCAGTTATCCCTAATGATATCGTCGTCACTCGATAATACAATTATATCAGATAGTGAATTCTCAGCGATGGTCAGTATTTTTGATTCAGCGATATCAAAATTAGAGCAACAACATGAATATAATAACAATGACAACACCGATGGAATTAGAAAATACGAACCCAAAAAACAAAATGATCTCAATAATATCAACATTACCAGATTGTGAGTTCTCAGTGATGGTCAGTATTTATGATTCCTCGATACCAAAATTAGAAATAAATCATGAGTATAATAACAATGACAACACCGCAGGAATTACTTCAACGAATAGTGGAGAACACGAACCCAGTACAAACAAGCATGATATCAATAACATCAACGAATCCAGAATTCAGTGTGAATTTCCTCTCTCCGGTCCCAGTGAAGGAGATAGCGCTAGCAAAATTACGAGTATATCATAGCTGGCCTAATATCAGATCGGTTGCATTTGGTGGTCAGCAACCCAATAACACACTGGTGTTCTCGTATAAGAATAAACCCGATGGTACTCCAGAGTGGGAAACTGTTTCGTTACCAACTGGGTCGTACCAAATTAAGCAAATCAATGCTGAAATTCAGCGTAGAATAAAATCAATCACTGGAAAAGAATCAAAAATAGCTATTAATCTTCATCAACCGACGCTCTCGTCGTCGATCGAAATAAGCACAGAGGGATACATTGTAGATATATATAACAGCTCGTTAAGAACAGTGTTAGGATGGCCTGAAAAACCACCGGAAAAATCCGCCACCGACTTAACCACGGACATACAATCATATCATGAAATCAATCCCAGTTATCGAGATAATTTATCTGATATAAGAAAAGGAAGAATCGCCGATAGATTTATATTTACCAACAAAGACACATTGCAATGGGATTTTATCATTAAAAGAACAACCGACTCATCTGTTACTATTTTATTTACGCTAACTGACGTCCGTGATTATTTTAATGAAATTAATCGATTACAACAAGCACAACTAGAACAACTACGGAAAACAAAATCGCAAAAACACGTTGAAATAATAAATCAACTTATATCTGACATGAAATATATCTATGAACTAATTATTCAAACAATAATTAATGACAACAGCGACAATAAACAACGATTCCTAACCGATTACAATATCACAGAGGACAATCTGCGTAATTTCAAGTTTCCCAAATACAACGTTGATGAACTAGCAAGAATTGTTAAAACCGATATCAAGGCGCTACAAAAATCAGATTCAGCTGTCCTCTTCAGGTATAATAATGATCCAGATGGTGGCGGTAGGCATATTGCCCCTCATAATGTGAATATTTTAACGGTGATTGCGCTCAATTTAGTATGTGATGCAATTGAAGGAAGCTATCAAATTAATCTAGAGCAATCAAATCAAGCTCAGCAGGGATATATTCTTTATTCGTTTGCACCAACAGCTCCTCCAGGATTCATAATTATTGAAAACCCAATTAATCCTGTCTACATGCGATGCCATAATAATTCGTTAACGAGAATTAATTTCAAACTCACCGACCAGTCAAATAATCTGATTGATTTACAAGAAGAGATGTTAGCGATTAGTTTGTTTGTGAAATCCTAAATTGCTTTGCAATTTCAAAGGATTTTCGTCCTAAGGACTCGATCAAATATTTGGTTGAAATCATTTATTATTTTTTGTTAACCCAGTGATGAAATCACTAAGCAGCAGAGAGGGTGGATGACCACATCGTTGCGACCAAAATTGATTAAAAAATCGTAAAGTCTCCGTTTGCTAAATGGAGACTTATTTTTTTTGGTTAAAATAAGGTTTCGTAGGAAGCATTATTTTTGCTTGAAATCGTGGTCTGTTCACCCTCTCTGCTGCTGGTTGAATTTTTCAATGAAAGGATAGACGACCAAAATCAAAGATATTTAACAATTCGACAGGATAAATTCACTGAAAATTTCACAGCGTTCAATAACGATATTTCGCTGTTGTTAGTATCTCTTAAATCCGGTACTATCACCCGAGATGAATTTATCAGCGTTGTAGAAACATGTAACAAAATCATCAATGACATTGAACCATTTCATTCTCAAATTATTCAAGAGGTATTAGGTGATAGTAATATTAAAATGATAGTGGTGTTTGCGATAATATATCGCATAGGAGATATTTCCACGATCAAACTACACTGATATAATATATCAGAACTACAAAAATCTCTCAATGATGCCATCGATGAAGGTTTCAAATAAATCCACGACGCATGAAAAAAAACAACACCACAACAAACAACCATCCTTAAATATAGTAATGACCCGGGCGGCGGTGGTAGACATATTGCTCCGTTTAAGGTAAATATATCCTCGGTGATAGCATTGAATTTAGTATGTGATGTTATCGAAGGAAGCTATCAAATAAATCTCGAGCGATCAAATCAAGCTCAGCAGGGATATATTTTATATTCATTTGCACCAACAGCTCCTCCAGGATTTCTAATTATTGAGAATCCGGTTAATCCAGTCTATATGCGATGTCATAATGATTCGCTAACGAGAATTAACTTTAAACTCACTGACCAGTCAAATAATCTAATTGATCTACAAGATGAAGTTTTACAAATTAGTCTGTTCGTGAAATCCTAAAAAAAATTCTTTTTAACCAGTTAGCAGCAGAAAAGCGCGACAACCGCATCGCGTGTGTTTTTTAACGATTTGTTATACCCGCGCCCTTTTTTTTACTATCAAATAACTAACAATTTTAAGGAAACCTCAGTTTGCGGAATCGACGTGTCCATCGTTAACCACATAGCAGCAGAGGGGGGGGGGGAGACGACAACGACATTGGCGTATGTTTATTTACGATTTACGTGGAAGCCTCGGTTAGCTGATCCACCGTTCTTTGAGGAATACTCCGTTTGACAGAGCTCTAAATTGTTTGATCGACGCGGTCGACGCTTTTTGATCACCTAAAAATGTCGATTAGGCAAATTTCGACGCTTTTTGATAGTCTAAATTGTCTATTAGGCACATTTCGACGCTTTGTTATAGCTAAAATGTCGATTAAGCCAATTTCGACGCTTTTTCGCCCCTCTTCTGATCCGCCTCCTCTGCTGCTTATAGTGTTGGAGCAATATTCTGTTGTTGATCTGTTGAGTTTTGCAACACACAATATGCCATGCATGGTGAAGGAAGAACCCATGAAACCCACCTGAAAGAACGAGAGACACACGAGAAGCTACTGGCAAGCTTTCTCACATATCCACATTGGCCTATTCTGAGACTCTAACCCACATAGACAGAGGTGAGATGGCAGTGATTTGTAACGGAGAGCGCTTTAGACCACTCAGCCACTCTGGGCCCCGGAGAAACATGCAATCTTATCTGCATCTTCAAAGAACTACATGCGATAAATATCATAAACACTTGATTTACGTGGCGATTAACGACAAAAACCCTATTCTAAATAAAAGATAGTTAATTAGTCTTACTAACTTATACCACTGTAAAGAAAGCACGACACACCGTTTCCCCATGTACCACAGAAGTAACTTTCTAATTCTCAATAGCCACTTTTAACAGATGTTTATCCGTTGATTCGTGTCTTGTTCACTGTCAGAGACTGTCTACCACCTCGATTCTTTTTTTCTTCGCGAGAGTGGCCTCTGGGCCCTATATATAAGTCACCCTTATTGATGTGTTTGTTTGTATTTTGTATCAAGAGAATTTTGATCGAACGTTTCGTTGAAGCGAAGTTTTTTGACGGGTTATGTATAGTTCTTAGTGTTCTTTAAAGGGTTGTTCATATTAATAAATTTTATTTTCTCCGGATCGAAATTCCTTCCCTTGCTTTTTGGTGATCTGTGCCAAATGTCTCCTGTGTACCATGGTTACTGTATGTATTTTCAAGATATTGTGTGTTTGCAATAGATATTATTGCTTGGACGGCATTCTTAATCGAATTTTATATCCAATTTGTCTTATCGTATGAAATGTTTGTACTTTACAAATGCCCAAACGGTATTGTATATACGCTTTTTTATTCATACTTATAAATTTTGAATTGTGACGTAAAAGCGGTGGATTGCGGGATTTGTAAGAAAAAATACCCTATTGTTTCATAATCGAGATTCTGTATCCCAAAAGAACTATTTTGTTCCCGAGTACGGAAACGAATTTTCTTTATTAATATATGCTTCTCCTATCTGCAGGTTTTTGCCTTCTTATATAACATTAAAATCTACCCAAATTCCAAGAGATGTTTTAAAAAAATACTTTTATAGTTGTTTCTTTTTAACATTTAGTCCATACGGGTTAGTAAGGGAAACTATTTATGTTTTTACTCATTATTTTGTTTAGCCCGCGTGTATGTTCTGTTTGCCCACATGCACCATGTGGTGTTTGCAGGCGTTCTTCCGCAGGCATTTTCACTTTGCATGGCGTGTTTTGGCATAGCCTGTGGTGTCTATGCGCTGTAATGTGTCCACATGGAGATTTCCTTTATCCTATGCACTCTCTAGCTATATGGTAGTTTGAAAAATAATGCCAAAATAAAGAAAAAAGAGATGTTAGAAGTTTGAGATTGTTTATTCCTAATTATATTTAAGTAGTTTTATGTTTTATATTGTTGATTGTTTAAGTATTGAATGTTGATATTGTATATTGAAAAATCTGTCATATCATTTACATGAACATTCTGTTATAGGGTGTTTCCATGATGTGAGAGATGAAGCAGAGGCCAGCCCGAGCTGTGGCGGATACAACACCCTTAATGGACGGTAAGCCGAAGCCCTCCTCTGATGTTTCTGGGTTCATTCTTTGGGTAATGTGCCTCTTCTTTATCCTGGTCGTAATCGGTTCCGCTCCTCCTGTTCCTGTTCTTTCTAAGGACATTTTTGGAGACCAATGTTCTTTATCTTTACAATGATAACAGGCAGCATGAATTTTGTCTCTTCTGGCAGCTGTTTTCCTTTTTCCATGGCCTGGACATAGTGTGTCCCAATTACATTTCTTCTGACAGACATAGCATGTACCTTATCGTTTATTTCGAAAGGAGGCGTTGTAGTTTGTCTGCTTGTCTGAAGAAACGTTCTTATGTCACCTCGCAAATCTCTGATGAGAAGTTTGACTTGTGTAAACTCTTGCATGGGTCTGGTTAGTTTGGAAGTTAAATGAATATTGGAAGGTTAGACACTGATCCATTGTATATACACTGGTCTGACATGAATATATAGGGTATCGTGACTTCTATAATGTAGACATTTAACGTTTCGGAGTGAAGATGAAAGTGTGCATCATTTTGTTGAGAAAGGGGAAGAAAATAAGAGACGGAAACTTGTTATATCGTCTCGCAAAGTAGCTGATTTCTTGACTCAAATTCATGCTAGCGACATTGAAGATGGCTTGAGTGAGCTCGAATATATACCAAGAGAGTCTATGTCCAAGCGAAGTTCACCAGTAAAACCTGACAAGTACTATCCTAGTCGAGAGACGGAAAAGTGCTCCTCTAGGACATTTAGAATTACGTATTACACGTACAAGGTGAAGATTAAAGATTTCAATTCCAACGTACCGTTGATGAAGGCTGAGGGGTACATTACCGATGAGTAAGATTCTTTGTTAACTCCACTGAAACAGCAATGTTGAGCCAAATAAGACGATTGCTTAAGACTTTCCATTCATCACGACAGCTTGAAGTCTCCTGTTTGGTTCGAGTTTAGTGGCCCAGCAGAATGGACACCTTCCAAAGTCATCGACAAGATTCAACACTTGCAACAATCCAATGACAAGTTTCACGTTACTGATAGAAAAGCGGAAATGTTCATGACATATGTTGCTCCACCTCTAGGGACAGGACGCCAAAAATGTTGTCGACAACTTTCGCTGCACCAGCACGAGCCTCGTCCGACTTAATAACCTTAAGACAAGATGTGATTAGCCCATGTCATCGTTGTATGACGAACGTATGCCGGAAAAAACGACACAGCATAATGGAAAAGAGCTTGGAAAACTATTCGACAATTGGTCCGAGCCAAACAACGAGGAGAAGCAGAACACGTGTCATAGCAGGCGGTGCTATCCAAAGACATATCCTGTGAGATTACAGAAATGCAAAAATTTTCAAGGCGTCTTAGCTTTATTCTACACGTTGAAAGTACACCATCAAGAAGTGCGTGAAGCTCTTTTGTTTCGAGGCAAAGATTTTAAAGACAGAAAATATATTCCCGTCTATCGTCTTGATGAACATTTCGATGCCATTACCAGTATCCATGGATTCCCGAGATAAGGCTAATATTGCGCGAAATGTGACTATGGCTATACCAGTCTGTAGCAACACTGGCATTGTGGATCAAAATGCTCAGTATTTTTGGCTTATCAACTCTGTCTGGATGTATGACATATGAACGAGTGCATTGCCACGGTTGTCAGCGCACTTTTGTCCCTCTCAGCTGTTACCAACAACATTTGAAGACGCATGGTTCTCAACATGAAAGTGCTTGTCAAGTCCTGAGAGTGCGCCATACTTGTGGACAAGGCATACGTACTAATAATACCACGGCTCACGTATGTTCAGGAACGAAACGATGTCACATTTGTCACGAAATTCACGGTAATGGCACACAATTTCTCGGGATACAATGGGCAATTTCGTTTGAGATATTATACGGATCAAAGTACCGAACGTCCGAAAGTGACTTTAACCGGAGCCAAAATCATTTCCATGCAGGTAGGACAAGTTCAATTTAGCGATTAAATGAGTTACTTGGCCATGCCATTGAGTCGAATTCCTAACATGTTTGGAAAGCCAGAAAAGGCTAAAAGCTATTTTTGTCACTGTTTCAATACCGAAGTCAATCAACATGCTGTTCAACGCCATTTGTGTGAGACTCACTACCACGATAATGCACCGAAAAACGAGAAGTTATATATGCTTGATACCAGAATCGTACCTCTGACCCTTTCAATTTTAAAAAAAAATGTTTAAGTATTGTCTATCGGACGTAATCATTTTATAGTGTTGCTGTGGAAACTTTCGAGAACTGTTCATCAACACGGAGGGATCTATCCTTTGAAAGAAGCGTACACCATTGCCAAAGCGTGTTCCTCGGTGTACTGAATAAGATTCATGCCAAGAATACACCCGGCTGACATAAGCCTTCAAACAAATAACTTTGTCATGCGTAAACACTCAAAGTCCTATGCTAGCTACATTACTTGTGCGACAATATAAATTTATGAAAGGCCTTATATCTTCCTTAACCCGTTAACATGTTACTTGCTCGACCTAGCGGTTCAGGTAATACATAATTTTTCAAACTTTTGATCTAACATAAACATCATTTGATCGATCGTCAACCTCAACGCATCGTGTGGTGTTACAAAGAGTGGCAATCGGAGAGAAAGTCAATGTGATTCCATTATGTTTGTGGAAGGCATTCATAGCGAAGTCGTCGCAATCTTGTCTTACCCCAGTCAAACCCATCTGGTCATTTTCGACGACGATATGTTAGGAGACGATGAATATGCGCACAGGACATCATGGTAATGAAAGTGTCATTTACATCATCCAAAATTTGTTTCGACAAAGAAAACGCATCTACACTATTATTCTCAATGCCCGATATCTAGTCTTGTTGAAAAGCTCTTGAGATAAATCGCAAGTGGTAATCTTAGCCAAACAGATAGGAACACCATGACCCATTTCAACGATGAGGCCACTCAAACCCCACACGTCTGTTGTCTCGTCGATTTAAAGCTCACTACCCCGATTATCCACAATTTCGTATCCATCCGTTTCACGACTGGAGACAAGACGGAGCCGTTGTCGTGCACACGTACCCATCGTTGACTTAGCTGCAACAACTAAAACTTTACAAAAAACTCTGACAGTTTAGCTCTGTCTTACATATCGTCATCATGACGTCCCTGCAGTGTCATATTCCCGACATATTGATTCATGCCTTGTACGACATCAGTCGCAAAACCAATCCACAAATACGTGCTTGTGTCTTGGAAGTCAGTTTCAAAGAAGTCTTACAATTGTTTACGGTGACAGCACAGCAATTACGGCAAGGCACATACAATCAAATACATTTATGAGAGCAACAAAGTAGCCTTGGCCAAACTGGCCGATCCTCGCACCGACACTCGAACCAAATCATTTTGAAAACTGGAGGTAGCGGTCGTCAAGAAGGTGTTATCATTCGTTCTTTCTTAAAATAAGATACCAATGCTCCCAAAGTCCTCCCAAAGTAAACAACCACTCCCGAAAAAGCCAAACGAACCCAAAAGATAAATAGTAGTGGTGTGAAGACCTGGGCGCAGAAAAGCCGCCAGAAAAAAAATGAAACAGAAAACAGATTCGACACTGAAAAAGGCACATCAGCTTGGAAGCAATCTTACATTCGGAAACGACGACCTCTACCTGCAGCAACGTTGACCGCGTTCCCAATAGCATCAGGGGTTTCCACTTCGCCGTTGCTGGTGATGGCAGGAAAACCCAATTTGGCAACCGTTCTTCCTTAGTTGATGGAACAATGAAATCATACGTCTCCATAAAAGTCTCCTCTAGCGATGACACCCTCCACCTCCTTTTTCTTCAGTGGCAGCTGCTCACAAAGTACCTGCTCCCAAAATCAAAGTATAAGAGAAATGGGACATGTAACAGAGTTTGCAGGATTTGTCCAAGCAAGAACTATTCTGATTTTGTCCTTTGCGAACCCCTTCACCATGTGTGTTACCTGTCATCAAGTTGATAAGACGTAAAGACAACCAATGGCGGAGAATTTGAGTATAAAAAAGGCTTGTGGTAAAGGATGGGATTCAATGTTTGTGTCTCATAATCCAAAACCAGCTGCTTAGCCAAAGATCGACCTTATCCAATGAAAAAACGCAAACGTCCATTGACAGATAGAACTCACGAAAGGGGAGGAATGTTTGGCATAGAGCATATAATTAATAAGTTTGCACCAGAGCTTGAAGAAAAGCATAACAAGAGGAGCAACCGAAACGGAAGATTTTATTTTTTAAGCCTCAGACAAATAAGATAAAAGACACGTCTCAAGCAATGGACTTCAGTGAATTTCATTTTGTGTGTGTGATCCTGAACACCCACATGTCACCTCCGAAAACATGCACACCACTATCATCGTCGTTTTTCTGCCCAAAAAGAAAAAGGAGTCAGACGGTTTCGTCATCCGAAAAGACATTTAGCCAAGCATCGACGCCACTGCCAGGAAAGACGTAGTCTTCAGTCTAAAGAAGAAAAAAAAAACGAAAGACGTTTCTTTCACGATGTTGGAAAACATATCGTCACCTTGTTTACGAAGCGTTAATTCCAAAACACAAAATGATAAAAGTGGGTGTGTGCCAAACCATCGACGTCAATATTTTGTAATATCATCCCCCCGAAAACATGTCTGCACTCCTCAAAGGAAAAAAGAGGAAAAGAGTACCTCGTTTAGCAACGTGTTTTCCATCATGTCTAAGGACTCTCCACCCATGCAGAAACAAATCACAAAATCTATGCTGTTTACGAATGTTGCTTGAATGCCTTGAAAGCCACGATATCTTTGTCTCCACATCAGAATAAATGCTTAATCAAAGATTGATAGGTTTTCGCGAAATTTCCATACGAAAATACCCATTCGTGAAAAGAAAAAGATGTTGGTGCAACGCTGAAGATTTTTTTACCTCTGCTCGATGGACGTGTAGCCAGGCATTGTGTTGGGACTTATAGGAAAGGTTATACCCGTCTTAGAAGATTGACTGAGACGATAAATGGGACATCTGGGGTACAAGGATCTCAGACGTCCGGAAGGACAAAAACTGACTTTATTTCCTTGGAAAAGATGGTTCTAAAAGGAAGATGAATACAGAAGTGAAACACAAACATATTACCTTGTTCAGATACCCTCCTCCTCCTCAACGCCTATCGCACACCGGTCACACAAAGTAGTACAATTCAGGAATATACTTTAAGAAAACGAGAGAAGCATCAGCAAAGAGATGGTGACTTGTTAATAAATGGAAAAGGTTTTATTCAGCATTGATTACGATACAGCCAATCCTGTAGGTTACGGATGAGTTAAGAAATTTCGACTTAAATGTCTCCGTTTACCTGAGGTGCAACAATGGTTAAAAAGAATAAGCCTCGTACACTTTACAGAAACCAATTTGACGAAACCTTTCAAGACGTCGCACTTAAGTGGAAGGCATCGACTATAAGTAGCAAGCCGATTTTGCGGATGTCTCTCATTTGGATACAAATAATCGTAGCTACAAATAATTGTTTTGGGTCATCGACATCGTTTCGAAATTTTCCTGGGTCGTGTCATTGACTTCCAGTTTGAGCAGAGAGTTAGTAGTAGCCCTCCAGCTGGTCTGAAAAAAATGGTCGTCACCCTCTTCGATGGCAAACCGGCAAAGGTACAGAATTTCTGAACCAAGCTTTCTAAAATTAATTAAAGAAACAAACTTGACATTCAGTTGTTTACCACCAAAAATCCTGAAAGCAATGGCAGCATCTTGGAACGTTTTCGACGCTTTTTGATAAACGAATGATTAATTCTTTTACTCATCAACACACTCTCAAGTATATAGACATCTTACCCCACCTTGTCCAAGCGTACAACCAATATTATCATCGGAGCATCGGAAGTGCCCCTCAAGATGTGACTCCCGAGAACAAAGTGACTGTTTTTAAGCGCATGTTTAGCATGTCACCGACACAAATCAAAAACATCGTTGAAAATCAAAACACTTTTACTTTAGATGTTCATGACGACCAATTGCATTAGCACATAGGCGAACATAGCAGTGTAAATGATCCTATGAAAATACAGAACGACATAACTAAACGATTCACCAATCCATTAACTATTCATGAAGGCTAATACTTACGTGGTCTACATTTGGAGACTGCGATTGCTACCAGGATCAATTCAATGTTTGTCAAAGCCACGGACAAAGCCAGAGAAAGTGTCACCTTTGAGTACCATAAAGTGGCTCGTCACCTACTAATAAAATGTTCAGAGGACAACATTTAGATTATATGATATTTTGGCTGGAGACCCCAATATTATCAAGATAGAAAAAGAAATACCAACCGTTACCAGTAACCAAGAATTTGGGAAATATTTAGATTCCCTGTAGAAATGAAACAAGGACTCCATTTGATTTTTGTGTACTCCAATACCGTTACTGCGTGTCATTCCTTTCAAAGTAGATTCTGTCACGAACGCTGACGAAGAGGATAGAAATACATCGTACTTTGACAGTGTTAATATTATTATAACAAGAGATCTGCGACAAATATTCCATTTATTAAACGGAATGTCACGGTGAAACTCCATTTCCGAAAACAATTATCTAACGACTCGTTCATTACGTATCCCGTGTACCGAGCTAAATGGTTTAGGAGATATGTAAAAATCAACGTTTCGTTCAGTGGCTCCCGTTTTGAAACCGATGGTGGCACGATGATTGCACGCCTTCAAAGATACCGGATTGACGCACGGATTTTTTTAAAATCGAAAATATCATTATCGATAATCCCCCCCCCCCCTCAAAGGCTTTCATGAGAGCAGGTAAAAATGTATGCTTTAAACAGACAGAAAGGCAATGAGATCTTGGGTCAACGAGAACGTTTAATGTCCTGGTCGGTACCGATTTAGGCCTTCCTGCTTCCCTGCTGAAAGAGACGGCATAGATAACCATCCTGAAGACTTCATATCACTAGAGCTAGAAAGATTAAGAAAAGAAGACTTAGACGTTTAGGATATTAAAATTATCATAGACACAGCATAAAAGATGCACCGATGGTCTCGCCTTGACCCAAGTCGGAAGTGGATCAGTTTGCTATGTTACCCACTTTGATGACAATGCAAGAATCCCAATGGGTACAATTTCATTCCGTTGCCTTTTTGATTGATGTAGCTCCCATCGAGTTTACATCAATCTGAGCAGCAGTTACTTGTATTTGAAAGTGAACGTGATCAAAACGGACATCAGCAATCCAGGAGCAGATGCCAGAGTAGCTCCCGTTAAAATTTGCATGCATCCCTTTGTTACGAGGTGGAATTGTTCTTGAATAAAAAACAAACAAAAGTAGAAGCATAGATACTTACTCTTACCGAACGTATCTAGCAAATCTCTTGATGTACGGTGTCACAGAAGTAGGCGAAAATTGAATTTGTTTCTTCTTTGGATACAAACTAATCTCACCATTTTGTTTCATCGTACATGCGTTACCTGGGGTGAATAAGTGTTTTTCAAGGTAAGCGACGTGCAGCGATTTACATGTACCTGGTTGGAAATCACTTGAAGTCAGGAACATTATAAACATGGGGTGCACGGGAATTTTGTCCTGAATTCTGCTCACCTATTTGGGGACATATAAGGCAGAATATTTCGAAAAAATTACCAGTCAAACGTATCTTGTCAAAGGAGAGATAGCTCGTCATTTTCTTTCTCCAACCAAAGGGGTGAGTGTTAAATTTATATTTCGTTTTATTTAAAGTGAATTTTATTCAGTTTATCATTTCATGTAATGAAGCCTTTATTACAATGCAGATTTAAACCGTTGAATATTTGGATTTACTAGTCACAATTAGATTTTAAATGCAATAGCGTAATCTAAATTTTAGATTGTTTTTAGAAACAACTGTTATTAGTTTGGTTTCTTTATTGTAGTTGATTGTACCGTCATTGTGCTGTTTGATTGTGCCGTGAGTGTGCTGTTTAATTGTGCCATTTGATTGTGCGATCAAATTGAAGTATCTGTCTGTCTGTCAGACTGTCTATCCGTCTACGTTTGTATCTGGCATGAACAGGAGGTCATGATGTCCGAGGATATCTGTCGTGATGTGTAAATATCCGGAACTATCTAGAAGTCTAAATGTCAGTATCCGGAGCTGTCTAGAGGTGTAATCGTCCGGGGTAGCATCTAAATGTCTAGGACCGGTAGATCTAATAGGTGCTGTATGCTGTCTGTACGTATAACTAGTGGATCCGTGAAGGGCAAGCGACCGATAAAAGTATTGAGTCAACCCTAGGTATTCGGAGAAGCTGTGCGGCGATCCAACAGTTGGTGAATCGTACGGTTGTACGGTGTCGAGACTCATGTGCGTGTTTCAATTGTGGTTACAATTGAATACGTTGATATATTTACATGTAGTTACTTTTAATCTCAATAACAGTTAGTAACTTGATTTAATTCATGTAGATGTTTGTACTTGTTATCGCAATTCATACGTGCGATAATATAACTTTTCTAAAGGTTCCATTTTATTTGAAACATTTGTGTAGTCCAGGAGGTTCCTTGGAGCTGTGTTTATTTTGTATTAATATTTAATTTTATTGTCATATTGTGAATGGTTATGAAATGTGATTGTGGGTTGAATGCATGAGTTATTGTTTTGATACATCATTATTTTTCATTAATAATTTATTTCATAAATTTACATCATCTTTCACATATTGTGTTTGAGTTTTTCTTTTGATCCACCATCCACTCGGTAACAATTCTGTTACAATGGTGTCAGAAGTGGGATCGCTGGATTAAGTGAACTGCCAATCATTTTGTTTGTGAAAGTATACATTTAATGCTGAGCGTGACCTTCTTGACAAGATAACTCTCAAGCAGGTTTTTTTTGGTTTAGCTTATCTAATTCCGTGGGTCCAGTATAAACATATTTAAAGCATTGGCTTGGTTACCTTCATCAGGAAGATAAGGTAAGCCTGTTTTATATAATTATATTTATATTACAATTGTCATGTCATCCCTTAAGGACTTGGTTGCCTTACGCAAAGAATTTGGGTATGAAGGAGAAAGTTTAAGGAAATTTTTTCAGGAAGAACAAGCCCGGGAAAGGGAAGAAAGTGTCAGGGCAAGGGAATCGGAAAGGGAAGCCGAGGAAAGGAAACGGGCATTAGAAAAGGAATTAGAAAGGGAAAAAGGGGAAGCCGAAGAAAGGAAATGAGCCTTTGAGAGGGAAAAGATAGAAAGAGAGAAGCAGGCCTAAAAGGACAGGATAGAATGTGAAAGGGAAGCGGATCAAAGGCGAATAGAGTTAGAAAAACGAGCAAAAGTAGAAATGTTAGAGTTAGAAGAAAGAGCAAAACAACGGGATCATGAGCGTAAGGTAGAATTAGCAAAACCTGGAAAAGGAGAATACGATTCTGCCACTAGAAAATTAAGGGGCCCCAAAATACCTCCCTTTGGCGATGAAAAAGAAAACATAGATAGCTATCTTCATCGGTTTGAGCGGTATGCTGAAAACCAGAAGTGGAGTCGAAATGACTGGGCACTGCATCTAAGTGCTCTATTAAAAGGTAAAGCGCTGGATGTGTAGTCACGACTTCCTAGAGACGATGTGTTTAAGTACGACGTCCTAAAGGAAGCACTTCTTAAAAGGTACGAGCTCACTGAACAGGGTTTTCGTAAAAAGTTCAGGTATAGCAAGCCCGATAAGGGATAAACCTTTGGTCAGATCATCGTTAGAATTGCGAACTATTTTGAGCGGTGGATTGAATGCGAAAATGCGGTGAAAACGTTTGAATGGTAAAGGTATATCTGATAATATCGTACAGCTAGAACCATGTATTCATTTGCATGGCACGTGTCTACTTCCCGAAGCGCGAGTACCAACCGCGAGAGAGTTAGTCAACGGTCGAGAAGTCGTAGTATTACGTGAAGCAGCAGAGAGGGTGAACAGACCGAAACTATTTCAAGCAAATCGAAACTATTTTACTCCACGGGAGACGAAACTATTTAAAGCAAACCGAAACTATTTTACTCCACGGGGTAAAAATCGCGTTTTCTGCGTCGTTTTCATTCACCCTCTCTGCTGTTATGGGTTAAATTTCTTTTTAGAAGGGTTACAAAGTAATTTCCAATCGAAGATTTTACAGAGACAGAGTCTCCATAGCAGAGAGGGTGAACAGACTTACTCTAATTGGAGTATATGTTAAGCAAACAATTCTAAGTCTCCGTTTGCTAAACTGAGATTTAAAATTATTAGGCTTTAGAGATTTTCTCGAAGAGTAAAAAAAAAGATACCAACATCGAGAGCATTCACCCTCTCTGCTGCTTTAGGTTAACAATTCTTGTTGAAATTGTAAACGAAATTGTTATGTAATTTTCATTTACGATGAAAATCCTTGAAATTGCTTTGCAATTTAGGATTTCACAAACAAACTAATTTGTAAAACGTCGCCGCGTAAATAAAACAAATTATTAGATTGGTCGGTTAGTTTGAAATGGATTCTCGTTAATGAATCATTATGGCATTACATATAGACTGGATTAACTGGAGACTCAATTATTAAAAATCCTGGAGAAGCTGTTGGGGCGAATGAGTATAAAATATATCCCTGCTGAGCTTGATTTGATTGTTCAAGATCTATTTGATAACTTCCTTCGAAGACATCACATACTAAATTCAGCGCAATCACCGTGGATATATCGACGTTGAGCGGCGCAATATGCCTACCAAAACCGTCTGGGTCATTATTATGTCTGAGGATTGTGGGTTGTGGTCGTGCTGTTTTTTTCCAACCGTCCTGGATTTTTTTAAAACCCTTCATCGATGGTATCATTGAGAGATTTTTTTAGTTCTGGAACATTATACCCAGGGAACTTAAAATTCGGTATATCAGATTCTGTTATATTGAATTTAGTTAGAAATTTTTGTTTAAATTTTAAACCAATACCACTAATATCATCTTCTTCATTGTGGTGATTAATTATTAATTCAATTAATCGCTGGTTGATGTATTCCATGTCGAATACAAGTCAATTTAATATTTCGATTCGTTTAATGATTTCACTGTGATTAGATTCATTGAAAGCTTGTTTTAGTTGTTGTAGTTGTTCACTGTATCTTAGATTGATTTCATTAAAAAAAATTCTAACCTCGCTAAGTTCATAGCGGTGCTTTTTTTGTTCATTAGTCCTAAAACGCCAATTTTTTGGGTCTTTTTCAAGAAAATCGAAACGATCACCAGGAAATCATGAATGTTTTATTTCATCGAGGGATTTTCGATATGATGTGATGATTTCATGATATGATTGTTTATTCGAGGTATAATCGGATTTTTGTGGTTCAGGTGGTATATCGACGATTTCTCCCCGAGGTGTTAATTCAGGCCATCCTAACACGGATCTTAACGAACTTTGATAAATATCCACCACATACCCGGATGAGTTTATCTCAATCTCCGATGAAAGCGTTGGCTCATGAACCGTTATAGCGATTTTCGATTCTTTTCCGGTGATGGATTTGATTCTACGCTGAAATTCATCATTGATTTGTTCAATTTGGTATGACCCAGTTGGCAACGAAACAACGTTCCAGTCTGGAGTTCCGTCTGGTTTATTCTTATTCACAAACATTAAGAATTATTCGGTCGTTGTTCACCAAATGCTTCCGACCTAATATTAGGCCAACTGTGAAATACTCGTAGTTTTGCTAACGCTATTTTCTTCACGGGAATTAGAGTCGGAAAATTCACACTGAATTCAGGACGCGTTGACGTTATTGATATCATATTTGTTCTCAACGGAGCTGTATTTTCTGCTATTCGTTGAAGTAGTTCTTGTGATGCTTGTGACATTATCGTTATTATTATTATCCCGCTCTAATTTCGATATCGTGCAAACATAAATACGCACCATTGCTGAGAATTCACTGTTTGATATTGTTGCATCATCTATCGACGATGATATCATCGAGGATAATTGCGAATACGCAGCAGATGCAACATGGAATTTAACTACGTAGTCGCGTAGTTTACTCTGGTTGCATGATGATATTTTTTTTGTTATCACTGAAAACACCCCCGCGATTGTTGTCGCCGCGGATATAACGATTGGAACTACAACCGGGGTAATCATTGTCACCGAAGAGAGTATTATTCCGGCTCCGGCAATTACACCGCTCACCGAGTACACGGTAACGTGAACTGCGGTGATTCGTCGTCGGTATTTCTTTATTTTTGTTTAATATTGTTCAATGAGCGCGCTGAGTTTAGATTGAAATTCTCTGACCTGATCATAGCGATACTGTTGTGATGCTGTCATTGTTATTTTTTAGTGCGTTAGCGTTTTCAATTACGATTTCTGTTTGATTGTTTACATAAATCCGCTACAAACTCTACATACCACGTTCTTGAAACCCTAGATAAATTGTTATCCATGGATGTTATCGTGAACTGTTCAGTTGTATCCGCGTCAATGAACGTCGATATTACATTGTTGACTCCGGATGAACTAGACTATGAAATATTAAATTGAGCCGAGGTAACTAGTGTTCATCGATAAATACCCTTCACGGCCGCAGTGATATGTAAAATATTATTCGTAGGAGTCCACGCAAATGATCCGTATTGAATCGTGTATGTTACGTTGTTGGCTCTCTCATCAGGGATTTTTATTTTTTCAAGACCCGTATCATCCTCGCTACATCATCTTTCATTGTCTCGGTGAACGTTTCAAAATCATCGATGGATTTTTTAATAGCAGCGATTTGATCTGAAAAATGATCTCTCTTCGCGAATAACACCCAATCGGTTATTAATTGGGGTTATTTCATCGAGTTTTGTAATAATATCTTCCAATGTTGTTTTAATTTCTTCTGGTTTCTTACCCAAAAACTTGTCGATAGCCTCATCACTTTTTCTAAAGTTTTTACGTAAACTATTAAATTGACCGAGATGAGAATCAAATTCAGATCGTAATTTTGGTAAATTGTCAACTCTGACTTATACTTGTGCGATGGGTAAATCATCGTGTACACGCGGAACACCAAAGAAATTATTTATTGGGGTTACTATGCTGTCAATGATATCTTGTTGAAGTTGATTCAATTTAGTTATATGATCGTTGTATTCATCGCGTAGAGATTTTAATGGTTCTAAGTCGCCGATTCGTGTCGTAAGTGTTGACATTAACACATCAGGTTTGAGTTTACCTTAATCGGAAAAGACCACGATGGAACCTTCGGCGGCGTCTCGTCGTTTAACTAAAATATCATCCAGGGAAACATTACTAGCTTTTAATTTACCCTGACGATCTTGAAATACAACTATTTCACCGGGATCAACGCTCGCTAAATTCAACGTTTCAGCTATTTCATCTTCGATGAGTTTTTTTGTTATATCACCGGTTGCAGTGCTATCATCATCAGGTTTCTTCGACGGTAACAAGGGTCGTCCCCAAATATCAATCATGTTATTATTAAAATCTTTATCCGTCTAAAAAGCGACTGCTAATATATTCATTCACAATTATATGAGGTGGTTTCCCTTGGTTGGATGAAATATCATCAAGAACATTTAATACTTCTCTGCCACATATTGGTTGGTCAATCATCTTTTGTGTTGGTAGTGTGGAATACCAACGATGAGTTTTCAAGTTGTTTATATAATTCATGAATTCCCTCGGCGGCGCTAATCCATATGAGTCAAAATAAATAATCCCACGTGGATCAATCGCGTATGCAACCCAATGGGCTACAAGTCCTGTACTGTTAATTAGATTAATAATACCGGTTTCAACGCGTTTTGGTTGTGCCGGTAACTGATCTTTCATAAAGACACCTCTGAAGTTATTTTTATTGCTAGTTTGCTAGCAGCATCGAGTAGATCAAAATTGGACATAGGAATCGAAGATTCCACAACCATAGGTTCCTCGACTAGTAAACCGTTCCGTGGATTCTCAGGCCGCTTCCCTTGTACCACGTGTGTGGAGTTCCTGGTAATCGTAGACCTTTTCCCTTTTTATATCCTTTCCCGGTTGCCTTTTTAAGTGCCATTCCTGCCGCGATACCAACGGCTCCTAACGCTGCCGCTTTAGCTACCGCTGGGGCCGTTGCCCAAATCAGCGCGGTAATCGCGGCTAACAACGGGAATATATCACCGGTTTTTATCATGTTTTTAATCGCGGAAGCAGAGAGTGTAACCTGAACACCTCGATGATATCATTGAAATGTTTTATCTCACGAGTTGTCAACGACAACTTATTTTGACCTCCAGCCATCTGATTGGCTTTCAGCTTTATTGTGGTTCCACATCGCTTAGCTGCTTCGGATTGTAATTTCTTGAGTTGACCAGGCGTCAACGTAACACTGATAACACTATACGACATTATATTAACAGATTGATTCTAATGGAAAAATCTCGAAGAGATTTTCATCTTTATATTTTCCACTGGCGTATCAATGACTCTCATTCGCCCACCAACACCTTCGATTTATCACTGAGAATGACAGCAACTGCTCTATAATTAGCAATACCACCAGGAAGGGCTACACGAGCTCGGAAGTGTATATCAACGACGGATTGTCTTGTTAAATCAAGATGTTCCAACGAAAAGTAATAAATCGGATATAGATTTTTTAAATCCAACTGTGATATTTGTAGGCCGGTATCAACATTTTGATCGCGTCCCATGTATGACAACAACCGATGATACGTGCGTGCAATATGGTTAGTGGTGTAATCAAGTAGTATATCCTCAGATGGTTCCTGCTGTCCGTTTATTCTCAACGAGACTTCATTAACACCTCTCTGATCAAATATCATATGGCTGCGTTCTTGATTGTTTAATCGCTCAGTATTCTGTAGCGCAACAAATATATGACGCGGAGCTGAAATTCATTGTTTTGATGCCAGGTGCCATGTAAGTGTACCATCAATATTAGAATCCATGGTATCTGTGGTCATTGATAACCAACTTAGCAATGATTTTCCTCCTTGGTCCATAAAAGATAACAATCGTTCTTCTGTGGCGATTGATGGAGTCAACTCTGGCATCCACAGTGATAATATTGGTATAATGACTTTACCGGCAGGAACACCAGCAGCACGCCAGATTGCATTATTATCGTCACCCCTTCGCGTTATGTTTCGCTCCATAGATAACTTTTCTGACATTTCTACAAAATCTTGCTGTTCTATCTCTGTGTTCAGGATCATTGGGTTGTGGATCGGATGCAGTATCTCTTGGTGTTCGTAATTTAGTATACTGAATGTGTTCAGCGTGGTCAGTAATATCTTTCGCGAACATCATAGATGGACCCGCTGCTCTTGTATAATCATCAGAATATCTCGCTAACCCGATTATTGTTGTAGCAACATCAACCTCACGCTCTATAGATTCAATATCTCTTCCATCGATGAGATATCTAGCGCTTTTGAATAACGCCATGATGCCATTATTAACAAAACCAACTCGAATGGTTGGGTTATTGTCATATGATGTATTAGCTGCAACATTTGTTTACAAGCTGTCCCTACACTTTAATAAACGCTTCATACGGTAGAAAGTATTGACTGGTATCATGGACGTGAAGTTCAATTGGCGATCGAAGATTTGGTTGTACTGAGTGATATGAATAAAACTGATAATCGCGTTCAGAATCATCCTTGAGTACTGGGGCGTCCATGTCAAATGCGCTATTAGGTACCAGTTTGAACATTTTTTATTATATATCCGATAGTCTAAATTGCAAGTAATTACCGACGTCGTTGGCGTCTTTGACGTTTGTTTAAGCCACTTCCCGCTATGGTATTTGCTGTTATATTATCCTGATCGTATTGATTTGACTCTATCAACGAAGTCGCCAATGACGCTAGTTTTTGATCTACTGCGTTATTTATTGTTTTACTAACACTTTCAGGCATCACTGCCGTAGATGGTAACGGTGACGATGAAGTCGTTGTTGGTTTCTTTCGCCGTCGAACTAGCACTGTTAGTTTATCTTTCGCGGCTGAAAACGCCTTCCCGGCAAGATCACCCACGGCACTGATTCCCTTATCTCTGATAACATCAATAGCTTTCATCGACAACTGTTTTGCTAGCGGCGGTACTTTAGGAGTCATTCTTGCAAATAATCGTGTAATGGTATCACCGAGACCGTGTCCATAGTATGCTCGGTATTCTGGCAATCGTGAGTTTACCACGTAGACGTTAGTTGGTTTATCATGGTTGTAGTGTATGATCATTCTTATAAAATACTAGTGTTTCCAATTCAATTAATCACTGTGATAACCATGTCGGTGATAGCCATCATGGCTATCTTCCACTAACTCGTCAATGAAATCTCGATATGTGCTGATATCCATGATACCGCCGCGAAATAACGGTATACAGATATCAGCTGCTTCATTAATTATTTCGGGTGAGTTATTTTCAGCTCGTTGTCGTCCTATGAGAACTTAATCGTGATATATCACTGAGAATATTACCAGGACAACTGACGTTTTGACCACTACATGATATCCCACTTCCCAAAGATTCTCTGGTGTTTTTTTTTTAGTGATACCGGTTGAACCAGCTTCTGTCATTATTTGTATTTCATCAGGGATTTGGTCTGCTGTATATGCTGGTGGTGGTTGTGTGACTCCCTTTATCATAACTTGAAATTTATTATAGTCTCCTGTTATTTTAGTTTTACCTAGGTTGGCTAAAAATACTTTTTTAGCCCATTTTTTCCTATCTTTTATGTAATCTCTAGATTTGTCGTCTTTTAAATACTTGTATCGTAACTTTTTATTTGTATTTTGTTAGTAAAATCAGCTAAATCAGAGAGAGTGTTGATTCCTTTAATTTTATCTATCGCATCAGCTGTAAATATATTTATAGGTGAATAGTCTTCTCTTGCAACAGCGCCTTGTTGTTGTTCTCAAGTTATCGTTGTTGTTCTTCTTCTTCAAGTTCTCGTTGTTGTTCTTCTTCAAGTTCTAGTTAATGTTCTTCTTGTTGTTGTTGTTGTTCTTGTTGTTGTTGTATAGCAGTTATTATATTACCAGGAAGTGTTTGTAAAGATTTTTTTGTCTGTTTAGATCTTCTTGCTATCTTTGTTATCACTGGGAGAAAAGTCTGTTCTTGTTTTCTTTCCTTGTTCAGAGATTGCTGACACTATCTGTTTCGTTGTCGTGGTTATTGGTGAAAAAAGTTGTTCAGATTTTTCTGTAAAATCAGTTTGAAAACTCTGTCGTTGTTGTAATTTTTCGCGTAAACTATCACGAACTGGATGAAGTTTTTTAATTGCGGCTAGTTTCTCTCGAGTCACTCGGGTAGTTAATGTTTCATTGACCATTATTGAAACAACAGCGCTATCTTGTAATTATCGACGAAGAATCTACGATTATACCTGTATTCTACATGAAGATTTTCAAAGTAATTTCAAAATCGATTTTCTCTAAATAAATTCCCGGGGTTTTCACCGACAGAAAAATAATGACTTGTTTTAGTCATTTTGGTCATTATTTGATGAAAATCCGTTGAAATCTGTAAGATTTTATTGAAAATTTCATGAAAAATCGATTTTCTCTAAATGAATTCCTGGGGTTTTCACCCTCAAAAAAACGATCAAATCAGTCAAAAAGCTACCCAAATCAGTCAAAAAAGTACCCAAATCAGTCAATAAACTACAAAATAATGTATTTCAGAAATAAAAAATTAAAAACAATATTTAGTGTTAAAATCTGAAGGATATTTACGTTAACTGTTACAACTTCTTGGTATGCCATTTACCATGAATGGGCACCATACCTGTATTAGCGTGTGGAATTTCACCGCTATTGTTTGACTAAAATCTACCCAGGCATACCTGTATTCGCGCGCAAATTTCACCGCTATTGTTTGACTAAAACTCCCTGCCTTTGTTTTGCATTCTACATGTCTGACAGTGAAGTATTATACACACGGTCATACAACACAGGCTCTTAAGGGAGTTTTCATTTTGTTCAATTAGATTCTTTATATCCTTGATTTTTGAATTAATATTTATTTTAAGTTCGTATTCTCGCCCTAAATCCTTTCTTACCCGCTCCACGATAGTATATAACGGGACAAACACATGAACATCTTCATGATAAACAAGACAGTCACGGAGAGAGGTCTGAATCTTCTTTATCAAAGAATATTTTTTCGAAAGAGTGGATTTATTGTTAATAGTTGCAAATTTAATATCTTCAAAGTCGGACATAATTTGGTCAGAATTTAAACTCTCCGATAATTGAACCCCTGATTTTTCAAATTCGATATTTCATCTATAATTGTATTAATATTTTCATAATTCATTTATATATAATTATATATCTTTAAAATATAATTTTGAAAAAAATGAATTCTGGACGTGCTAAGGTGTTGGTCATCTTATTACGTCCAGAAGTATTATGCGATTATAGAATGATGTGTGGACTCCGTCAATGCTAAGGTGTTGGTCATCTTCTCACGTCCAGAGGTATTACGAAACCCGTTTGGAAACGCCTCAGGTGTGGTATTCACCGGAGGCGACCACAGGTACTATCACGAAACATAATCTCCAATAAGACTACTAACTCGCCAGATAACGGGTTAGGAATCTAAGAAGACATGTTTGGCGAATGACGGCTCAAACAATAGATTATAGGATGATATATGGTATGTACAATGACAATGGATGAATAAGACGGTACAAACAATAGATTATAGGATGATAATGGTATGCACAATGACAATGGATGAATGAATGATATGACAATGGATGAATGAATGATATGACAATAAATGACGGGCTACCCTACGCTCAAGTTAGGAAAACAAACCCTACAAAATCAACCTAGTTCGAATGAAAAATTCGAAACGCGTGACGGTGTGGTTTGTTTTCGTAACTTGACTTTCGAGCTAAAGCCCAATAATATAACAGACGATTTGGTATATAAGCGACTCAATACAAGGAAGTCAAACACGAAAATGTGTAATCGCTATATCTTTCATGTACATAATACTGATTATTGACAGCGCTGAATTAAAAGCGATTACCTGAAAAAAAATCACTGAAAAAAAAGAATACAATTATTTGTAAACACCACGTCGCTGGTTTATTTTCTTACAAAACAGATAATTGATTATATCCTGTTGAGATTTATGACAATTATAACAGCCAATCAAAAACTACCAACGAAACAGTGAGAGTGTTTCAACCGTAACTCTCGTTAGGCCATAACATACCCAAACGAGTTATCCCCTCTAATGCTATATACAAATATTGCAAAACAATAAAACAGTAATAAATCGAATTTTGTTCTTAAAACGCTTCGAAAAAGAAAACTGATAAATTCCCTCTGCTACTTTTCGTACTGAGGGTTCACAAATATCGAAAAATCTACCGGCTGCCATCATTGATTGAAATGTTATTTCCTCATTATTTTTTGTATTAAATGATTTTACAGGTCTCCTTGAAACGGTTTTACAAGTGCCAGTTCTCCCGGATGCAGTATTCTCACGTTGTGTAACAGCTCGTAAATTACTCAATTTGTTATTTTGAGGACATCCATTAATATGATCAATAACAAGACCGTCTTCGATCAATACATTATATACTTCATACACGAATCGATGATTATAATATCCTTTCTTCCCAGCACCAAACTTTAAATACCCCTTACCATTGTCAGTACCAATTGATTTCTTTAGCCTGCGGTTTCTGACAATACCATCACGGAATGCCTCATAGTTTTCAATCACTGGGTGTTGTTGGAATTCTAGGCTCATTTATATACATAATATTTTAAGTTTGTCTAATTCATTAATTGGTTGAATTATTACATGACTTGAGAATCTTCCAATATAGTCTTGAGGTGTTCTTATAATTCTGTCATTGACAGCGTCAGAGACATTGATGGAGTTCTTGATTCTCTTGTCATAATAACGCTTCAACTCTCTGTATCGTTTACCACCAAAACCGAGACACAACTGTGATTTTCCTCTAACCCCTATTCCACATCGAATACACGGACGCGGGCCCAGGCTTCCGCGACAAAAGCTTTGCATATGATACCCACAGAATTCATTTATACATAATTTGTTAAAAGGAGTTGTTGATCCAATCATAGGCCATTTACAATGATTCATTATATAATAAATCCTCTATTTAAATACTTGTTTTAATTATAGCATGAAAGAATTCGAGAGATTATAGAAAATTACGCCTTGGAAAAATGCTAAATTCAATCTAGATAGAGTCTATGATATACCAAAAAGGCTAATAGATGATAGAACATATTGGGTAAAAGTCGTAATTGTTTTAATGAATTTTACCGAGATGGAGCACCTCACGCGTGGTCAACATTTCGAATTATTGATGATGATGTCAATGTACCCAACATCGATGCTACCATGAACGACGAAAGAGCAGCTCATCTTGGCGGAAAGAGGTATTTTTTTAAGAATGAAATTCATTTTCCAAGAGGAAGGAGAATGGATTATCAGAGATAAATACGAACCAATTCTCAAAGATAAAAGAAACTGTCATTGTGAGTCGTGATTCCAAACCAGGAATTCTGACTGGAATTGACAAACCGTATTACGAGAGATCTCATTCTGTAACAGCAGTTGTTTATGGGATATATCCGTTAAATGATAAATCCGATATTGCAAAACTAGCTCCGATGAAAACGTCATCGAAATCACAAAATGATTCAACGTTGAATTGTGTAGCAACACGAATAATAGAACACTTCACAAATGCATCACGGGGAAACAAATTAACTGATCTAAGATGTAAAAAATTAAATGAAACGGGATTAAGCGTGAAGGAGCACGGGGCAACAATTCAAAATGTGGCAACGTTGGAACGATTACTAAAATTCCCAATATCTGTAGCGACGATAACAGGTGAGATATTATATAAACCAAAATATAAATCGAGAGGAGCTCCGATTGAAATTATTGATCATAACGAACACGCGTGGACGTCTGCAGTAACAATATTCCCACGAGAGAGAACTGTAAGATATCTTCCCACGGAGTTCTGTAAGGAGGTTTTCTATGAAGAGACGTTATTCGATGCTATTCACGCGTTGTGTAAAGATGATCCTATGTCAGTGTGGTTAAGTCACAACACTGAAGATTCCGAATCAGGATTTAATCAATTTGTAAGACCAAATGGTGAATTATATGGCACTGAAGCGTTGCACTCGCGAATGAGAAAAATCACTAATGAATTTTCATCTGACAACTCGAAGAGTTTCCATGAAAAACTATTTACGGATAGTTTTACAATTCCATCAGTGGTAGCCCACTTCGCAAATGGCGTCCAACACGATATGATTTTCTCGGGGATGTTAAATTGAGCTGTATTGAATACGGTCATGGAGGACTGTGGAATACAAAATACTCCCGCGAGGGTATGATTTCAATTGATATATCCGCGTGTTATCGAGGGAGTTTTCTCGGGTATGGAAAATGTGCTAAATATTTTAAACGGTTTGGACACCCCACACATGAAATGACTCGTGTTGCGATTAATGGTCCGTTGCCTGATTTGGATTTAACTCTATTCGCTCGTGTGGTATCATTTGAACTTGATACAGGGTTACATCCGTGTAGTTATATTTGGCTTGGTAGACATATATCTGAAAAGCATTGAATACCAATTGTGTTATTGAGATACTTGATTGATTGTGGTATGCTGATATCGCTGATTGTTTCCGACGCTATTAAATGCTGTCGAGGACAAACTGAAGTTTCGTTACCAAAATCCGATCTAGATAGTATAATTAGCGAACAGCGAAAACAATTTCCCGATTTCAATGAGGAAGAAATAATGGATTGGTCTAAGGAGTTATTTGAACTTAAAAATAGACAAGCAAAAGATTTTGGACGAATAATAATCGGTAAATTTACCCAGGGTGGAAGATATGAAAATGCAAAATACTCTTCACGGTTGAGCATAGATAGCGCTGAATACGATTTTCATGTAGCGGATTTAACGAAACAGGGAAAACTTGTAAATCGTAAAGATTCTTTCCTATCCAATGGAACACGATTAGGTACATTTGTTACATACTGTGATGGATTTAGTTCCCAATATACACATTTAAAATCATCTATGCTTAGTTATTCTGCTATTAATCTATTTTCGATGATAAATAGATTTTCTAACACCGCTGTTAGAGTAGCTACTGATTCGATGTATATACACGAGAAATACAGATCAGCGGTGGCTGTATTCACAGATCCGAAAGAGCAATGGGGATGTTGGAGATTTAAAAAGGAGACGCTACACGAATATTGTAAATCTGTTGATGTTACCATAGATGATAAATACTTGAAGTGTGACCAAATATCAGAATTTACTAATGCACCACCGGTATCTGATCCAATATGTAGATATAAAACTATTTACTTAAACGGTTGTGGTGGGTCATGAAAGACAACTCGTGCGATTGAATTATTTCGTGGTAAATCAAATATGATTGTGTTAACACCAACACATAGACTTGCCAGAGAGATGATACAGCGAGGAGTAAATTCATGTGCATACCAGAGCTTCTTTCAATGGAAAGGTGACTTGTGGACTCCTAATCGAATGAGATATCGTGTACTTAGGGTGGCGCATGAGTCGAGCATGGCGGGACACCTTGGTAAGGCTAAGACCACTAGCAGAGTAGTCGCTGAATTCTACTGGGCCGGTGTTAATGGCGATGTCACACGGTTCTGTAGGTCGTGCGACGTATGTCAGAGAACCGTATGTAAGGGAAGGGTCACAAGGGTGCCCTTAGGGCAGATGCCATTAATAGATAATCCGTTTAAAAGAGTGGCAGTAGATATTGTAGGACCAATACAACCAGTTACCGAAAGAAAGAATCGGTATATTCTTACTCTAGTTGATTACGCGACCAGATGCCCCGAAGTCGTAGCGTTACCAACTATTGAAATGGAAAGAGTAGCTGAAGCATTAGTAAATATCTTCAGTAGGGTAGGGGTTCCAGACGAAATCTTCAGATTGTGGTGCCCAATTAACCTCTGGGTGAAATAAGTAGGCTGTTATCCATTAAAAACAGCTAAACACTACCACATACCATCCGATGTGCAATGGACTGGTAGAGAAGTTTAATGGTACCCTGAAAAACATGCTATGAAAGATGTGAGCGGAACGTCCGCAAGACTGGGACCGTTATTTGAACGCTGTTCTGTTCGCGTACTGCGAAGTACCGCAGGAAAGTTTAGGGTTTTCACCCTTCTAACTGTCGTACGGAAGAACAGTTAGAGGCCCAATGCGGATACTAAGCGAACTGTGGACGGGTGATGTAGCGAACGAGGAAATTAAAACTACTTACCAGTACGTGTTAGATCTGCGAGATAAACTAGAGAGTACATGCCAGATGGCACGTGACGAATTAATAAAATCGGGGCTCATATATGCAAAATATTATAACCGCAGAGCGCGAAATAGGGCATTTCTTGTAGGAGATCAGGTTCTATTGCTTCTTCCAACTAACACAAATAAGTTATTAGTCCAGTGGAAAGGTCCCTATGAAGTTAAAGAGGTCAAAGGTGACATGGACTACAAAATTGACATAGACGGTAATTTAAAGACATTCCATGCTAAGATGCTAAAGTTGTACATCAAGAGACAGAGCGACAATGTTGAAAAGGGGGGCTTAAATGTCGTTTGTACGGCAGTCGTAGCCGATGATCTAGCAGATTCGGATATCGAGAGTTCCCTTGAATGTCCCTTGGGAGTTCAGGGGCGAAGGGATAGATAAAGTCGATGTGAGTGTGGAGTTGACGAAAGACCAGCGTCAACAAATTAACGCGCTCTTGGCTAAACACTCTAATGTATTCACAGACAGACCAGGTTATACCACTTTGTTAGACCTCAAAATTAAGCTGAATACGTCTGACCCTATTCGAATCAAGGGCTATCCGTTGCCATACAACGCACGTGAAGCTGTGGACGAAGAGGTGAGTAAAATGTTAGATATGGAGGTGACTGAACCCTAAAACTCGCCATATTCTTCTCCAGTAGTGCTAGTCAGGAAAAAGGACGAGACGAACCGATTCTGTATCGACTTTCGGCAGTTAAATAAAAGCACTGTGTTCGATGCAGAACCAATGCCAGATATGGAGGTTCTATTTGCGAAGTTGTCGGGAAACCGATGGATTTCTAAATTGGATCTGGCCAAGGGATATTGGCAGGTTCCAATTGTCGCAGAGTCCCGAACTTTGACAGCAATTGCGACCCAGAAAGGATTGCATCAATTCAAAGTGATGCCATTCGGGTTAGTTGGGGCCAGCGCCACCTGTTGTCGTTTGATGCGAAAGTTGCTTAAAGGTTTAGCAAACGTTGATAGCTTCGTAAACGACATATTCGTGTACACGAATACTTGGAGTGAGCACATGTCCGTCCTAAGGGAATTTTACAATAGACTCCGCAGAGCGAACCTCACAGTGAGACCCACTAAATGCAGTATTGGATATACAGATTTAGATTGTTTGGGTCATAGGGTCAGTGGAATGGGTCAGTTAAAACCTCACCCCAAGCAAGTAGAAGCAATTAGAGACGCACCAAAGCCAAGCAATAAAACGCAAGTACGATCATTTCTAGGTCTAGTAGGGTTTTATAGAAAGTTTATACCGAACTTTGCAGCCATTGCTAGCCCACTGTCTGATTTGACAAAGAAGGGGCGACCAAATAAAGTTGAATGGGACTTCCACTTGTTAGTGCACCTATATTAAAATTGCCAGATGTTAGCAAACCCTTTATTTTAAGAACAGATGCTTCTGAAACTGGGTTGGGGGCAGTTTTACTGCAAGAGCAAGACGACAGTAAGTTACCCGTAGCTTACTCAAGTAAGAAATTGCTACCCAGGGAGAAAAATTATTCCGTTATAGAAAAGGAATGTTTGGTCGTAGTATGGGGAATTGGGAAGTATCACGCGTATCTAATTGGGTGAGATTTCGTTCTCGAGACTGATCACCAACCCCTATTGTATTTAAACAAGGCCAAGGTCGCTAACGCTCGGTTGATGCGTTGGGCGCTGACACTACAACCTTATCCCTTATCGCTTCCGTGTAGCATTTTCGTTCTAGCTTTTCTATTTCTTCCAGCTGCGACCTACTTTGCACATTAAAGGTAGGAGTTGAGGTTTGTAACGTTGTACTCAAACATGTCTCGGGATTTTTCCGATTTCCAAAAATAATTACTGGAGTAACAAGCCCTACTTCCGCCATTTGTTGTTGTTATTGTTGTTGTTAACGACACAATGAATACGAATTGTCTGAATCTGAATAAATACCAATTCGTAATTCTCGCTGATATCACTGTAATTTAAGTTCTGAAGTCAACATTAAGAGAATCACTCCAAAAGAAATATAATAGCTGCGATAGATTCCGTAGCCGAATAATAAAACAAACCCACACAATTGACATAATAATTCACTAATAGTGAGAATATCCCACCGCTGCCACCAAAATTTGCAACGTGATGGGTTCCGAAATACATCCATAAAATAATTCTGCTATTTACATGTTTATTTACAATATACACTATGTACACCACTTTAGCCTTGTGTTGCATTACACAAGAAAACCCTTACTTTCTATAGAGTTACCATCTAACTATCCGTTAGAGAGAGGGAGAGATAGAGTGAGAGAGAAAGAAAGAAACCTAATTGATCCTTTCACACTGAAAGCTACAAAACGTCTCCCCCTTTAGCCTTGTGTTGCATTATACAAGATAACACCTACGTTCTGAAGAGTTACCATCTATCTATCCGTTAGAACTGAGAGAGAGAAAATCTAATTGATCCTTTCACACTGAAAACTACAAAACCTCTCTCCCTCTCTGTCTCTGTCTCTCTGTCTCTCTGTCTGTCTCTCTTTAGCCTTGTGTTGCATTACACAAGATAACCCTACTCTCTGTAGAGTTACCATCTAACTATTCGTTAGAACAGAGAGAAAGAGAGAGAGAGAGAGAGAGAGAGAGAGAGAGAGAGAGAGACAGACAGACAGACAGACAGACAGACAGACAGAGAGAGAGAGAGAGAGACAGACAGACAGAGAGAGAGATAGAGAGACAGACAGAGAGAGGGGGGGGATATAGACTAAATCAAATTGATCCTTAATCCACTGAAAGCTACAAAACCCTCCCTCCACTCAAGTCTGTGAATCTTCTATAAACCACTTTTGTTGGTCTGTTGTTCTTAACAGGGGTTTCCCGTGTTTCTGCTCCCACCAGTAATGATGGCCGCCGTGTTTAGCCTAGGCAAATATCGTGTTTAACTCTAAAATTTGAGGAAAATAAATTACCTTGTTTGCAACTTTGCATGTACTGAAAATGAAGTTTCTCATCCACATCATGGTCATCTTATTGTCTCGTAATTTATAAACGGAGAATGAGGTAAACATAAATCATTCATTCCTACTCATCTTAAGTATCAGAAAAGAATTGGTCAGATATATTTTGAGAGGAATTATGTATTTCGAATTTATTGATTTGAATTACAAAGTGCTCCTTGACATTTTGGACTATATGACTGCTTTGCGATTATTTGAATTCATTCTAGGGCATTCTGGATTATTTTTATTGTCATTCTTCAAGAAGATTATTGGCACATCAGTACATTAATAACGGAATTAATTCAGAACATACCATACCTTTTGACTTGTGATGGAGTATCTGACATCGAACCTTACGGAGATTGTCATCGCCATGCCACGGTAATGGCTCACAATTTCTTGGGATAGGAAATATTTGCTCAGTTACTATACGGAACAAAGTACCGAACGTACTAAAGTGACTTGGAACGGAGCCAAAATCTTTTATATGCAGGTAGGACAAGTGCAGTTAAAATATTCGATGAGTTATTTGGCCATGCCTTTGAGTCGCATGCCTAAAACGTTTGGAATGCCAGATATGGCCAAAGGTTATTTTCCGCACTCTTTCAATACCGAAGTCAGTCAACTTGCCGTTCTACACTATTTGCCTGAGGCTTAATACTATGACCCCGACAACATGCGTACCGAACAATGAGAAAAAGCTTCTCATGAAAGCCATCGCTTGGTACCAGATTCACGCCTCGGACCCCTTCGACTTTCAGGTAGAGAAGTTAAATTATTGTCGTTCTGACGTGGACATTTTACGACGTTGTTGTGGAAAATTTCAAGAATTCTTCATTAAGCACGGAGGGATCGATCCCTTGAAAGAAGCTTGTATCATTGCCAAAGCGTGTGCCTTAGTATACCGCCATCGATTTATGCCCAAGGACACCCTGGCTGTCATCAACACTCAAACAACTAACTTTGTCAAACGTCAATACTCGATCAAAGCACAACGCTGGCTACATTATTTGTGTGTCAAGGAAAACAAAATCTACCCAAGACGCACGCAACGGAGGAGGCAAAAATACCATCGGAACGAATTTGATGGATGGCTGTCAATTAGAAAAACCTTTCGTGTAAGTGTTTAACCGGATTAAACGGATGTCCCAGGTGTTACCCTCAATGTGACACCAAAAATCAGATTTTACAACGGACCATGGAAGACTTGTGCCAGACTACTTGTCAGCGGCTTTTGAAGATAGAACAGCAAGGATACCAAGTGGTTAAACTGTGAGAACATGAGTAGAATCATCGTTTGAAATCCGATCCCGAGTTTATAAGCATCGCGGTAAAATATAAGTTGGTGGACCAATTGAATGCACGGGATAGTTTGTGCGGAGGACTGAAGAATGCCACCTATTTGCTGTACCAAGGGCACGAGAAGAAGGGAGAATAAATCAGATACTTGAACGTGTGTTCGCTGTATCCTAACGTGTGCAAATATCGTCACTTCCCCGTGGGCACCCACAATTGATGACGGAACACATTGACCTGGACAACATTCGTCAGTACGAAGGATTGATCAAGTGCAAAGTTTTGCCTTCCACGGATTTGTACTATCCCGTTTGACCTTACCATTGCCAAGATAAATTGATGTTTCCTTTGTGTCGTACTTGTGCCGAAACGTGTTACCAAGATCAACTTTGTCAGCATACCCAGGAAGAACGTACTTTGACAGAAACGCGGGTTAGCATGGAATTGTTTAAACCTCTGGACCTGGGATACCGACTGATTGAAGTGTACGACATTTAACACTTTCCCAAGACAAAACAAAACCAAAAGAGAGACGAGACACAGAACAGTATTTTCGCAGACAACGTGGATACCTTTTAGAAACTGAAACAAGAAGCGTGCGGCCCTGCTTCTTGGTTACACAATCCCGAAAACCAAAATAAATTCAAAGAAAGATACTATGAGCAGGAAGTCATCACTTTAGACGACGTGGAGAAAAACGAAGGAAAGCGATCGTTTGCCAAAAGAGATGTTAAATTGCTTGTGTGGGTAAAATTTCACAACGACCGTATTTTCCCAAGAGAGAGTATTTTACAAACCATCCCGCTATTTCCAGATGATTCGCGACAAGACAAAACACATGAAACACGTAGACGTCCTTCGTGAGGACTAGATCTTTGTCAATTACGAAGAAGAACTAGACTTTGTAGAAGCCGACAGATGTGGAAATGTCGTCATTGCGGTTTACGTGACAGTCCATGCTCGCTTAAAATTGTACGAAGATTTAGAACTGTTTGGAGATCGAGGCCAGTACTTTGACACGGACAGTTTTATCTACATCGATCGCTTACGGTCAACGTCACCCTGACATCGAAGGAGACCGTTTATGAGCCTGGACAGATGATCATCCCGACGACAAGATTCTAAGTTTTGCATCTGGCGGTCATAAAAATTACGGCAAAGAATACTGAAACCGTCAAGGAGAAATGCGCACCAAATGTAAAGTGAAAGGATTGACTCTCAATTAGCGCACCAGTCGAGTGGTGAACTTTGACGTGCTAAAACATGCCTTGAAGTCTGGACAGGATGAAACCTTTAATGTGATGACCCACGAACCGCACAAGATATTACGTTTACCAACACACCAAATCGACAGTAGGTCCTTGTAAAAAGTCTATCAAATCGTGTACCAGAAGAGACTGCGGCTTCCCAATCACTTCACTTTACCATACGGTCATGTCGATGGTGGTCAGCATATTAGAAGGGACACCGTCTAAGACCGAGAGATCATTGTGACTAACATTGTCAAACGATAAAGATGAATCCTTTCACACACCATGAATTGAGTGTAAGACTAATGTCCAACAAGAAACTCGAGAGTAATTGTGCCGAACGATCACAACAAACAATCAGCACCACATATTAGTTGTTTATTTACTAACGCCATGGAAAACTATGTGCAACCAGTGAGACCTTCATATTAATTTAGTTGGAGCCTTTGGGAAGGACTAAAAGACTTTAGTTTAAAGACATTCTGAAATCACCCAGTATACAAAAGGGACAACTTCCTAGAACGTCACCTCGTTGCGAATATAAACGCCAAGAAAGAAGGATCACTCCACGCAGTTTTCCAAAAGCGAAAGAACACAAGCATTTACCTATTTCACCACTATACCGTCACAACAGAGCCCGTCCAAGAAGGAAAACATTTGAGCAGAAATAAAGGAGTAATTTAGCATCCAAATGACTGCGACTTCGAGAAAATGTAATACAACTTACACCACACGGTGAAATTTAAAGACTTTGCGTTTGACGTTCCAGTTGAGAAATCAGCATATTTCAGTGCGGACTTATTTGACTTACTATTAGAGGAACTAAAAAGTCAATTTCAAGTCAAAGATTGAGATCGTTTGAGCCGTTCAATGTATCACGACAGTCTGAAATCTTCTGCGTTTGTCGCGTTGAGTACACCTGCAGAATTACCCTCTTCCAAACTAGTTAGGAATATTGAAGACGTGCAGACGATGAGAGAAAAATGTGACATCCCCTATGGAATAGTGACAATTCATATGGCGTAATTTGTACCTCCACGGGAAGAGGACAATAACCGCCATTGATCTCCTTATCGATAAGTTTACCTTTCGCAATGGACATAACAGCAGACTTACGAATGATAGGCGGTACGTAATGGGAAACATCTACGCTGCGACACAATTGGTAGCTGACCAGATTCTAAACAATGTGTGTGACTGATGTAGAGAATCATGAACTTTCTCCTATTTGATTGTTTGTTCTTTGTTTGGTTTAGGTCTTTTCTTAAAAATGGATATTAACTATTGTGAGAACAGTGTCATTCTTATTTGAAATTTTTCTCCGTTGTATGCAAAGTAAGGTCCATTTTGAAAGGAACTTTAATTTTTAAAGTATTTTTGTTTCTAGATCAAACGAATAAGTAACATGTAAATAGATTTGTTCCATGTCCAGATTTGAATATTTGAAATTTATTGTGCCTAGACTAGAGCACAGACCTGAGAGCCCATGTATCAATCAATTAATCAATCCTCTCTGCGCGGTCTGATGCTTGAGGCAACAGCAACAGGAGTACCTTTTCAGTCTGTCGGCAGCTGTTGATGGGGCGGTCTGCAGGGTGAGGCCTCTGGTCTTAAGGTCTCTCTCCACGGTTCGTCGCCTGGTCTCTTTGGGTCTGCCACGGTTCCTTTTCCCCTGTGGGGTCCATCTCAATGCCACCCTTGGTTGTGAATCAAAGGGATTCTGTAGACGTGGCCGAACCATCTCCATCGCCGAGTTGCAATGATCTCAGATATGGTGCTTGCATCCGCTCTGTGCCGAAGTTCCTCGTTCGAGATAATGTTTGGCCATGAGATCATCATGATACGTCGCAAGCACTTGGTTTGGAAGACTTCGAGCTTATGTTCTATGTTCGTAGTGGATTTCCAACACTCTGACCCGTACAAAAGGGTGCTCAACGCGTTGCTCTTGTAGGTACGGATCTTCGTGTGGACGCTGTGGTTTCTAGTCATCCAAATGAGCTTCAGCATTTGCGATGGTCTGATTGACCTTGCTGATTCTTGTGATGACTTCCCTTGTGCAATCTCCATCCGTTACGACCTTGCTGCCCAGGTACATTAAATCATCTAGTTCTTGCAGGGGCTGGTCGATGATGGTGATTGGGTTGCCCTCTCTAGTGTTCTTCCTCAATACCATTGTCTTCCCTGTGTTGACTCGAAGACATATGGTATTTGCTGTCTGTACCAACTGTTGTGTCTTCTGTCGAATATCCTGGTGCCTGCTTGTCAGCATCCCGATGTCGTCGGCATAGTCCAGGTCATCCAGCGTTGAGGTCAACGTCCACTGTATTCCATGTAGCTTGCCCTCTGTGGTGCAGCGCATGATCCAGTCAATGGCTAGTGAGAAGAGGATCGGAGAGAAGATGCATCCTTGCTTCACTCCGGTTTCCACCTTGAATGGTTCAGTGAGTTGGTTGTTGTGGATTACTCTGCACTCAATGTTCTCGTCCAGGGACCTGATGACATTGACAAGTTTCTTGGGGATGCCATAATGTCATAAAATCTTCCATATAGAGGCTTGGTGCAGGCTGTCGAAGGCCTTCTCAAAGTCCACAAAGACCACATAAAGGGACCCATTCCACTCATGGAACTGCTCAACGATCTGCCTCAGGGTAAAGATATGGTCGATGAATGATTTGCCCTTCCTAAAACCTGCCTGTTCCTGGCGTAGGATGTCGTCCACAGCTGTTGTGATGCGTTGAAGAATGATGCAGCTAAAGACCTTACTGGAGAGGGATAGTAAGGTGATTCCTCGCCAGTTGTTGCAGTTTCCCAGATCTCCTTTCTTGGGAAGCTTGACTATGATTCCGGTTTTCCAGTCATTTGATGCTTTCTCACTATCCCAGATCTTTTGGAGAATCTAGCACAGACGTTTGTATCTTCTGCCTTCAGCATCTCGGGACTCACTATATCATCACCAGGTGCATTCCCATTCTTCAGCTTGTGAATGACCTGTTTGACCTTCTCAATAGTGATATCGTCGCAGTTGATGTGAAGGTCCTCCTCTGCTTCAGGGATTTCAGCGAGTACTGTTGGGTCTGGGAGATTCAGGATATACTCAAAGTGTTGCTTCCATCTTTTCAGCTTCTCCGCCTCTACTGTGACATAGGTTCCAACTTCATCTCTCACTGGAAGGTCGTGGTGCTGACTATAGTCGCCCTTCAGCTTCTTTGTGTTCTGATACACTGTCTTCATGTCTTTCTGCCCTGCTGCTGCCTTCACCTCCTTTGCTAGCCTCTCTGTGTTTTCTCTCCTTTCTCTCTTTGCTGATTTCTTCACCTCCTTGTCTTTTCCTCCATACTCCATCGAAATTCTCTCTTTCAGTCTTGGTGATTTTGAATCCAAACGTCTCTTTTTAATCTGTCTTCTCTCTTCTATGTCAGTCCATGTCTCTTCTGATATCCACTCTGTCTTACTACTATTCCTATAACCTAGAACTTCTTTTCCTGCTTCCTTCATTGCTCTGTTAAAATTGTCGATGGTCAACACTGTCTCATCTTCTAGACCACTAAAGCTATTCCTTAAGGCCAGCCTGAATTCATCTGTCACTTTTGGATTTTTTAGCTTGACCACATCACAGAATTTATTCCTGGAGACCCCTATTCTATTTTTCTTAAGCTTCAATGTCACCTTGGCCACCAGAAGAAAATGGTCGCTGCCAATGTCAGCGTTCCGCATCACTCGCAAGTCCTGCAAAGACTTTTTCCACCGACCGTTGATGATGATGTGGTCAATCTGGTTCTGAGTTCTGCCGTCTGGTGACGTCCATGTTAGCTTGTGGATGTCCTTGTGTTCGAGCAGAGTCCCTCATGTGAGAGAGCCCATGTATATACTTGAAAAAATGTTTTGAAGCCATATCGTTGACTTTTATTATCTGCGGGTCTTTCTTGAGAAGTTCTCTGTTTTCTCTTCTGTGTGTTTGCATCTGTATTTGTTTCTGTTTGTCTATCTTTGTCCCTATTAGCCTTTTGTCCCTACATATATTTTTTACCCCAATAATATGTTTGATCCTATAAACACAATGAAGTCCCAATGTTCAATTCCCTTAGAACTCCAGGTGACATTCCCATTTTAAATTCCCATTTACACCAATTTTCATGTCCCCATTTTTAACGTTAAGGTGTCGCTAAAGTGACCCAATCCTTGTCGCTATGTTCAGTTCTAAATTCACTCCATGTTACATTTCCCCATGTTAAATTCCTCTTGACGCTAGATGTTGCCACGACCTTTTTGATTGAATTTCCCATTGACGCTGGAGTATTCCTATATACTACTAATGATTTTAACTTTGTGATGGAAGAAATTTGCAAATAGGTCCGGAAGATCTATTGGACAGAAGTTAGTTAGAAATGGTGTATATGTGTTCACTGACATTAGTTTGTTAGTTATCTCGAAGAACTCTTTGTAGCTGGAACTCTCCGTGTTCTTAGTACTGTAGTGGGGTAATTTTGCTAAATGACTATGTTTGTGACGTTCTTCTTAGCGGCTTCATAGATTTCTTTACGAATAGTGAGTCTAGTGGTAATCGAAAGCCTCTATGCTTTTCGGCGATGTCATTTAGCAGTGCAAGCATGCATTGACATTGGTTACGAAATATATTCAGTGTATTGTCTAATGTCTGATAATTACAGGACATGTACTGATGACGATATATATATATATATATGTCCTCTCAGGGTTCAGGCTGCAATTTCAATCCATGATTGCCAATTTGGATTAAAATTTTTAAAATCTTTCTTATGATTATGCTTCTAGTACGTAAATAAGAATACAACAGTTAAAGTGTCTTGAAATAAGTAATAATAATAATAATAATAATAATAATCATAATAATAATAATAATAATAATACTAATAATAATAATAATAATAATAATAATAATAATTCTATAAATTTAAAATAGTTCCCCACATTGTCTTCAAGATACATAGTAAGTTAAAAAATAACTGTTTTTAGTTTGTAATGATGTTAATCATGAATTTCCAGTTCAATTTCAGTTTTGAATGTATTATCAATTGCCTCTTTTCATTTGTGTATTCTCTTCTATTCGATCTATTGGATTCCTTCGTTTATTGTGAAAATATTCTACCAGTTCACTTTAAGTTGAAATATTTTGATTATAATACATGCTTGCTACCATATAGAGTTGTTCCCCCATGGTAGGATAATCTTGGTCAGCAATTACCAGTATATGCTGTATTTTTGTATATTTTTGAATTTTAAAAAAAATTCATTTACACGATTCTTTTGAGAAATATTTTTTTCTATATAGCAGTAGAAAGAGGAAAAAGAATAGAAACCTGACAGATTGTAAGTAATATCACAGGAGTCTGACGTTTTGTCAATAAAGTACGGCGAAATGTCTGACAAAATGAAATACCCTTAACAATAACATATATATAAACACAAGGAATGCAAGCGTGACCACAACCCTTCGCTGGATTCAACATTTTCTCACGAGTCTTTAATCGCTTCAGAATCGCAAGAAGACTTAAAAACTACACACATGCATTCAAAAGACAGTTACTTACCAACGCATAGCTCTTAAATGACCATGTCCTGAATCCAACCGGCGAATTAACCTTTTTTTTTTCACAAGTACGGTCACATTAGCCATTGTAGGCTGATCTCCTGCCGGAAGTAGCCCATTCTCTATTAGTTTCTACCCTGCAGTAAATATGCTGAATAACATGATGAAAGTAATTTCTCAAGTTAAAATGTTCATCTTGCTTTTTATTTCAGATTGTATCATTTTATAATTTTATTTAAATTTACAGAACAGAAATATGTAGTAAAAAATGTGGTAGTAGATATAACGGTTGATGACGTCATCACACTTCAAATATTTACGACTGTTGCTGGATCCGGTAACTTTAAAAACACAGATTCTGCGCCGTGTTCGGTACAATTATTAGACACCAACGGATATTTACTGCAGGGTAGAAACTGGTAGAGAATGGGCTACTTCCGGCAGGAGATCAGCCTACATTGGCTTGCACTCCCTGTGTTTATATTGGGCTCCAACTTGGAATACGCCATTTCTCGAGAAATTGCGCGCAACAACTTGGAATTTCTAATTGTTGCGCTATTTCTCGAGAAATTGCATGGCCGTTGGCTCCAACTTGGAATAGCAATTTCTCGAGATATTGCACGCAACAACTTGGAATTACACATAAATCGGCGTCCTTTTACTTTTGTAAATTCTAAGCATTATTTTATATTAGTTTTCAGATATATATATATATATATATATATATATATATATATATATATATATATATATATATATATATATATATATATATATATATATATATATATATATATTTGACCTGATTTTTGTTTTCTGTATTTTTTAAATAACTTTAATTGAAATATGTTTCACAAAATATTTGTATTTAAAATATGTTTCGAAAAAATATTTGTGCTTGAAATATATGTTTGTAAAAATCTTTAATAAAAATAATACTATATTTAAATATAGATGCATTTTGTATACATTGTTTCTTTTTGTCTTCTGCCATTTTTTAAAAATTAATAATTTTGAATAGTATTGTAAATTTAGGAAAGGTCTTGGAACATATTAAACATTTCAAGGGACTATTTATATTGTCCCACTGAACTTAATTGGGCTTATTCCAAGTTGTTGCATGATGCTTGCATGCAACATTTTGGAATTTTGTCCCAGAAAGATGGATTTAAAGGTAGGAAAGGTCTTGAGTGGAGATGTAGCAGAAAATTAATATTTGGAACATATTAAACATCTCAAAGGACTATTATTGCTGCCCAATAGGATAATATTTCACAGCCTAGGGTGTTTAATGTTACTTCAGTGAATGTTGTATGATGCATACATGCCATGTTTTAGAAATTAATCCTTTGAAATACTATTCTAAATCTAGGAAAGGTCTTCAAAGGAGTTGTTGCAGAAATAGACTATTTGGAACATATTGAAGGTCTAAGGATCTTGTTATTGTTGTCCCACTGAACTTAGTTGGGGTAATTCCAAGTTGTTGTATGATGCTTGCATGCAACATTTTGGAATTTTGTCCCAGAAAGATGGATTTAAAGGTAGGAAAGGTCTTGAGTGGAGATGTAGCACAAAATTAATATTTGGAACATATTAAACATCTCAAGGGACTATTACTGTTGCCCGATAGGGTAATATTTCACAGCCTAGGGTGTTTAATGTTACTTCAGTGAGTGTTGTCTGATGCATACATGCCATGTTTTAGAAATTAATCCTTTGAAATACTATTGTAAATCTAGGAAAGGTCTTCAAGGGAGTTGTTGCAGAAAGAAAGAGAGGAGCAAGAACAACAGCAACAACAAAAAATCTGGAAGGAATGAAAGAGGAACTTATGTTTATTAGTTTATTAGTAATTATTGGGTTTCCAATTTTATATATAGTTGTTGCATTTTATTGATTTAGTTGTATTATGTGCGAGGTACCAGAGGATCATTGTCTGCCAAATGCCTAAAATTCATTTTTTCTCAAAAACCAACTAGGTTATTATTTTAATTCTTTTATTTGTTTATTGTTTAAAGCTGTATAAACTTTATTAAAAAAAAACAACATATATATACTTATCAATAGCAAAGTTTTTGATGACAACTGTCTTTTATGATAACTTCAGCCTCAAGGTAGGAGATTCCTTCAGCTGCTGCCATCAGGTGTATCAGCACCTTGAAGTATATGAAGAAATATTAAACAAAAGTCGATTAAAATATTTTATCAAACTTAAGAATTTAATCCAAGGTTTCCATGTACTTTATTTAAAATATATGAATATATTTTCCAAAAGGTACAGTGAGCTATTTCACACCCACCCCAAATACAATATGATGCAGAGCTGTGCACCCCCTTATGATGCTTTACATTATTTTCAGGGATATTTTCAGTATTTTATGTCACCTTTCAGTATTTTTCACAACCAAAAGACATGCATAAACAAAGTGGTTCCACTGGTGGTGTTTCATTCGTCGTAGGTGTAGGAAAAATAGTAAATATAATTGCTTGCTTTTTGTCCTCTTTACCTCAGGAAACAGCACTAAGTCAATTATTTTGGTGTTCATTGGATTCTGAAGCAATTTCTCTAATCCCAATGATTGATTTTAAAAAATGTAATTTGTTCACTCGAAATTACAGAAGACAAGACTTGTGTTGAAAAATAATTGTAAGGAAGTCCTTGGGATGGTTACCAATGTACAGGGAATATGAAATTAAAATATTTAAAAATGATTTTATGCTACATCTACCATCAGTAGTCAATACACTATTACAATTCAACTGTTTTCATAATTTCGCTGGGTCATTCATATTCTCTTCAAACTTAAATTAATAGATGTTATGTAAACATATTTTTTTTATTATTTGCGTGCATCAAAATTAATTTGATAGGTTTATAAATGTTGATTCCAAATATAAACAAAACAAGTTTCAAAGATTTAATCACTGCTCAGCAATTGCTGTTGAGTTTAGAAAATATAGAAACTTCATTTTAGATGTCATTAATACAGTTTATACTATATTTGTACTTTGATGACATTGTTCACAAGTGAATGTCACAACCTGTCTTAAAGTCCACTTTAAACCGATGAAAGCGAGGGAAAAATATACTTACTTTATGCTTTAACTTCGCCAATTTCGCTGACGAATTGTTGCAGAAACCTACAACATCTTGAACTTTCCCATCCAGAAGATTGAATACATTATTGACAAACACCTTTGTCACAGATTTATTTGTGGTCTTGTTGCTTACGTATTTTTCCGTGCAAAACGATTCATAAATATCTATGTCAACATCCTCCATTATTAACATTCTAATGAAACTCATGTTAAGCCAGCAGCTCGGTCTATTTATATCGGTTCGCATGGTCCCGCAATTTCTCGAGAAAAAGCGCAATAACTCGGGATTCCGAATTGTTGCGTTATTCCAAGTTGGAGCCCAACATTTATATATATATTATTGTTAAGGGTATTTCATTTTGTCAGACATTTCGCCGTACTTTATTGATAAAACGTCAGACTCCTGTGGTAATATCGGAAAAGTTTTAATATGTGCCGATAAGAACATATAGTAACTTCATAATACATTATTCAGCGATTCCAAAGCACTGGAGATACAACCATTTAAATGTGAATTAGACGAAATATTTACGGGCAGAATCATCTCAAGAGGCACAATTTAATACATACTGGAGATAAACTGATTTTAATTTAAACTTTCAGACAGCTTGTTTACTCAGAATCGAGATTTAAAAGTGCAAACGAGAATGCAAACTATAGAAAACTCAATGCAATGTGAAGTTTGTCAGAAAATGTTTGCACAGAACACTGGTTTACAGAAGCACATGAGAATACATACTGGAGAAAAACCATTCAAATGTGAAGTTTGTGAGAAAATGTTTACGCAGAGTAGTTCTTTAAAGGCGCACATGAGAATACATAATGGAAAAAAAACCATTCAAATGTGAAGTTTGTGAGAAAATGTTTACTGCGAATAGTAGTTTACAGGTACACATGAGAATACATTATGGAGAAAAACCATTCAAATGTGAAGTTTGTGAGAAAATGTTTACTGCGAATGGTGGCTTAAAGGAACACATGAGAATACATACTGGAGAAAAACCATTCAAATGTGAAGTTTGTCACAAAATGTTTACTCTGAGTTATAAAACAAAACACATGAGACTGCATACTGGAGAAACACCATTCAAATGTGAAGTCTGTGAGAAAATGTTTACTCAGAGTAATCAATTACACAGGCACATGAGAATACATACTGGAGCAAAACCATTCAAATGTGAAGTTTGCGAAAAAATGTTTTCAGAGAATAGTGCTTTAAAGATACACAGGAGAGTCCATAGTGGAGCAAAACCATTTCAATGTTTAGTTTGTGAGAAAATGTTTACACAGAACATTGCATTAACGTTACATATGAAAAAACATACTGGAGAAACATTCAAATGTGAAGTTTGTGAGAAAATGTTTGCACAGAAAAGTTATATGAAGAAGCACATGAGAATGCATACTGGAGAAACACTTTTCAAATGTGAAGTTTGTGAGAAAATGTTTATTGACAATTGTAGTTTATACAAGCACATGAGAATACATACTGGAGAAAAACCATTCAAATGTTCAGTTTGTGAGAAAATGTTTACAGAGCAAAGTGCTTTAAAGGTACACATGAGAGTACATACTGGAGCAAAACAATTCAAATGTGAAGTTTGCGAGAACATGTTTACACAGAGCAGTGCTTTAAAGGTACATATGAGAATACATACTGGAGATACACCATTCAAATGTGATGTTTGTGGGAAAAAGTTTATTCAGAATGGTAATTTAATGGTGCACATGAGAATACATACTGGAGAAAAAGGATTCAAATGTGATGTTTGTGGGAAAAAGTTTACTCAAAAAGGTAATTTAATGGTGCACATGAGAAAGCATACTGTAGAAAAACCATTCCAATGTGAAGTTTGTGAGAAAATGTTTACACAGAAAAGTTATATAAAGAAGCATATGAGAATACATACTGGAGAAAAACCTTTCAAATGTGAAGTTTGTGAGAAAATGTTTATTCACAATTGTAGTTTATACAAGCACATGAGAATACATACTGGAGAAAAACCATTCAAATGTTCAGTTTGTGAGAAAATGTTTACAGAGCAAAGTGCTTTAAAGGTACACATGAGAGTACATACTGGAGCAAAACCATTCAAATGTAAAGTTTGCAAGAACATGTTTACACAGAGCAGTGCTTTAAAGGTACATATGAGAATACATACTGGAGAAACACCATTCAAATGTGATGTTTGTGGGGAAAAGTTTATTCAAAATGGTAATCTAATGGTGCACATGAGAAAACATACTGGAGAAACACCATTCAAATGTGATGATTGTGGGAAAAAGTTTAGTCAAAAAGGTAATTTAATGGTGCACATGAGAAAACATACTGGAGAAAAAGGATTCAAATGTGATGTTTGTGGGAAAATGTTTACTCAAAATGGTAATTTAATAGTGCACATGAGAAAACATACTGTAGAAAAACTGTTCAAGTGTGAAATATGTGAGATAAAGTTTACACAGATCTGTGACTTAAAGAAGCACATGAGAATACATACATTGCATTAAATGTACACATGAGAATACATACTGGAGAAAACTATTTAAATGTGAAGTTTGCAAGAAAATGTTTACGGACAGCAGTGCTTTAAAGGAACATAGGAGAAGATATAATAATAATGAGGACTTTGTATAGCGCCTAATCTTTAAAAGCTCTAAGCGCTTTACATCATCAATAATGATTTAACTACACTACAGAACAACAAATGACAAACAAAGAATGAAATTGGATTAAACATGATTAGGTCGCTAAGTTTGTCCCTGAAGTCGAAACAGTTGAGTCTTGAGAGCACTCTTAAAAGGGAATACGTGTCTTTGTGTCTAATTTCAATGGGCAATTCGTTCCACGTCACTGGGCCCTGGTATGCAAACGAACGTTGTCCATATGACTTTGTTTTCAACTTGGGATCAATGAGTATATGATTATCAGAAGAAGAGCGTAAGGATCTAGCTGGTGTATACACATGGGTGAGGCTGGATAGGTATGTTGGACTGGAGTCTGTTATTGAGATATAGCACGGAGAACAAATTTTGTGTTTGCTATTGTATCGAATTGATAGCCAGTGTAGGGTAGAGAGCAGTGGTGAGGTGTGCTCTGAGCGATGTACTCTAAAGATGATCCGTGCAGCTGTGTTTTGAACTTTTTGAGGTTTCTGGAGTAAATATTGTGATGATTCAGACAGAATTGAGTTACAATAGTCCAGTCTTGGAAGTACTAATGAATACAAAAGAGTTTTTGTGGCATGAACATAAAGATATTTACGAATGGAACTGATGCGTCTCAATTCAAGATATGCAGCCCTGCAGATGTTCATGACTTGTTGGTGCAATGTGAGAGTACTGTCTAGAGCAACACCTAGATTCCGTACTGACTGTGAGAATTTAATGTTGGTATTGCTAATGTTTATTGTCTGAGGTAAAGGATGTGAGTGAGAAAGTCTTTGTGTTGTGATCAGAATAGCCTCAGTTATATCACCATTCATCTGCAGCTTGTTACATGTCATCCATGATTTCACATCCAAAATGCACTTCTCTACTCCATGGATGGTAGCATCAACTTCAGTTGGGTGGCTAGACTTGTATATTTGGGTGTCATCAGCATACAATTGGTGCGACACTGTGTGATGATCTATGACACTTGAGAGTGGCCGAGTGTACATAATGAAGAGAACAGGTCCAAGATATAACATACGTCAACTGGGCTGGAGTGTATTCCATTTGCAGATATAATTTGTGTCCTGTTGACTAAGTAGGACTTGAACCACTGTAAGGCTATATTCTGAATGCCAAATACATGCTGGAGACGGTGAAGTAATTTATCATGGTCTATTGTGTCAAATGCTGCAGATATATCCAGGAGAGTGAGTACTGTAATCTTTCCACTATCCAAAGCAGAGAGAATGTCACTAAATACTTTCAGAAGAGTAGTTTCCCTACTGTGGCAAAGGGCGATATGCAGACTGTACATTGCTAAAAAGACTTTTTGAATTCAAATGAGATACAAGTCGAGTTAGAACAACCTTTTCTAAGATTTTTTATATGAAAGGGAGATTAGAAACTGTGCGGTAGTTCTTTAAATCATTATGGTCCAATGTTGGTTTCTTCAGCAGTGGCTTAACGATGACAGTTTTGAAAAATGATGGGAATTCCCCTGATGAGAGAGAGATATTAATAACATCAGTTAGTGAAGGCAATATTGGTTCTAAGCACTCAAGCAGCAGTGATGTCGGAATTGGATAAAGTTCACAAGACTTTGTTGCACTTTTCATCACGATTGTCTATACTAAATCTATAGAAACAGGTTCAAATGCTCCTAATGGTTGTCCCTGAAATTCGGCATCATATCTGTATGGTGACGAATCAGTTGAAATTGTGCAGTCAAGCGAATCTCTAATGGTTTGAACTTTGTCCTTGATGAAATTTGCAAATTGGTCTGGTAGGTCTAGTGGAGAGAAACTCGTTGGAAGTGAGATATACTGGAGAAACTCCATTTAAATGTTAAGTTGGTGAGGAAAAGTTCATTCAGAATGGTAATTTAATGGTGCACGTGAGAAAACAAACTGGATAAAAAGGATTCAGATGTGAAATTTGTGAGAATGTTTACTCAGAATAGTTATTTAAAGGTGCACGAGAAAACATGCAGGAGAAAAATCATTCAAATGTGATGTTTGTGAGAATATTTTTTACACATAAAAGTGATTTAAAGGTGCACATGAGCATACATAATTGAGAAAAACCATTCAAATGTGAAGTTTGTGAGAAAATCTTGAAACATGACAGAGCTTTCAAAGTGCACATGAGAAAACATTGAAGAAAAACTACTTCAGTGTGAATTTTGTGAGAAAATATTTACTTGGAATGGTAGTTTAAAGATGCACATGAGCATACATACTGGATAAAACCATTCAAATGTGACGCATGTGAGAAAATGTTTACTCATTACAGTCGTTTAAAGGTATACACGCGAAAACATACTGGAGAAATACCATTCAAATGTGAAGTAAGTGAGAAAATGTTAATAAAAGAATGGTAACTTAAAGGTTCACATGAGAAAACATACTGGAGAAAAACCATTCAAATGGAAAATGTGTGTTTACGCAGAATAGTGTTTTAAAGGTGCACATGAGAATACATACTAGACAGAAATCATTCCGATGTGAACAAATGTTTCTCCATAATGGTAGTTTGTTTGTTTTGTATGGTTCAACACCATTTTTCAGCACAATTTTGGCTATACATGACGACCAGTATTAATGGTGGAGGATAAACCTGAACAACCCCTGCAAAGAACCACCGACTCATGAGAAGCTACTGGCAAGCTTTCTCGTATAACTACATTTGCCGAATCTTAGACTTGAACACATGCAGACAGAGGTGACATGGCAGTGGTCCGTAACGGACAGTGCTTTAGACCACATGGTAGTTTAAAGATCCACATGACAAAATATACTTGAGAATACCCATTCAAATGTGAAGTTTATGAGCTATTGTTTACGTCGTAGTGTTTTAAAGGTGCACTTGATAATACTTACTGGAGAAAAAAACATTCAAATTTGTAGTTTTTGTGCAAATGTTTATGCACAATGGTAATTTTAATGGGTATATGAGGTTATATACATTAATGTTTTCACATTAAATGCGAGAAGAAAAAATATTGGGGACTATTTCTGAATACATCATAATACATCGTTTTCCAAGCAATTTCTATTAGCACAATGCATATTTCTGTTCAAAACAATGTTTTCCATTGGTTAATTTGCTCGTGCATGGGCAGAAGGTGAGCTTTTTTAGCAATTTTTTGTTTTGTTTAAAGGACCTATTATTTTTGTATGGAGACTACTTTTTATTGAAAATTAAAAATGCCTAAAAATTAAAAATGCCCAGCAAATCCTGCGTTCTTGCAAAGATTCCAGCTAGTCTGCCTTAAATTTGAGGCCGACAAGTATAAAATCTGGACACAAAAATGGATTCCGACCACAAATAAATTTTGGGTGAAAAAACTGGTCCGAAATTAGATTTTTCCCTCTGTAGTTTTTAGTACAACTAAAATGTTCAGTTTATTTGGTATCATTGTAGAGCTTAATCTGTGTTGCTTTCTATAATACCACTCACTTTAGTAAATCAAACTATCATACGTGACTTTGATGTTACAGAGCTTGGAAGTAGGCAGTAGGCTACTACCTCCTGCCCCATAAATGTTGCGCCAGGGGTTAATGTGTTAAAGGTGCACATGAGAAAACATACCAGACAGAAAGCGTTCATATGTAAGTTTATGAGAAAAATTTTAAGCAGAATAATGATTTAAAGATGCACATGAGAATACAAACTGTAGAGATACCATTTAAATGTGAAGTTTTTAATAGAATGTTTAGGCATAATAATATACTGAAAAAATATGGCCATGCATGTTTCAAATGTTTGTAAATAAACAGTCAAATGTTTTGCTTTAACTCATTCGACCTTGATTCCGTCAATAGGCGTGATCCGGTTTCTGCATTCAGTGAAAAATGCTGCCAGTAGTCGAAGTTAGTTGACTGCATATAATGGCTGATCCTGTCCTTTTTGAATGTATTAGATACAATGTGCTCTGCAAGATTTAGATTGAGACACAAGTTTCTGAGACTGAACCATCAGAAGAAGACAATGCTGATAGCGATGATGATATAGTTCTTGCAGATTTGGCAGATTGTAGACATCATATTAATTTTGTAAATAGTGTATAAATAAGTTGTGAAAGACTCAGACAAATAAAAAAACAATGAGTTAAATAGTAATTGTGAATATTGATTTTTGTTTATAAAGTATAAAGTATATATATATATATTCATATATGTATTGGGAGTTTGGTTAGAAAATTATCAATGCATCAAATAGATTTCGGGAAATGGTTTTCACAATCTCAAACTAATTTCTTATTTAGACAGGCCAAACGCAATGGACTTTGAAAAGTCACAAGCTGAGGATGAAATTATGTGTACAGGAATGGACATTTTATTGCTACTTAGACACAATGTTGAAATTGTTGTACAATAAGTATCAACAGATACTAACTAAATTTAAATTGTGTTTGTTTGCCTCTGAAAATATTTGAGATGAACCAATGCTATCCTTTAGGCGATGATGTCAACCATTGACCAATTGTTCCAGTGTGCAAATAAATAATCAAACATTGTCCATGGGCATTTCTCTTGTCAAGGTAACTGTAAGTCTCAGCCTGTAATTGAGTTAGCCAATAACATAGATTGGTCAGTACAGATTCTACCAATACAAATTTAATAAGGAAAAATTCCCCATAACATGATCTGTTGTCTGCACACTGTGAAGTCAGCCTTACTATTTATCTTGTTTGTCTTAGTAATACTTGTTGCCGTTAAACAATAATTATCAACCTATGTTCATTCTGGATAATGTTTGTATTTTTTCATCATATTTGGCTTTGATACATGTCATTCAACAAGAAAGATTTGACTAAAAATTGTTGCACTGCTTACTAAATAGTTAATCATTAATTATTATGAAAACTTTGTGAGTTGGATATTTTATAAATGGATGTTTTGAGTTTAAAAAATATCAATGAAATGGCATTTAAGCTGCTAATATATGAATCTATTTAAAACTATATTGTGTTGAACATTTGTCCATACAGTTTTGGATTTGAAGGGTCATTTATACAAACATGACATGGTTATTATTGTCCATGATTGTTAATCATAAGATGATGATTCAAGAATTATTTGATACCTATTTTTTTGCTGATGACTGTGGGTTGTACTCTAAGATAATCATTTATAAACATCGTGTTTGCTTTGATATCTTTTCAGGACAAAAGTATTCCCTTGAAAATAGGGATGCCTTATTTTTGTCATGTTTACTAATCTTGGTGTAAAAGACCTGACATTGTGTAGAACTTTAAATGTTCTAGGAGTGAACTGTTGAACCAAATGATCATCTCTTATTATTGTGCCTTAATTGTATTTTATATGTGGGAGAGATAAAGAGAAACTATTAACTTTTGGATTATGTTAAGTATCTAAAATCATAGTAGAATTCAGATATAATTTGAAAGGAATCATTATGTTAATGTTATTAATTTGAGTCACAAAGTACTCATTAACATTTTGGGTTAAATCATAATTTTGAAATTATTGTGAATTCGTTCAGACAGATTCATCAAGGTCATTGACATATCAATACATTACATACTTGAATTCATTTGGATCACCCTGAACTTCTTTTTATACTTTGATGGAATATTTGGGATTTAGTTCAAATTACTGTATTTTCATATTAAGGTTTGACGTTTGTATAAAAGATAAATAAATTAGATTCTTTGTTTTCCATTTTTTCTGTTATTTAGTTTAAAAACAATGTGTGTGTTTATGTGAGAAACCAGCAAGTAGTTTTCCATGGGTTGGTGGTTCTTACCAGGCTTTTTCTTTACCAGTTATACTGGCTTCTATGAATAGCCTATCTTGAGCAGAGAATTGGCATTAAATCCAAAGCAAGAACAACCAAAGTCATAATATACATGCTTTCAAGTACGTTAAATCAAATTAACCCTAGCTTCCTAGGTGGACTGAAGGACTCCATAGTCAGGAAAAGATTGGGTTCCCAAAAGAAGTAAACTGGAAAACCAATTCTAAAGTCAGAGTATCTCTCATCAGCTTCGAAATGATGGTTCCCACAAGAAGAAACTAAATTGGAGTTCCAATTTTAAAGTTTATTACGAGACATTTTAAATCATTGGTTGAAATCTGGAACTAAAATAACTTGTGTACTGTTAAATATATCCTTTAATTCTTTTCTAAAACGTCCTCATAATTATTTTAGACTAGTAATAGTTAGGTTTCTTTATCATAAAATTGATCAAGAGTCAATAACTGGAACTATTTGAGCAAATATTTGAAAATATCGAACCGTACCCAAATATCACATCAGTTTCTTTTTACTGCTAATCAGTGGATATATAGAGATAATCATAACGTTAACGTCAATATAGCTGTCTCGACTCTGTCCAACATTATGTACCACAAGAACGGCAATAAGCAATTTAAATTAATTTTAAATTCACTCGGTTTCCACGTGATGTTTTTGAATGCATATGATGACGTCATTGATTCAAGGACCATATCTCTCAATTCCAGACGTTCACATGTCAATAAAGGGTTGAATGTTTTGGAATTTTTTTTTTATATCGAATGACATCTATTTTTCTTGATAAAGTCATTATTGATTCGCAATGCCGTAAATTTGTTTGCTATTTCGTCTTTTTTGGGAGTGGAAATACCAAAATCCTTTCGAAAGGGCGAACTTTGGTCTATCTGTTGCATTTCCAGTTGTGACCGTCCACTGATCTATTTTTCCTTTTTTTTTTTAAATCGTTCAATTTTCTATAATCAGTACTTTCCGTTGGAGATCATTCCCGCTTGAAAGGATGCATCACATAAGTAAGTTGTTTCACAGGTTTAGAAATCTGCAATTTCAACATCATGGTATATTTTGTTTTTCATTTTGAAGCATCAGTAAACATATGCTCGTATTCATATAATAATTGTTTTAGTTCACTCTTTACTTATGACTGTCAATCGGAACGTTTCTGGTCCGGATTATTGAATATTTCTAAATTAGGAAAATTCTCCGTGTATGCGACATGAACAACTCAACTGATTTATGTCAATCAAACTATTCGCATAACAGAGTAATATTACAAATAACTTTGTTGTTGTCGCCTTCCAGGAGAGTTACTAATATAATTTGATTCGCAATATTTTTTTCTTCAGCTGTATAAGTACTAATACTTGGACAAAATATGATGTTGAGTTATGCGCAGGACGAGAAAGAATTCTATCACCAGGTCAAAAACTCCTTTCTGTTGTCATTCTGTCACACATAAGGTTCATTTGAAAATTGACAGGATCTGTAGTATATCAAAATAACACAACCGGCAAGGAAAATGCGTATTTTTTTTTATTTGGTATTTGATTTTTTTCCTTTTTCATTCAACCTTCTAGATTTTTATATTTGTTTAGATGAATTTCTCACCTCTTGATTCCATCGTTTATTAAGGTCAAACTATTTTTTTTTAAATTTCAGAGCCACATATACATTTTCTAAGCAATTCCAAAGTGTTTGTTTCAAAAATTTTCTTTTCTCTAAAAAACTAGATGAAAATATTTATTAGTTCTTGTTTTACCAAGATACATCTACTTCCGACATGTAATAATTTGGCGGATCAATTAGAAAAGGCAAACGTTTTCGTCATATTCTTCCTATGTACTTTTTCAATGACAATATGTATATCATGGGGTATTTAACCCACTAATTTGTCTGACTGACTTTGGTATGGCATGGCCGGGGATCGAATCCACGACCTCCCGTTTTCGCGGCGGATGCACTAACCACTATACCTCTTGCAATAAAGAGCGGAAACTGATAGTTGCTTAGATCCACGGATTTCCATCGTCTAGTCGCCAGCTGGCACCCGGTTTGATCCAAATTTACTATAAGACAGTCCGGAATATTGTGATGTTTCACTACAGTGTTAACTTTCTCTAAGAACGCTTTCTTAATCTCTTCAAAATTGTGTGACAGCTGTCTTACGTTTTTCGTGTATTTCCGTGTAACAAATCCAATATGGCGACGTAGTGACCTTGGATTAGATAGTGTATGTCTATCTTGCTGTTTTAACCTTATGTATTGGTCACTCATACCCGGTACAGTGATCTCACTGATTGTACAACTCAGATCTCTACTGCATTTGCTGGTTGCCTTGGCAACACCATTATAGATGGAGTATGAGGCTGCCTTTGCCCAGATTTCCTCGTTATAACTGTTATACTCTCCTTGCTTTCCTTTCTGGGAGACAGACTGTGAAGCAGGGGTTCTACTGCGTCATTAGCTGCCTGATAAGCAAGCACTTTCGCCGGAGTTTCAGCTTCAGACGGCTTTGGTAGTCCAAAAACTGGGGTTTTGGGGGTGTAAGTTCAATTTTACCACTCTAAAACCACTATGTTGACGCCGTGATAGAAATGTACTAATAGTGCAACTTGATGGTGGTTTAAGAAATCATTCATATGTACTTTAACTACGATTGGCCTCGTTTTGTTGACTGCGTCGGCTTCCTTTGATGTAGAAAACTCAAACGAAAACGTGGCTAAACTGATAAATCTTGACGGTTGTTTTTTGTGCTCAGAGATGGAAGTATTGTTTATTGTTGTTGGCATAGTCGGCTTCGTCTGATGTTATTCACTTTGTCAACAGCACGGTGTAAGTATTAGACATACCTGGTCTTTGATTTCTTCCTATATAGGTGGTAGTAATGTTTTTAACATTAATGTGACCGCCGTTTGCGTCGGCATAGTTTTAATATTTTTGTATTCTTTAGTATGGGTATTTTTATATGTTAAACCATGAACTTAAATTTATACTAAAATGCAAACTTCCACAGGCAAAACCACGTATTCAAGTACCAACGAAAATACATTATTTTCTTCAAAATACATAACCATGAAAATTTGAGCCTAACAAAAATAAATGATACTACGGTAGTTGCTTTTATTAGCTCCTAATATTAGGACGGCCATTTTTAGCAATACCTTTGAGATCGCTTGAAATTTTCTATACCAATCTGGCGACTGATGAATCTTCCATCCTGCCTAAGGTAGGTATTGCTGTACATATATTTGATCACATTGTAACCAAGGATGGCAGAGTTAACAAATCTGTGACAAAAAAAAGGTGCAATAAGGTCCATTCATCCTAACTGACAGGTATTTCGCCCCGTCTCCAAATTGAACAGCTTGTTCCACCCACTAATCGGATGCTATGACTAACCGATTTACAGTAGAAACAGTGACGCACCCCCCACCCATAGACTCCTCTGTATACTTTAACTAGACATAAGAATACCTGGTAGCAATCAGGTTCTCTGAAGCAAGGAACCATTTACCCCAGTATCTCAAAAGAAACTCTGTGAGGTCATGCCATCCAATATGTCAATTAAAACACAACTGTATGTAACTAACAACTCGTTTTGTTTGACTTCGGTTTGCATGTGATATAAAATATAACATTGCCCATTATTATGCTTTATGGCCCCTTTTCCTGGATTAACATTTGAGTAGCTTTATCCCACGTTTCTATGAAACAACCAGCAGCTCTTGTGACATAGCTGTGAGCAGTATAACGTTTTGTGGCACAATCGCACTAAAGAGTTAATGAATTTGTCTGGTCACTATGTACATTTAAATAACTTGGTGTTCACTATTTCCCCTTTAACCTTGGATGATGGCAGTTGCGGGTTTGATCCTTGCCCGAGTCATACCAAAGACGTATAAAAATCGTGCATTTGGTGCATAGGATTAAAACATAGTGCTAAGACTGGTTGGCCGGATAGCAGAATAAGGTGAATGAAATGGACATCATGCTACACGTCTGCGGCATGATGCCCCTGTGCTAGACATCACTATAAACTGTCACCTAGCTTGCAAAGGTTGTAGGGCTATAACTGGATATATTTTAACGTTACGTTGTGTAAATCAAACTCTCCAGCTCGACCATTTCCGTTACCCTGTTGTTTTAGAATTACCATGCAGCTTATCTTAAGTTATTCTGAACTACTGTACCTCAAGCTGTGTTTGCAAAATAAATATGTTCCTGCCATCCAACAGTTTTTGCATCAAGAAAATTGTGCTCTAGGTTTAGGAGCTTCTGCAGGCATCAGTTTGCATGTTTATATTATTCCGCTCATCTAACTGGGCCTTCAACTCCTTTGCGTTAGACGAGAACAAAACTATCCCGCTATTTTTAATCGGGCTTTTCAATTTCCGTATTTAGGATGCTGTTTATACTATTCAAACTAGAATATTTTACTAACTTGACGTTTGGACTCCATGGAAAAATGCTATTCAACGTCTGCACAAGCTCTTTATCCTGGACTACATCGATTGCAACTTAATGACCAGTATATATCGCATGCAGAAACGCAATTTGCTCTAATTTCGGGTCATCAGGTATACTTTTTGTCTCCTTGGTAGCAAACAAGAAGCCACTCGAATATAGTCAACATGAAATATACAGCCTAATCAATACATTAATTAACAATACATGGCAAACCGATTGGAATCAAAATCACAAAGGGAGAAAATTATACAATGCCATCAAGGAAGTAAATAGAAATAGAAAACCACATATTTGCACAGGCTATGAACAAGCAATAATCAATCGAATTATCTTAGGCAAAACGAAACTGCCAAAAGGCTTTGCAAAATACATATGATTTTTCTCACAAATTGCTACAATTGTAACACCCCAGAAGATTTACACCACGTCTTCAAGAATAATCGTGAAGGAAAGGGACAAATTCAGATCCGAATAACAAATCATAGTCGTCCCATACACATACCCATAAATATTTCAATTAACAAATAGCAACTCCCAAACAATATTCAAATATGTAGTTGAATATTTTAAACTATATGACTACTAGAGAGAATTTAGAAAATAGGAAAAAAAGAACATAATAGGGAAAAAACCAACAACAGCTTACGACAAAATCTAATACTAGCTCAAACCAAAAGAAATCATCAACAATGAAAGCCTCTTTAAGGGATGGAAGCATCACCAGTAATGAGCAGGTTGGTGTCAACCGTCCTTGAAACCCACATATTCTACGGTGGGCATGAGATGGCCAAGGCTTGTACATTGAGCAACCAAACCGAAATTTAAAGATGCGACTAACACTATAAACAAAATAGGTAGACCAAAAGGATTACATAAAAACTAGTAATTGATTATTTCCGAGGTAGACAACCAAAACGAAAGCCTCTTTACCGAATGGAAACACAACCAGGAATAAGAAGGTAACCGTCCTTGGAACCCACGTACACTACGGTGGGCATGAGATCACCAAGGCTCATACACTGAGTAACCAAAACCGAAAAATAAAGACGCGAGTAACCCTAGAAACAAACTAGGGAACTTAGAAACATTACTCAAAGCCCTTTGAGTAATCAAATCACTCCAGGAATAATAACAAGTCAACAATATAGATGAAAGATAAAGTAAGAGGATTATAAAAATAACAAGGAACAGATAATGAAGACAATTCGTGAATAAAAACACCATGTAAAAAGCAATAAGAAACAAACAAATAACAAAATATAGGTTAAAGAAAACAGCCCATATAATAAGTATAGGAACCTACCCTCACTCTTCTTACCTTTTCTAACTTTCCTCTACATACAGCCTCATTGATAGCAAATAATAATTAACAATACGTAACAAATTCTAAAGTCAGAAGGCCAAAAATTAAATATAATTAGATGGTCTGAGACCAGACTATCATAAAATTCTGTCCCCATATTATTGTCCCAATTTAGACAGTACAAGGTTGTCTAAAAGACCCAGACAAGGCTGCAATTCAATTTTATCTAACTTTATGCACACATACCCACAACTCAACACTATAAGGGCCGACGCGGATGAGGCTGTATACTCTAATAAGTCAAAACAGCGAAGAGTTCATCCACTTTGGGAGGGGGTGGGGTTGTTTGGGTAAAGGGACATCACTGCTGGATCAAAACAGGACAAACCTCACCAGAGAAACAACTTTAAAGAACACAGGACAAAGGAAAATTATTTTTATTCCGAGGGAACAACCATATGCGTGGACGCCATGAGAACAAGATGGCAGCCTGACATTAGGGGCTACTCAAACAGACACGAGAAGGCGACACAGAAAAGAATCCGACTGCTTTCATTGCCTTGTTAACAGGGTCCTTATTTGGTACGAGAACCCTTCTATTTCACGAAACCTAGCTTACCAAACATTGGCTATACTTATTTATGTCGCATATACATCTTAGTATTAAAAACTTTTAGGTGTTTAATACATGTATACTTTGTACTAGAAATATTGGGAAGTTAATATAGTTAAACAAATTTTACGACTTTATGAATTTGATTTAATTGCATAGGTGGCTCACACATTATTGGTATTTTCCTCTCCATTAGTAATAACTGAGCCAGATTTGAATTAAGAAAAGAATCACGACGTTGCGGGTTGTACGATATCATTGGTCTTTTCTTGCCACAACTCTGATAGCTCCAAATAGCGAAGATGTGAAACTAATTTCCACTACCTGCACTTGTGCCACTGCAGACCACTGACGCTCCTAATTGGATGTTAGGATGAGAGTGTGGTGGGTCTATTCCCTCTCACCCAGGATCCTCCATTCAGGTAGATGGTTACTTAATAGCAATACCGACGACCAATATAAATAGTACCACTTGAGTACATATATGCTCGGGAAATGCGGCATCATCCCTCCCCCTCCCCTCATGAGTCATTAAATATCCAGCTTTGGTGGAAACTTAAAACAGTGATACATGCCCCTAGTGGGCGATACAGCACTATAATTCAAAATTCACTATAATTCAAATTCATCATTAGCAGCAAAGAAGACATTTTGGCACAGGTCAAGAGCGCTGATAACACATCCCATTACCTCTTCTTCGAACTCTGAATGACAACGCAGTTGTTGATACAACTCTCTTGTTGATTTCTCTTCAAATATGCGCACGAATAATACTCCAAATAGTGTATATTGCGACATCTTAATGTCCTTTCGGCACAAGATGAGATCAATCTTTTCCATGATTTCTGTTCTAAATGAAGACAGTACAAGCTTGATCATACTCCGATTTCACACTCAAAAATTTAGTTTTCGCTTAGTTTAGACTTGTCGTGCCGCTCCAAACCTGGCACGTTACCTTCTTAGGCCACAAGCAGAGGATTGTCTCTTTGGTCAATTTGGCGCATATTCTTCCACCAATCCGAGTAATTTGGATTACTGCGCTTTCCTTAATCGCGACTAGTTGATCCACTTTTAATATTTCTCAAGTGATGTGCCATTTCTAAGGACAACCTTGCTTTTACCGCTATCACTCAATTAAGGCATGTAACATCGTCTAGCTTGCAGCAACCAGTTAAAATCTGGATTTCAGTAAATTCTTTTATTTCTTGATTGATGATACTATTACCATATCAAATGTTCACAATACGATTTTTAAAGATGGTGTCTTTCTTACAAAAGGTTGTTGCTATTGTAGGGTTTAAAGCCATTTTTCAGCACACGATAGAATATACATGGTGGCAAATTATTAATGGTGGATGACGAACCCGAGAAAAAAAAAAACAAAAGGAACCACCGACCCACAAGAAATTGCTTTCTCACATACCCACGTTGGCAGAATCTGAGACTCCAACCCACATAGACAAGAAGTGAGATGGCAGTGATCAGTTACGGAGAGCACTTTAGACTACTCGACCATTCGGTGTCCCTCTTCCAAAAGGTTGGAGTCCCATCATGAAAAGAATCTTGAGAAAGCGATATTGTTTCCTTACAATAATTTTGTAACCAATTAAAATTTTCATTCACAGCACTACGGTATATAACATTAAAAAAAAATTAACATTATAATAAAATAATGAAAATCAATGGCAATTCAGAACAGTTATAGTTGTAATTATTGATGTTATACAAATTCTCAGTTGTTTAACTATGCCCTTCTTCAACTTCATGAAGGAAACAAAGAAGCAATTTCGGATTCTATTTCAATTTATTTAATTAACTTCATTCCATTTCTAATGAACATTTAGTTAATACCCTAAGTCTTAATGTTTTTGTTTTGCTATTAGGGTATAACGCCATTTTTCCCGGAACCCGGGAAACCCCGGAAAGAACCACTGACCCACGAGAAGCTACTGGCAAACTTTGTCACATGCCCACATTGGCCGAATCCAAGACTCGAACCCACGAAGACAGAGGTGAGATGATCGTGATCCGTAAAGGACAGCGCTTTATAAACACTCGGCCTTTCGGGACCCCCACTGAGTCTTGAACTTAGCGGTAAATAAATAAAGTTGCCGATGGAAATGTACACATATTTTCATGGCTCTATGGGCTTAAACTAAATAACAGAGAGTGCAAAACCCAATATATTTAGTAAACTTCTACAAATGATTTAACTGCCCAGAATACAAAGTGAAACTTTGAAAGAAACTTACATTAGTGTAAGGCCTTTTTGGTCCTTAAGGGCGCTACATATAATTGTACATAGTAAAATAGGTTGATGTGTTATACAAGGTCAAAAGTTCGGGGTTGGGGCGATGGAAGAGGGCTGATATCATCAACATAAAAGCGAAAACAGTTTGACAATGTGTAATGAATTCTAAAAATAAATAAATAAATAAACAAATAGGAAAGAACTATAGTTGTAGTGAACAACCAGATTATGTAATTTTAATAAAACAGACTGTACGGGGTGGAGGTGGGGAAGGTGCTGTCAGGTGTGGTAGGACACAACAGTTACAATCTATTTAAGATGGAACAAATCTATTATTATTGTTTATTCGATGTTGTAATATGCTATTCCTAAAGATCCAAAATGTACTCACTCGACGCTTTGCTCTAACACTTCGAATTCTGGCGCCGACTGTACTCGTCAGTTGTCTCTCTACAATGACAGCACTCTCCTATTTATAACCTTCCCCCAGACACCACATAAAACAATTTAGCCAATCGCAGAATACACGGTAATCCATGTAACCAATCAGTGTCTTGTATTGTGTGCCATGCATTGTAAACGATTCAGTTTTGTATGGTATACATTACATTATAATAGGTAATTGAATGCTGTAGGGCTTGTCTATGAAATGAATAAGAATAGTTTATGAGCTAATGTTTACGTGAAATGAAACTTTATGATGATAACTTTAAGTCTTAAATAATAGAGCTGATTCATGTAGACGTGGGTTCTGCTACACGCGGGTTCACTAAAACATGCAAATTACTTTATTAGTAGTACCTTACTGTCACTAGAGAGAATAATCGCAAATGCCGAATATAGAATCTCGACTCGTGCAAATCCAAAATGGAGGACATCGTGATACAGTGATATAGGTGGACTTTTCCCGTAATGATTTTGTATGCATTTTACATAAATTACAAATAGTAATAGTAAAAGAGCATAATAAGTGTATCAGATAAGCTAAATAGTACGCTCAGAAAACTTTATGACGGACCTTTAAAAACGTTTTACTGAAATAAACCTCTACCTCGAAATTAGGTTACACATGTTAAGATGCGTTGTCAGGATTGGCTGTTAGTTTGACAGTCCATTTACATTATAGATACATATCGTTGATATGCTTTGTAAGTGAACATTTTAAGTCGAAGCGTGGTTATTACACTATGACTCTTCCAAGATTAGAAAGTTAGGTCATCACAGTAGACTCTAAACTCTAAATATTAGCTACGTAATATGTTGTTTGCACACGGCACCTTCAATCTGCAAGCACAGACGAACATTAAACACACAATAACAACAATTCTACTACTAAGGAAACCATTTTGGATACTGCTTATATATTGACTGTCCTTTTCGTATCTTTTCTCAAAGAGATAATATTTAAGTGAATCTGATTAATGAAACATAATTCGGGTAACAAACTAATGTGTTGTGTGCTGACTTCGTATCATAATTCTAGAAGATTGTTGTTCCAGTGTTCAATGCCTATGTCCAGTGCAAGATAGGCTATACATGGCAGCCAGTATAACTGGTGAAGGAAAAATCTAGGAAAGCACTGGTAAGAGCCACAGACCTACAGAAGCTACTGGCAGTTTTCCCACCTACCCACATTGACCCAGCCCTTAACTCAAATGCATGCAAGCAGTGGTGAGTAGGTAGTAACTGGTAAACATGGTAAGCGCTATAGATCACTAGGACATGTGCATATATATGTATCCAGGTATGTGTATGTCTATATTTATGTACATTGGTGTATAACCGGTATATTATAGCTGGAAATCATGAACAATTTTGTAATGCACTATTTCTATGTTCACCTGGCTAAGTACCATGGCAGGCAGCAACTGTATTAGAGACTAACAATTCAATGTATTAGAGACTAACAGTTCAATGTATTAGAGACTAACAGTTCAATATTTTGGAAAAGGAGCGTGACAAGTTCTTATTGCTGTCCATCAATAGATGAACCCTCTATCTTGCTCTCATTTATTAGCAAAAATACGCTCATTAGCATTAATTAGCACTGATTATATCCATGATATTATTTTCAACAGAATATTAATTAGCATGAGATTAAATAAAATAAGATATATCTTCTTTTATATAAATAAAATCAAATAAATCTCATATAAATCTCCCCAAATAAATCTCAGCCACAAAGCAGAAAATTAAATGGCCCTTATCGTATATCAGATATATATATATATATATATATATATATATAACGTATATATGTATGGTCTGTTTGTTAAGCAGCAATCTTAAAGCTGTAACTGAAGTGGTATGATTGTAACCATATATATATATATATATATATATATATATATATATATATATATATATATATATATATATATATATACACATACATACATACATACATACATATATATATATATATATATATATATATATATATATATATATATATATATATATATATATATATATATATATATATATATATATATATATATATATATATATATACATACATATATAGTGTTGATCATAAAGCCTAACATTTTCTATGTACACTATTATATATAACAGACAATGAAACTTTGTTTGGATGATATCATCTGAGGAGGACATTTCTCAGCTAGGGCCAGTAAACATGTATGTTTGTACATATATATATATATATATATATATATATATATATATATATATATATATATATATATATATATATATATATATATATATAATTAAGTTATTAAAATACAGTACAGAATTCAAAAACCCTTTCCTGTTCCATGTGACATATGCAGTAAATCCCAACTGTAATAATAATACTAAAAATATAATAATTAGACTATGATTCTGATACAATTATCATAATTTAACATACTTTCAAATAATTCTAAGGATTTACGCACATTTACTCATACTTACTTTGAAAAAGAGTGAAAACAAAATTTTGCAGAGTGAACTTAGTACTCAAATATGAATATATAAGTACTCTAAAATACATAGAGAAATAAGCATGTAATGCAGTCCAACTTTAATTAATTTTTCCCTCTCACCTCCTCTCTCTCTCTCTCTCTCCCCTCCTCTCTCTCTCTCTCTCTCCTCTCCCCACCTCTCCCCCTCCTCTCTCTCTCTCTCTCTCTCTCTCTCTCTCTCTCTCTCTCTCTCTCTCTCTCTCTCTCTCTCTCTCTCCTCCTCTCTCTCTCTCTCCTCTCCCCTCCTCTCCCCTCCTCTCACTCTCCCTCTCTCTTCTCTCTCTCTCTCTCTCTCTCTCTCTCTCTCTCCTCTCTCTCTCTCTCTCTCTCTCTCTCTCTCTCTCTCTCTCTCTCTCTCTCTCTCTCTCCACATTTTATTGCCATTCCTGATTTACATATTCATTCACGTATGCAAAAGAGCATTGCATATAAATTATTATACATTATATTGTGGGTTTTTGTGCGCAAATGTCAAAGCAATAAAAGTACATTCTGTTCTGTTATTTTATGTAATGGTGCTGTCAACAATTCTACACCATGGTTCATATTGTCACAAACAATGTGAACAAAATATAATTATCAACTGCTTGGCTATCACACGACAACTCACTCATGATGATGTCACGCATACTAACTTCATTGATCTTCAACCAGGTTGCTATTTTATTGCATCAATATAGCACGCGACATTCAACTGTATTTAAACTGGGACACACACACTGCTTAGTCTTACCTAAAAATGATTCTGTTCTTAATCTTTGTTGTAGTGTTGTGTTGTAGTGTGCACTTTTTGATAAGATTTTAAAGCTCGGAGTCTAGAACTCTATTTTGTTGAATTACGAGTTCCACCAACAAAAGTTACAATTCCCTCATAGAAACATATATGGGCATCCCAGAAAAAGTGGCTAAATGTCCATATGAGAAGAATGAGTGGTTACCAATGGGCAATTCTTCAAATTATTTACACCACTGACATATAACTATTGTTTACCCATCAGAGCTAGACTGATTTTTGTCAATGCAAGGAAAGGTCTTTTACAAGCACAATTACCAAATAAGAAGCTATGAGCAGTTGAGGAATTCAGTGAAAAATTATTCCTTTATGTTTATAATATACATTATCTGGTACCACTCTACCAAATCATTTTACTGTCAACTTCACATTTCTATGATTGATATATATATATATATATATATATATATATATATATATATATATATATATATATATATATATATATATATATATATATATATATATATATATATATATATATATATATATATATATATATATATATATATATATATATATATATATATATATATATATTGTTACGTATCTTTGATTTGGGTCATTTATTTTTTTTTTAATTGTTTGTTTGTCAGATTCAAATTTGACATTTTAAGTTTAAGATTCATTCATTGGGAGAAATTATTTTTAGAAAGTGGGATGAAATGTACTCTTAAGAATAAACACCAGGTGTTGACCTCATTTTTGACCTGGCTTCAAAGTTGCAAACAAGCTTTTAAAATGATTGGTTGGTTCCAAGGACATTATGGAGCTTTGTTATAAACATCTTTCTATTTTTAGTTGGGTTATACGGTGTGTACCTGATTTTTCGAACGAAAATTTGTTCTAAAAGATTTATAATATATAAATTATGTTTTGGTGCGAACTATTTAGTAGAACTTGGGCTGTTAGAATATTAAGTTGTGTAGTTTTGAGTTATTTTAAATTACCTTGTATTGGAAATTATTTCAATTCATTTGGATCAAGAGGATTTATTTTCTTATTTATCTGGAAAAGAATTGTGCTCATAGAATTTTATTACCAAGAACTGACTTCATCACGTGACATCGTCTTCCATCTTGGATACTTCACTTAGATTCGAACTTGGAATTATTTGGACATTTTATTACCAGGACTTTTGCAATTTCACTAGTAAATTATATTTTGAATTATTTTTGGATTAATTTTGGAATTGATTCTTGAAACCGTAAGTTTATTTTTCTTTTATGGAAAATATTTGTGCTCAATAAATTGTTTATTAATTTTTTACAAGCTTGTTATTTTCACTCTTTCTTTGTTACTGTTTATTTGAGCCTAAGCACGTAACATAGAAATTGGGACCTCGTCCGAAATTGGGATCAATTGGAATTTGGCTAGGAATTGTTTCAGTGAACTTCTGTTTTAAATTTGAATTCCCCTAGTTTTTTAATTTTTTAAAAAAATCTTTAGTGAGATTGAACGGCTTGTATTAAACTCATATCTATGGTAGAAATATTTCTTTCTAATTCTACTCGGGAACAATTCGATCTTTTCAGAAAAGATGAGTTGATTCAACTTGCCATAAAATATGATCTTTTTGAAGTTAAGGCTTCTTTAATGAAACAAGATATCAAAAATATTTTGGTCCAATATTTGGTAGAAAAGAATGTTTTGGAAAAAAGTGTTTTGATTTTGTCAGCAAGTCTGCTTCAGACTGACATTAAAATAAAGAAATTAAAATTAAAATTCAAGATGGAATTAGAGTTGAAGAAGCTGAAATTTCAGGAAAGGGAGAGAGAAAAACAATTACAATATGACAAAGAGAAAGAAAGACAATTATAATATAAAAAAAAAGAGAGAGAGAGAGAGAGAGAGAGAAAGAGAGAGAGAGAGAGAGAGAGAGAGAGAGAGAGAGAGAGAGAGAGACAGGAAAGGGAGAAAGAAAGACAATTACAATATGACAAAGACGAGAAAGAAAGACAATTTGAATTACAAAAAGAGCAGATGCAGATTCAGTTACAAGAAAAACAAATTGATAAAAAGAGAGAAGGAAGAAAGGGAATATCAATGTACAATGAAAGAAATAGTGCTGGCAAGTGTCAAACACCTTCATACTTCAAATCCAAATTTAAGTTTTGATTTAGCAAGAAATATTAGATTAGTGCCCCCTTTCAGAGAAAATGAAGTAGACAAATACTTCATTCGTTTCGAAAATGTTGCAGAAAATTTAAAGTGGTGAATGGAACATTGGACTCGTTTATTGCTTTACTCACTGGTAAGGCTAGTGAGATTTACACTTCACTGTCTGTTCACCAAAGTGGTGACTATGATGTGGTTAAAGAATGCATTCTAAGGGGTTATGAGTTAGTCCCTGAAGCTTATCGGCGAAAATTCAGAAATTACAGAAAAGAAGCTGAACAATTTCATGTCGAATTTGCTAGCGAAGAAGAGCAGTTGTTTGATAGATGGTGCTTAGCCAAGAAAGTCGAACAAGATTATCAAAATCTCAGGCAAATTATATTAATTGAAGAGTTCAACATGGCAACATGTGAAATCATATTAATTCATATCTAAATCAAATTTGATATATTTATGATTGTTTATAAATGTGGCACACTTGGGTGAAACTGGTTCTGTTGTGCTAAATAACTCTTACCCCTGACTAGTTCCAGCAGCGTTATCTCTTTTAAATACAATGGAGTACCTAGTTGTGTCCTTGTAAAATCGACAATCGAAGATTGTCCTCTGTGACAGTGTGTGACCTGCATGCTGAAGTAGGATAGAAAGTATATTTATTTCACAAAACGTTAGCATTGATGTCTATGGAAAAACAATTGGTACCGTGTTACCTAAAGGGAAGAACAGCCTTATATGGTCTCCATAGAACAGCATATCACGTGGGTGGTATTTACGAACTGTATTAGTTTGATGTAGGAAAACAAATGGATGCTGAACATTTTTTGTTAAATATTGACAGTCTTTTGAGGATAAAATGTATGAAATCTTCAGAAAATATCACATGTTAGCTTTATATGGGGACTTTAGTAAATATAGGTGTAACATAAAAGCTCAAAGATTAGTATACATGTAAAAAATCATGTTATGTCAAAACAATATCGTTGATTTATGCCAAATCTTACATGCACAATATGGCAAAAAACAACTATCTTGTAAGGCATGTCATAGACCAGGAAAGAGGACACTCTAGGATCACTTGTAGATATAACACTTGTATCATATAGAATATTCTGGTATGAGTAATTTTAGGAAAATTATTAACCATATGGGTATTCCATCCCATTCTGATATTAATTTTCTGCTCAAATTGTCCAACCTTTGTACATTTTCCTACCTTGAGATGTTTAGTTAAGTTAAATCACTCTTGAAGTGTCCACTACATATTGAAGCCTGAATTTTAGGTTCTCACTTTATCATTAATGTATTTTTGAATAATTTAATTACATTTAAGTTAATACACGTGTTTAATAACTCCATATTATTCTAAGTTACATGGATAATATATTGGAGGAAATTAAACCACACCTTACGTATATCATTCAGTTATCGCCCTTATACCAGACATAACATTTCAAGAAATGCAACTCATCGTTTCAGTGATTAGTTTTGAAAAAATATGAACGACTTGTGATATATTATATTAGCCCCCTCCCCTCCTCCAGTCTTGATGCAAATATAACTAGAAGTAATAATTTCTCACAGTAAACTTTACAAGTTTTAAAACATAAGGTTTTGTTTTGTTTAGTTATTACTCTGCTTAACTGAAGCCCATTATTTTTAATTTCTTATGTAGAAGAAATATAAATTATATGCATCTATATTATCAACATTATTCACCCTTTATATTAAATTGGAATGAACATCACTTCACCTAAAATTTTGGTGCCTGTAAGGGATGTTATGGCACATGTGCCTTTAAACTCTCAATGTCATCGTCCAAGGCAATGTCATCAAGCTTCCACTTCTCATTTTTGTAATTCCTGCTGTTGTCTCATTTAATTTTTTGATCATAAGCTACATCTCCCGTTTAGATACACACTCTCCTCCTGTCTTTAACTTCACTGGACTCGCTATACTTATTGTTTATCTTTGGCATTTTTTGTATTTTATTCCCCAAATTTCACCCCAAATCCAACATAGCCGCTTAGAATCTGTGATTTACATATTGCATCCATTTTGTTTACTACACAAAGTATGTAAGCTTTCTATTGCAAAAGTCAAACGTCGATTCAACACTTCACATAAGATATTGCCTTCATTGTTTAATTTATTATATATATATATATATATAATAATATAATATAATATAATATAATATAATATAATATAATATAATATAATATAATATAATATAATATAATATAATATAATATAATATAATATAATATAATATAATATAATATAATATAATATAATAATTTATCTAACACAGGCATTAAGTAATTCTCTTGATAATATCACTTGACCTGATTAAAATAAATTTGCTTGACATATTTTGTTGAAACGTTAATTATTTTGACACAGCCACCCCATCTAGAAATACAGTTAACGCTTTGGACATCAGCACAAGTTTTACAGGTAAGATATATATGGGCCTTCGAATAAGTTTGCTTCGTAAATGTTGCAAAGGTCTCATTTGTTTGATTAAAGTTGACATTATTTATTTATTTTATATTTTTTAAATTTATTTTTCATAAAAATGCATTATACAAAATAAAATATTAATAAAGCTATTTATTTATATTTATCCATAAATTATATATGATGATTCTGTCATATTTCTTGATACTGGAAAAGATTAGGCTTAAGGTGTTTTTTGGCGGTTTCTTTTATGCTTTAATCATTTTGCAGCGCGTTGGAGAACGTACATGGACCATATATGTTAATGAAATAGAAACTTCTGTAAATTAATTTTCTTGGATATGTCTCTGATTTTAAATATAAGCTGTCAAAGGCGTCTTAAGAAGAGATACAGTAATCTTCTTCTATAATCATTAATGAAATTTAGGTGTGACATAATAAAAAAGAAAGTTTTCACCCTGGTGTCAAAATTATCGCGCTCGTGCACACACCTCAAAATCATCTTCTGCCTAAGTATAATTCTTATAAATCTGAAGACAAAACAACAATGCGACTCAAATTCTATTATTAGTACTCCTGGAAGGTGAGCACAGCAACAAATTTGTAATAGGGGTATGTTGATAGACATATCCCTGATAATAGTCAACCATTTTGGTTGCGCCTGTCGCAAGAATGGAGAATTTGAATGAATTCAAGTAGACAGATTGCAGTGACTTTGGTTTTATCAATCTACAGACCTTCATAAATATTAAATAATCCGGACCAGAAACTTTCATATTTGCAGCCATACGAAACAATCATCATTTGAATAGGAGCAATTGTTTACAGATGCTCAAAAACGAAAAAATAAAATCTACCATGAAGTTGAAATTGTAGACTTTCTTCACCTGCGAAACAACATCCTTATATGGTATATACTCTCAAGCAGGAATGATCGGAAAAGGAAAGTCAATATTGCCTGGAAAATACTTTATTTAGGCCCATTAAGAGTAACTGGAGTTAACCATGTATTCTTGTGTAGAGATCATTAAGCATACTTTCCATATGCTTACTGAAAATGTCCTTGACAATAGTCAACCATTTTGGTTGCGCCTGTTGCACGAATGAAGAATTTGAATGAATTCAAGTAGACGGATTGTAGACGGATTTACTGAAAAGTGAACAATGTCAAAAACCCAGATACATTTCCAGGATGGATTGTCAAAATTGGTAATGCAGAATATCAATCGAAGTTCAACCTTTTGTAAAGATCTTGGTAAATTGCACTTCCGGAAAGAGCAAACGAAATTACAGAATTGCACCTCCAAATGGGCTTTATCAACATAAATTGCTGCCATTTGATATGAAAATTCTCCCTATAGTGTCCACCCTTTATTGACATTGTAACGTCTGGAATACAAACATGTAGTGCGTGCATAACTGACCTCATTATATAAATTATAGCCATATGATGGTTGATAGATAACTTATTTAAAATTGAGACTCCAATTTAATTTCTTCTTGTGGGAAACATCATTTTGAAACTGAAGATAAATATATATCCTGACTTTGGAATGAGATTCCATTTTATGTTCTTCTTCTGGGAACCCAACCTTTTCCAGACTGGAATCCTTCACACCACTACTCTCTCTCTCTCTCTCTCTCTCTCTCTCTCTCTCTCTCTCTCTCTCTCTCTCTCTCTCTCTCTCTCTCTCTCTCTCTCTCTCTCTCTCCCTCTCTCTCTCTCTCTCTCTCTCTCAGCTGTATAATTTACAACATATAATTGTAATTAGGAGAGTGGAGTTGATATGTTTTAGCAGCGCCGGTGCAAGGTATTTTGGCGCCCTAGGCGAGATCAGATATCTGGCGCCCCCATTCCACTCATGCCCTTCCCCACCCGTCCAATATGAAGTAAACCCTTAGCCCAGCTCACTAGACGATTGCCTAGTTCGCCTAGCGGAAGCACCGGCCCTGACCCGGATTAATGGGAAACTATATTATCGCGGTATTTACCTCACATGAACTTGATTCCTTGGGGCAAACGAACGTGTACACTCACCAATCAGCGCAACGGTCTCTCTAAACACCCCAGGACACCCCAAGACCACCCCAAGACACCCCAATATTGCATATATTAGCACCAAATCTCGTAATAACATACCAAGAAGCGGAAAAAAAGAAATTAAAACACACATACGGACATTGTTACTATCAATGATTTATTTTATTGGTAGATGGCCCTATTTCTGATAATCTACGGAAACGAACTCTATGCATCACATATCTTTAAATATATATATATATATATATATATATATATATATATATATATATATATATATATATATATATATATATATATATATATATATAACAATTTCCTCATTAAATGTCGATGTTCCATACTTCTCTCATTTATTTGAATTGTTTAGGCTCCATGTTAATATTTGTCAAAAAAAGGAATGAAGGAATAGTTAAATTGTTATTGAGATAAACAAATTTTTTTATATACAATAAATCTGCCAAGTTTTTAAAAAATTTTAACGACTAATTTGTTGTATTACTAATAATTAAATGTAGATTAATATTCACGTTACTGTACCGGAACACTCTTCATCAAAACGGGAGTTGTTTCCCTTGGCAACTCGCGACCCTACTAATTTTACTGTTACACAAAATGTTGCTAAATATTTGCAGTTTTTATTTGTTTGTTTGTTTGTTTTTGGTCTTTTGTGCTGTTGTTGAAATTTTAAGTGAGTATTATGTAAGTTTAAGGTGTTCTTGGAGAGTCTTGGGGTGTCCTGGGGTGCCTTGGGGTGTTTAGAGAGACCCATCAGCGCAAGGTAGCTAACTCTCCCCGGTCACAATCTGAACCCTCGATGACTCCGATCTAATTTTTCTATACTATCAGAGCGTTCAGTCAGTCATAACGTACACCACAAGTAAAGAAGACACTCCAAACTTTTCAGACTTTACCATTTAAATCACCGTACTGATTCGGACAGGTCAATTTAGCGGAAAGTTTATCCTTTGCTTTGTGTCTTCCACACACAAACGACAATTCCAGGGATCATTTTTTCGGTCTACTTCGGAGTACATGCAATTTGATCGTGATTGATTCAGTAATTGGTTCTTTCACTGAATGAGTCTTTTCAAACATCGCCTTCACTCGCTACATCTCGGCTTAACCCGGCAAATAAGGCATCGGAATATCCACGATATTTTCTGTCAAGTCGTATCGCTGTACCGATCGTTACATGTGCTCATAACTATGTGACATTTTCCGGAAAAAGATATTTAACAATATTTCTTGACATGTTAATTACAATAAATTTTTTCTTACTAATTTCTCAATAGCTATATAGATGATCTCTGATCGTGCGTGAAGATTGAAAAAATAAATAAACTGTAGACTGATTCAATTAATAGTTCAGTAATTACTCAAATTTCAACTGAGATGTTAATTACATGATGTTATAGAATGCCTTGTAAACGTTTTTCTGTATGATAAATACTATCAACCTTACACAGGACTTACCCTGTCAAGAACACTCGTAAATTAATAGGGTCAGTTCTTGTGTAGTTATTTGTCACTAATTTGCAAACCCAAACACAACATTGAATCTCATAAAGGATTTGCACTGTCAAGAAGCGCCGGCCCTGTGTTTTAGCACACTTGAGATACTGGCTCTTATGACTGGTTGCTGTTCTTGCTTTGGATTTAACGTCAATTTCTTCTCACGATATGATATTCATTGAAGCCTGTATAACTGACGGAGAAAGAACCTGTGAAGATCCTGGTAAGAACCATTGATTTATGGGAAAATACTTGTTTATTTCTCGTATAGACACATTGGCCTTAAACTAAGTAACATAAATAAAGTAAACAAACAAGATTTGTTCAACACATTATTTATCTTAAATAAAAAGTGAACACTTAAATGAATCCCGAATCAGAAGTTAAAAAAAGTACAGAGTGATCCAAATGATTTCGAGATGTGAATATGCTGATGCATCAATGGTATATAAATAATTTTAACAAATTTGTAATCGTATATCCTCATTTCCTAATAAAGTCATGCAAATTCATCCTCCCCTCACGAGGTGTCGTGATGGAGAGAAGAACAAAGATTTAATCACGTAATTGAAGGCTCATTCTATGAAAGCCTGCCATTCCTGAAGTACGTTTTGAAATACATTACGCATGCTATGTCTTGATAATACTTATTTAGTTACTTTGATGCATACTGTGTTGAATATTAATGTATCTCTTCCATGATTCTTTGACTAACATGCTTAATTCTTGCAAACTCAGCTGCATTGCGACTCGCGATGACATTTCAATACCACACTCCCCAGCGTGGAGGTATTAAAATTACGTCGCAAGGCGGGATGTGTTATGCGTTTTCATTGGTTGACTGAGTTTCCATTAGCTACCGTATTTGTATATATTTACGTCTTCATCGACAGACGAAAGTAGATTTTACACACACATTGAAACACCGACGAGCAGTTGTAGTAAAAGAACAAAACCCGAAGCCATGGCTATGGAAATGTTTCAGGTATCTTTGAAGTTGGTATTAAAAGCACCATAACCATTTTAGATGACCTATAAGTTTATCCTGTTTTGAAATACATCCCAAATTACCATATTTCTCCATCTATGGAGACATATTTTTAATGGCTCTCCAATCCTGGGTAACAGTTCCAAAGAAAATATATGTAATAATATATGTGCAAAGAAGTAAAGTAAGGACATTATTCACCTTACAAGCCACGAATATAAGATGTTTTGGAATTGTATATATTAGGGAGTAATGTAAAAGACAGTATAAACTTGTATCTTTCTCCAGTATTGGGTACATTTCAATACCCATAGATGGGTAAACCTTATATATAGATACATATATAATATGATTGTCTGTATTGTGTGATTCCATTGTTTGTATGAAATAAATCTACTATATTTTACTCATCTTGACTTAGTTTTCTTTTGGTCAAGTGCTAGGCTGGGACAAACCCTTTTATATGAAAACGTTGACCTTTTGTGGAAAAAGAGAACGTTACATAATCCTGAATCTCTTTGAAGGAATTCACAATAATTTTAGAATAGATATGTACAATCCAAAATGTAAATTAGCATATTGTAATTAAAATTGGGAATATTTAAATAAATGATTCCTCTCAAATAATATCTGAATTCAACTCTGATTTTAGATACTTAACTTCAAGTAGAAATTAATAGTTTCTCTCGAACTCTTCCACATATAAATAAAATTAAAGATGCTCAAGATCTTGGTCAAAAGTTTATTTCCAAAACATTCCAAATTGTAAACAAGATCAGGTCTTTTTCAGGTTTACTAAACAAAATGACAAAATATCAGGTATCCCTATTGTCTGGGGAAACACTTTGTCCAGAAAAGTAATTGAACTAAACTAAATGTTTACAAACGATTATTATCTAAGAATACAATCTAGTCATCTAATTAGTACATGTAAGTGACATGTTTCATACAAATTTTTCTTGTTCAACAACAGCATGATGAAAAAACATACAAACATAGGTTACAATTTATTGTTCAATAGAAACAAGTGTTAATGTTGCTAAGACAAAAAAGATGACAAAAATATAAATATTAGTCCAGAATGACCATTGTTTGCTATTGATTGTTCAACAGCAACAAGTGTTACTAAGACAATAATGATCAATGATAAGGCTGACGTGTTGTTGTGGGCAGACTTTGCAAATGAAGAGGGTATGGTATGGGAAAATGTCTAAATTAAATTTGTATGGGTTGAATCTCTACTGGCCCATCTATATTATTGGCCAACTCCATTATAGGCTAAGATTTCCATGTCACATAATTAGAAAGAAAGAAAAAAACTTTTGTTTGCCTGAGAAATATTTGATTATTTGTGTTGTGCATGCATACAATGCTATCTAGGATGAACAGGTGTTTTTCCACAAGCGACGGAACCAACATGTCTTGCCGTCGTAAACTACTTGCGGCTATGTACATCATAATCACGATATGCACAGGTATTTTACCCTGAATATTACTTATTGTCCTAGGAATTTAAGCAAAATTAAGGTATAACCATGAGTGGTCACTTTGGATCTGGTGAAGAGAGCATGCATTTTCACGTGGTATTTCTATAAGCCATAGGGGTGAGTGTAAAATTTATATTTTATTTGATTTGCAAACTTTAATGAGTTTGTATTGTCATATCGTGTAATGATTCATTTATTACAACGTAGATTTGAGACTTTATGACCTTTGAATTTCAAGCTGTTATTAAGAGTTTAATGTATTAGTATTTTCCAGAACTCATTATTATTACCAGTTTGGTTTTATTGTAGCTTATAACGCTAACAGTCTAACTAGTTTAATGAATGTAATGGGACTGATTAGTTGAGCTAACAAGCTATGATGTTACGTGGTTACGAGGTGATTAACAAGCTATCTAGATGTCTATATGTATGTACGTATGTCTGTACATGTGGTGAAGCCATGACTGTAGACGTAACTAATACAAGGGTGCTGTATGTGTATACGTATGACTGACTGTACATGTAGTGGATCCATGATGGGTGTGAGCAGCCGATACATGCGAGTGGGTCAACCCAAGATACGTGGTGAAACTGTGCAGTTTATTAGTGGATGAATCGTGTGACTGTACAAGGGTCAAGAAGCATATGTTTATTCCAATTGTTGTTTAAATTTGGTATATTTGTATTTACACGAGATTATTTTGAATTTTAGTTGAATTCCAGGAGATTTGTGAATCTTACTGACTGTGCAGAACATTTGAAACGTATTTGAAAACTTGAGATTGTTTGAATCCCATGCCTAGTCTATATGTGAAATTATGTGAATATCATAGTGTGTACTATTATTTGAAACTGAGATTTCTTGAAGCTGTATATCAGAGAGATATATTATTGGTTTTATTTCAATGTATAAATGTTAGTATAGAGTGATTGGATCAATTGTATTTTGAGAGTGTGTGAGAATCATTGTATTTTTACACCATACATTTTTCTTTACTAATCAAGTTGATACATTTTCATCTTTCACACATTGTGTTTGAGCTATTCATTTAATCCAATAGCCACTTGGTTTAAATTCTGCGACACTCCAGTTACCTTGAAAACAGAATTGCCCTTGGACAATGTTTCTTAAATTATTTGAATACTGGAGCGCACAATGGTTGACATCAGCACAGTGGGGTTAGCATTATTTCATGTGAAATGTTTTCAGAGACAAATAAACAATTAATTGCTTCTGAATACCAGTCCATTCCTATACACAGAATTTTATCCTCAGCTTGGCTTGTTTAAAGTCCATTGTCCTAGGCCTATCAAAAAATTGAATTCTTTGGGCATTCTTAAGACCATTTCATTCAAGTTCCTCAGGAAAATTGAATGATCATACTTAATAGCACAATTGCTAATATATATATATATATATATATATATATATATATATATCAAGTCACTATTACTGTTTAAAGCAAATCTTCAGAACATTAAACTGAAATGTTTCTGCTTTGACTTTTTATTCACTAATATTCATAGTATGCATGACCATGTGTTTTTTCAGTGCACAATTATGCCTAAACAGTTTATCGCAAACTTCACATTTAAATGGCTTCTCTCCAGTATGTATTCTTATATGCACCTTTAAACCACTATTTTGCCAAAACATTTTATTGCAAACTTCACATTTAAATGGTTTCTCTCCAGTGTGAAATCCCATGTGTACCTTTAAACTACCATACTGTGTAAAAATTTTCTCACAAATTTCACATTTAATTGGTTTTTCTCCAGTATGTACTCTCATGTGCATCTTTAAATAATTATAACTCATAAACATTTCTTCACAAACTTTACATTTGAACTGTTTTTCTCCAGTATGTTTGCCCATGTGAAGCTTTAAATCACTATTCTTCGCAAACATTTTGTGACAAACTTCACATTTAAATGGTTTTTCTCCTGTATGTTGTCTCCTGTGCACCTTTAAATAACTATTGTGTGCAAACATTTTGTGACAAACTTCACATTCGAATGGTTTTTCTCCAGTATGTATTCTCATGTGCATCTTTAAATTACCACTCAGAGTAAACATTTTCTGACAAACTTCACATTTAAATGGTTTATCTCCAGTATGTATTCTCATGTGCACCTTTAAATCTTTATTCTGAGTAAACATTTTCTGACACACTTCACACTTGGATAGTATTTCTCCAGTATGTTTCTGCATGTGCACCTTTAAAGTACTATATTGTGTAAAATTTTTCTGACAAACTCCACAGTTAAATGGTTTTTCTCCAGTATGTTTTTTCACGTGCACCTTTAAATCACTATTGTGTGTAAACATTTTCTCACAAACTTCACATTTGAATTTTTCTTCTCCAGTGTGTATTCTCATATGCGCCTTTAAAAAACTATTCTGCGCAAACATTTTCTGACAAACTTCACATTCAAATGGCATTTCTCCAGTATGTTTTATCATGTGCATCTTTAAATGACCCTTCTGAGTAAACCTTTTCTGACAAACTTCACATTTAAATGGTTTTTCTCCAGTATGTATTCTCATGTGCGCTTTTAAATTACAAGTTTGCATAAACATTTTTTGACACACATTACATTTAAATGGTTTTTCTCCAGTATGTATTTTCATGTGCACCTTTAAATCTCTATTCTGTGTAAACAGTTTATCACAAATCTCACATTTGAATGTTTTTTCTACAGTATGCAATCTCATGTGTAGCTTCAAATCATTATTGTGTGTAAAACGTTTATCACATACTACACATATGAATGGCCGTTCTCCGGTATGTATTCTCATGTGCTGTTTTAAATGACTAAGTTGGTTGAGAACTGTATGGCAGATTTTACATTCAGATGATTTATCTGTATGTAACCTCAGGTGGCTCTTCAAATCATCTTCCATATTATATACTTTAGCACAAAAATCACATGTAAATGGTTTGTCTCCACTTTGTATCATATCTTGCATTCCCTGCATCGACATCGTCGTATGCAATTTCAATTCTGCGTACGTATTTTATTGAACCTCATCAAATCATTTTGCGCCTAAGTATTTCTTGGCGACTATTTCTTCAGTCTAATTCACATTTGAATGGCTTATCTCCATTGGTCTGGAACGTTTTATTATAGCTGTACTTAATGTTCTTATGAATGCATATTAAAACTGTTTTGCAATCGTTGCTTACTTCTAAGCTGTCAAGTTTCTTTGATTTGTACCCTTTCTATTCCTATATAATAAAAAATATCGTTAATAGAAGCGCATAAATTAATGCGGTCCCAGAATAATGTACCATGGGGGCACAACTCTATATTATCGCGGTATTTGCCTAATATACGCATGGCAGCATGCAGGTGTTATGTTAAACACGTGAACTGGTAGAAAACGAATGCCAACGCCTCGACTGGCAATACAGAAAAGGTTCCAGTGAATAGATAGAAAATACACAAATGTAATTAAAGTGGAAATTTATGAATAACATTACAATTAGAAAAAATAATTATTTAAATTTATATGAATTTTAAATGCAATGTGGGTCAAACATTTATATATATATATATATATATATATATATATATATATATATATATATATATATATATATATATATATATATATATATATATATATAAAATTATACTTGTAAATTCTGTTGTTGTTATTATTATTGCTATTATTTTTATTATCATCATCATCATCATCATCATTTTTCTTCTTATTATATTTTATTATATTATATTATATTATATTATATTATATTATATTATATTATATTATATTATATTATATTATATTATATTATATTATATTATATTATATTATATTATATTACATTACATTACATTACATTACATTACATTACATTACATTACATTATATTATATTATATTATATTATATTATATTATATTAATAGTAGTAGTATTGTTGTTGTTCTTGTTGTTGTAGTTATTATTATTATTATTATTATTATTATTATTATTATTATTATTATTATTATTATTAAAGTATTACTGATTTTAACACAGCTAAACTGTTTAATGTTTATTTACGTACAAGAAGTATGATCATAAGCAACAGTTTGTCAATTTTGGTAAACATTGGCTACCATGGAAGGAAATTACAGCCTTAATTTTGTTAGGACATGTACGTCATCATCACTACATGACATGTAATCATCAAGGATCAGACGATACATTGAATATATTTCGTAATCAAAGCTAATGATCTGTAATTAACCGTTAAAGGCGCGTATCCAAAATGAATCGGAAAATCTCGTTTGCGACAATAATGTGGAGCCAGCGATAACATAGCGTTGGAGTAATATGTAATCTTATCTACATTTTCAAAGCTCTACTAGGGATAAATATCATAAACACTTGATTTACGTGATTTATGACAAAAACCCTATTCTTAATACGAAATAGTTAATTGGTAATATTAACAAATACCACTGTTTCATTCAAATTTTTCTTGTTTCAAAACATCATGATGCAAAAACATACAAATATTAGCTAAGAATTAACAGTTTGCTATTTATTGATCAACATCAACAAGTGTTGCTATGACAAAAAGATCAATTATAAGACTGGCATTTTGTTGTGGGCAGACTTTGTAATGAAGAGGGCATGGTATGGGAAAATTTCTAAATAAATTTGTATGGGTTGAATCTGTCCTGGCCCAACATTATGAATTGGCCATCTCCATTATAGGCCAAGATCTCCAGTTACCATTAAAATATAATTGCCTTTGGACAAAATTTGATTAATTATTTGAACACTGGAGCAACTGCTCAATGGTTGGTATCAGTGGTCAATGGTTGACATCAATGGTCAATGGTTGACATTAATGGTCAATGGCTGACATCAGTGGTCAATGGTTGACATCAACACATTACGGTTAGCATTTTCCATGCGAAATGTTTTCAGAGGTAAATACAGTTATTTTTTGTTAGTTTCTCTTAAAAAGTATGTCACTGAAATAAAGGCGGGTATCTAAACGAATCTGAAAATCCCGTTTGCCACGATAATGTGGAGCCCGCGATAATATAGTGTTGGAGTAATATGCTGTTGTTGTACTGTTGAATGCCATTTTTCAGCACACAATATGCCATGCATGGTGAAGGAAGAACCCGTGAAACCCACCTGAAAGAACGAGAGACACACGAGAAGCTACTGGCAAGCTTTCTCACATACCCACATTGGCCTAATCTGAGACTCTAACCCACGTAGACAGAGGTGAGATGGCAGTGATTTGTAACGGAGAGAGCTTTAGACCACTCAGCCACTCTGGGCCCCGGAGTAATATGCAATCTTATCTGCTTCTTCAGAGAACTGCTTGGGATAAATATCATAAACACTTGATTTACGTGAAGATTAACGACAAAAACCATATTCTAAATAAAAGATAGTTAATTAGTCTTACTAACTTATACCACTGTAAAGAAAGCACGACACACCGTTTCCCCCATGTACCACAGAAGTACCTTTCTAATTCTCAATAGCCACTTTTAACATGTTTATCCGTTGATTAGTGTCTTGTACACCGTCAGAGACTGTCCACCACCTCGATTCTTTTTTCTTCGCGAGAGTGAGGGCCCTTGGAGCACCCGACAGATTCCCCCATTTCTCCCCCCTCCTAAAATAAAAGGTGTTATATATATATATATATATATATATATATATATATATATATATATATATATATATATATATATATATATATATATATATATATATATATATATATATATTTAGAATATATGTATAGTATGTACGCTGTATCAATGATATACCACGAGATGTATAAATTTTTCATTAAAAGGAAACGAGGCTTGCCCGAGTTTCCTTTTCATGAAAAATTTATACAACGAGTGGTATATCAATGATACAGCGTACATACTATACATATATTTTATTTATATCACATACAAATACAAATATTTGCAAGTTGGAGTTACGATGTGCACCTGGTATATTGCCCGAGTAAATGACTTCCTTACAACCAAGTGGCTGTCTGCTACAAAATCTAGTTCTACGATTTTTCTTGTTATTCACAATCACATATTTAAATTGATAAGTTGATTGTTTTCTTTTTTCATTTTCTTTTTTTAATCACATTTATTAAATCAATATAAGACACACGCATTATTTAAACATAAAATATGTTGTTGTGTTGTTTTTTTAATGAAGAAAGTAGTGCACTGCAAACACGGTCATCTTATTATAGACTATGCATGTACTGTTAGGCATTGACCTACTGTCGTATGGAAATTCGCGTGGAATATAAACAAATTCGAATTGGAATCACGAACCAACAAGAGGTAATTAAAATACTTTAATATATTGACAGTTCAACTAAGTCATCATTTTGATTTGATTAGCGATTCTACAGACTAAACATCTCTCTCTCTCTCTCTCTCTCTCTCTCTCTCTCTCTCTCTCTCTCTCTCTCTCTCTCTCTCTCTCTCTCTCTCTCTCTCTCTCTCTCTGTACGTCTCTCTGTACGTCTTGACTAACATTGCCATCATTCATAGGTCCAGAGGCATCGTCGTATGACACAAGCAAAAATCCACAACGCTTGTATTTTCGTGTATTTTTGCTCCAGAGGGGGGGGGGGAGGGGGAGCTGGCGAACATTTGGACAGTTTTATATTTAATTATTAATACTCGATTTAAACGGGTTTCAGAAACAACAACAAAGGCTTAAAATACAATACAGTATGTGCGCATCGTAACCGACAAATTTAACATGTAGGCCTTGTGTGTCGTCTGACGATTGCAACTATGTATCATTGATATTATGAATAATATAGATAAATCCCAAGGAAAGCGTAGGCATAGGTTTACGAGGAAACAGAGTACTGTGGGTTACTTGGTACAAGTTCAGCTTTAATGTTTTCGTCCAGCGCAATATATTTATCTCTCACTCCAGATTTGTGCTTATTTTGCATGAGAGGTGGAGAGGAAAAAGACAGGATTCCGATGAAATTGTGTACCATTTTAATATTTAGAAAACGGACTATTAATATTTGTGTCGTTAATTTCATGTCATTTATGATTAATGAATGAGTAGAAATTCTTCCTAGAGCTATAGGCCTACGGTAGAAAGAATGTTTATATATTCGTATTATTGGGCTATGGGCGGATCACTATTTGATATACCAATAGTATTGGTATATAGATTTGCTTTATACCAACACTTTAAATGCCATGTTATTTTTAATGTATGTGGTATAAATATATATATATATATATATATATATATATATATATATATATATATATATATATATATATATATATACATATGTCACCCTTAATGGTGTGTTTCTTTGTATTTTGTATCAAGAGAATTTTGATCGAAAGTTTCGTTGAAGCGAAGTTTTTTGACGGGTTATATATAGTCCTTAGTGTTCTTTAAAGGATTGTTCAAATTTATATATTGTATTTTCCCCGGATCGGAATTCCTTTCCTTGCTTTTTGGTGATCTGTGCTAAATCATTAAATGTCTCCTGTGTACCATGGTTGCTGTATGTGTTTTCGAGATATTGTGCGTTTGCAATAGATATTAGTGATTGGACGGCATTCTTAATTGAATTTTATCCCATTTATTTTATCGTATGAAATGTTTGTACTTTACAAATGCCCAAACCGTTTTGCACATACGTTTATTTTATTTGTACTTATAAATTTATAATTGTGACGTAAAAGCGGTGGATTGCGGGATTTGTAAGAAAAAATACCCTATTGTTTCATATTCGAGATTCTGTATCCAAAAGAACGATTTTGTTCCCGAGTACGGAAACGCATTTTCTTTATTTATATATGCTTCTCCTATCTGCAGGCTTCAGCCTTCTCATATACCATTAAATCTACCAAAATTCGAAAAGATGTTTTAAAAAAATACTTTTATAGTTGTTTCTTTTTAACGTTTAGTCCATAGGGTGTAGTTAGGGCAACTATTTATGTTTTTGCTCATTATTTTGTTTAGTCCCCGTGGTACATGTTCTGTTTGCCCACATGCACCATGTGGTGTTTGCAGGCGTTCTTCCGCAGGCCTTTCCACTTTGCATGGCGTGTTGTGACATAACCTGTGGCCAGGCCCGCACCTGGGGGAGGGGGGAAGGGCAACCATGGCACTTGCCCGAGCTAGATAGGCACATATACGCACATATTTGAAACACAAAAGGGGCCCGAGCTCTGTCAGCTGCCTGGGGCCCAGAATTTTATAGGTGCGGGCCTGCTGCGGCGTCTGTGCGTCGTAATGTGTCCACATGGAAATTCCCTTTATCCTATGCACTCTCTAGATATATGGTAGTTTGAAAACTAATGCCAAAATAAAGAAAAAAGAGATGCTAGCAGTTTGAGATTATTTATTCCTAATTATATTTAAGCAGTTTTATGTTTTATATTGTTGATTGTTTAAGTATTGAATGATGATTTTGCATATTGAAAAATCTGTCGTATCATTTACATTTACGTTCTATTATAGAGTGTTTCCATGATGTGAGAGATGAAGCTGAGGCTCCAGCCCGAGCTGTGGCGGATACAACACCCTTAATGGACGGCAAGCCGAAGCCCTCCTCCCCATCTTCCCTGATATGTCTGGGTTCATTCTTTGGGTAATGTACCTCTTCTTTATCCTCTTCGAATTCGTTTCCGCTCCTCCTGTTCCTGTTCTTTCTAAGGGCATTTTCGGAGACCAATGTCCTTTATCTTTACAATGATAACTGGTAGCATGAATTTTGTCTCTTCTGGCAGCTGTTTTCCTTTTTCCACGGTCTGGCTGTGTGTCCCAATTACATTTCTTCTGACAGATATAGGAAGTACCTTGTCGGTTATTTCGAATGGAGGTGTTGCAGTTTGTCGGCTTGTCTGAAGGAACGTTCTTATGTCACCTCGCAAATCTCTGATCACAAGTTCGACTTGTGGAGGCTCTTTCATAGGTCTGGTCAGTTTGAGAGTGAAATGAATACTGAAATGAAGGTTAGACACATTGCATATACACTGGTCTGACATGAATATATAGGGTATCGTGACTTCTACGATGTAGAGATTTAACGTTTCGGAGTGAAGATGAAACGAGTGCATCATTTTGTTGAGAAAGGAGAAGAAAATAAGAGACGGAAACGTGTTATATCGTCTCGCAAAGTAGCTGATTTCTTGGCTCAGATTCATCCTAGCGACATTGAAAATGGCTTGCGTGAGCTCGAATATAGACCAAGAAAGTCTACGTCCAAGCGAAGTTCACCAGTAAACCCTGACAAGTACTATCCTAGTCGAGAGACGGAAAAGTGCTCCTCTAGGACATTTAGAATTACGTATTACACGTACACGGTGACGATTAAAGATTTCCATTCCAACGTACCGTTGTTGAAGGCTGAGGGATTCATTACCGATGTGTAAGATTCTTTGTTAACTACACTGAAACAGCAACGTAGAGCCAAAGAAGACGATTGCTTAAGACTTTCCATTCATCACGACAGCTTGAAGTCTCCTGTTTGGTTCGAGTTTAGTAGCTCAGCAGAATTGATACTTTCCAAAGTCATCGACAAGAGTCAACACGTGCAACAATACAATGACAAGTTTCACGTTACTGATAGAAAAGCGGCAATGTTCATGAAACACGTTGCTCCACCACAAGGGACAGGACGCAGAAAAAGTTGTTTATGGTCGAAAACTTTACCTGCACCAGCACGAGCCTCGTCCGACTTAATAACCTTAAGACAAGATGTCATTAGCCCATGCCATTGTTGTATGACGAACGTATGCCGAAAAGAACGACACAGCATAATGGAAAAGAGCTTGGAAAACTATTCGACAATTGGTCCGAGCCAAACAACGAGGAGAAGAAGAACACGTGTTACAGCAGGCGGTGCTATCCAAAGACACATCCTGTGAGATTCCAGAAATGCAAAAAATTGCAAGACGTCTTAGCTTCATTCTACACGTTGAAAGTACACCATCAAGAAGTGCGTGGACCTCTGTTGTTTCGAGACAAAGATTTTAAAGACCGAAAATATATTCACGTCTATCGTCTTGATGAACATTTTGATGCCATTACCAGTATCCCTGGATTTTCGAGATACAGCTATTATTGCGCGAAATGTTACTATGGCTATACCAATCTGTAGCAACACTGGCATTGTGGATCAAAATGCTCAGTATATTTGGCTTATCAACTCTGTCTGGATGTACGAAACGTGAACGAGTGCATTGCCAAGGTTGTCAGCGCACTTTTGTCCGTCTCAGCTGTTACCAACAACATTCGAAGACGCATGGTTCTCAACATGAAAGTGCTTGTCAAGTCCTGAGAGTGTGCTCTACTTGTGGACAAGGCATACTTACCAATAATACCACGGCTCACGTATGTTCAGGAACGAAACGATATCACATTTGTCACCAAATTGTGCACTAGGAACACGATTGCTACATTCAAAAATACCATTCTAAATATCAAGAGAAAGACCATGACCAGAAGAAAGGCAATTGTATCCTTTTCGATTTCGAATGAATGCAAGAAACTGACATTCACATTCCTAATTTCTGCGTGGCTCACAGAGCGTGAGAGATATGCATCCAAGAGCATGTCTTTAGCCATTGCCTTCATTGCAGAACGATTCCTGGAGGACGTGAACAGTATTTCGAGGGTCGATTTTGCCCAATAGATAGATGAGACGGTGAGCCAAGAAGACATCGAACATAACGGAGATTTTAATCACTATTCCACGGAAATGGCTCACAGTTTCTCGGAATACAATGGCAATTTCGTTTGAGATATTATACGGATCAAAGTACTGAACGTCCAAAAGTGACTTTAACCGGAGCCAAAATCATTTCCATGCAGGTAGGACAAGTTCAATTTAACGATTAAATGAGTTACTGGCCATGCCAATGAGTCGAATTCCTAACATGTTTAGAAAGCCAGAAAAGGCTAAAAGCTATTTTTGTCACTGTTTCAATACCTAAGTCAATCAACATGCTGTTCAACCTCATTTGCTTGAGACTCACTACCACGATAATGCTCCGAAAAACGAGAAGTTATATATGCTTGATACCAGAATCATACCTCCGACCCTTTCAACTTTCAAGAAGAAATGTTAAAGTATTGTCTATCGGACGTAAACATTTTACAGTGTTGCTGTGGAAACTTTCGAGAACTGTTCATGAAGACGGAGGAATCTATCCTTTGAAAGAAGCGTACACCATTGCTAAAGCGTGCTCCTCGGTGTACTGAAAAAGATTCATGCCAAGAATACGCCCTGGTTGTCATAAGCTTCAAACAAAGAACTTTGTCATGCGTAAATACTCAGTCAAAGTCCTACGCTGGCTACATTACTTGTGAGACAAGGAATACAAATTTATGAAAGACCTTATATTTTCCCCATCCCGTTAACATGTTACTTGCCCGACCTAGCAGTTCAGGCAATAAATAATTTTTCTAACGTTTTATCTAAACATAATTTGATCGATCGTCAACCTCAACGCATCGTGTGGTGTTACAAAGAGTGGCAATCGGAGACAAAGTCAATGTGATTCCATTATGTTTGTGGAAGGCATTCATAGCGAAGTCGACGCAATCTTGTCTTACCCCAATCAAACCCATCTGGTCATTTTCGACGACGATATGTTAGGAGACGATGAATATGCGCAAAGGACAACATCGTAATGAAAGTGTCATTTACATTATCCAAAATTTGTCTCAACAAAGAAAACGTATCTCCACTATTAGTCTCAATGCCCGATATCTAGTCTTGTTGAAAAGCCCTTGAGATAAATCGCAAGTGCTAATCTTAGCCAAACAAATAGGAACACCATGACGCATTCCAACAATGAGGCCACTCAAACCCCACATGCCTCTTGACTCGTCGATTTAAAACTCACTAGCCCCGATTATCTACAATTTCGTATCCATCCGTTTCACGACTGGAGCCAAGACGGAGGCGTTGTCGTCCACACGTCCCCATCGTTGACTTAGCTGCAACAACTAAAACTTTTCAAAAACCTCCGACACTTTAGCTGTCTTACACATCGTCATCATGACGTCCCTGTACTGTCATCTTTCCCACAAATTGAATCATTCCTTGTACGGCATCAGTCTCAAAACCAATCCACCAATGCGTGCTCGCGTCTTGGAAGTCAGTCTCAAATAAGTCTTACAATGGTTTATGGTGACAGCACATCAATTACGGCAAGGCACATACAATCAAATGCATTTTTGTGAACAACAAAGTAGCCTTGACGCAACTGGCCGATCCTCGCATCGACACTCGAACCAAATCATTTTGAAAACTGGATGTAGCGGTCGTCAAGGAGGTGTCATCATTCGTTCTCTCTTAAAATAGGATACCAATGTTCCCAAAGTCCTCACAAAGTAAAAAGCCACTCACAAAAAAGCTAAACGAACCCAAAAGATAAATAGTAGTGGTGTGAAGACCTGGGCGCAGAAAAGCCGCCAGAAAAAAATAATCAAACAGATTCGATACTCAAAAAGGCACATCAGCCTGGAAGCAATCTAACATTCGGAAACCAAGACTTCGACCTGCAGTAGCATCAGGGGTATCCACTTCACCGTTGCTGGTGATGGCAGCAAAACCTAATTTGGCATCCGTTCTTCCTTAGTTGATGGAACAATGGAAACATACGTCTCCATAAACGTCTCCTCTAGCGATGACACCCTCCTCCTCTTTTTTCGTCAGTGGTAGGCCAATGTCTGTTTTTCAATGTTGATACACATTAGTTTCCCCAGAATCAAGTGCGTGTGATGTCTGTATATAAGTGTTCTCCATTTTTCAATATATTGTTCCTACTGTACGTTTCAAAGCACACTTTTATTAATACAATGTTTGCACAAGGACTTGATTTGCTTTGTAATATTCCCAAAATAGATGTGATCAGCTAATCAATAAAAGACAATATTTCACTCCGTGACTGCATTGTGTTTATTGTATGTTGGGATGGAACATATTTTTTTATAACAGCGTGCTTATAAGGTCATTTTGTACATATGTCAGTTATCTTCGTGAAACAGGATTTTTAAATTCGGCGAGGGAACTTAGATACATTTTACAAGCGTTATCAGTATTTATATCATCTCTCTCACTCACATACACGCACCTTAGGCTAATGTGACATGCACAACAACCTTTTCATATAAACATTTGAACAAATAATACACGTTTAATGTTGAACTGATCCAGTAAAATGTTGATCTCATTCATGCCTATGATAGGCTGAATGCTAAGATTGTATTGTACAACTACGAACTAGTAAATTTATTTGAAAGCACTGTATTGAATACAATTACAAAAGGATCTCTATTCATGATAGAAAAGGATATTATAATGCGACCAGAATATATGGCTGGCAGGTTGTTACTGTATCAGTTATAGTTCTGAGCTGCAGTCAAGTAAGTTTTATTTGTGTCAATTGTTTTTAGATCTGTTATTATGTATCCTTGCTAATATTAAGTATTTCAGTTCTAAGTGTTTAAGACAAATCACAAAAAAACAGATTTTAAATATAATTATAATACAAATGAATATTTATTAAATATTTTTGGTTACGAAGTTACAAAGAATGTCCAAAGCATGCAGAATCACTGGGCAGTATATCTTCATGCCTAATTAACAAATACAATGCTGATAGAAGGACATTTTTAAAACTTTTGCAGCAGGTTGAGTCCCCACTTCATACTTTTCTTAGTTTGAGCGAGAATAAAAAAAAATACTATGGATTTTACTTTCTCAGAAGCGGGATAGGATGCCTCAAGTTCGACTGCTATCTGATGCATGGAAAATGGCTATGTTTACTGTAATTGTTTTGGTTATTCAAAAAAGTTCCAGTATACTGTGCTGGCAAACCCAGCTGTTTTTCCTCCACCGTCTATGTCCGTCACTACTGGTAAATGAATACTTTGAGAACCAGTGATTGTATACTTTGAAATTGTGATTACATATCACATATACTTTCTGTATGCTGTTTCCCATTTATAGCTATGTCATACATGCAGTTCTTGCTAACATCCTCTTCGTAGCTATCCACTTAGCTCATGCTGAATGCACATATGACATTTAATTTAAAACATAATGTTGAGATAATTATAAGATGTCATATCTCAATAACTGATTTTAATTGTATGTATAAGAAGTAAATTTCCTCTATGTTCAAATGAGCCACATGTATCGGCTGTACAAATGATGGGAACTGATGTCAGTAATTTTGAAGACAATGGGCAACTATAGTTAATATACATTTATAATAACTTCTTAAAATTCAGTAATCTATTGCAGTGAACATAATTAAATAACTCGTTATGAATAAGTGTTTATTATACCTAGAAATTATTGTATTCACCTTTTTTATACTTAGAATATGGTGTAAAGATGTAATTTGTTTTTAACATTTAATAATGAAGTCTTTTAAAAAATGACATTAAATTTTATACATATTAAAAGGCTGCATGTTTAATACCACCCCACCCCGGGTGAGACTGTATAAGCTGCCATGGTGTCTCCTTGGAAAGAGCACTAAGCTTGGATTTCCTCAGAAGCATAGAGCTAATAAAGTGTTGAAAGTGCCATAAAAATACCAAAAGAAAACCCTTGACAAGAAACTGAAAGCAGAAAAGAAAGAAAAAAATACCTGGCCCTCAACAAATATGTTAGAAAGTGAGCAAGTAATTAGCTGAATATTACTTAAGCTGGAGATCACAGACTATACATTTTTATTTCAGAGGCCAATTATTTTTCCATCAAAAATTTTTTGATGAAAAGTCTTTCACAGTCATATTAAAGAATTTTTTTTTTGTGTGTGTGTTTGAGAGAGAAATGCAGATTCATATTTCACCAGTGAAATTTAACTTTAACTTTATTTTCCAAATATGTTTTATCGTATATAGCAGTGGTTCACAAAGTGGGGGGTAAGAGGGGTGGGATTACTGAGGGGGTGCTAATGTTGAATAATGCTGTCTCAAGTAGTACTTTGGAGATGGACAAATAAGAACAAAAACAACCCCTCCTTCGGAATTGGTCATGACGCTCAAATATTGGGTGAAAACTCAATATAGTTTAACATATGGAAAAGCTTGTCACACAAGTTAAGAATTTGTTTTTTTTAAAACAGGTATCATTGCTGTTGCAGATGGTCCTTCTACCCTTGCAAAGAAAAGAAAACATCTCATCAGGGAGCTTATTCAGAAAGCTCTCATCTGTCGATTTGAGGACACGCAGGGTATGCTTAGAAGAGAATTTAAGGAAGATGATCCCAGGAAAATTACCGGAAACCTGGCACCTCAAGAACCACCATCATCTCAAGTTTTGGTGAAGGAGAAGATCTCTCGATTTTAGCTATGAATTATATGAAAGGTGCTTGATATATGGATGTGTCTGCTAAGATTACAGTAATGTAAGTGTCAGTAGTTGAAAACAAGGTATAATGTATATGCAAGTGCTTAATTTTTTTATATTGATAATATATGACCTTACCCAGAATAGACTGGTGTTTAAAAATATCTGAATGGAAGCATTATTGTTTGATGGGATATTACGTGCAGTTACAACAAAACAAATAATGAAGTCAAAATGATTATGTACTCATTTATATATAAATTAGTTCCTGTAACAAGTATTTAAAAAAGTTCAGTCAAGTCGGGAGGGGATAAAACCAGTGTATTGTCCAAAAGCATCTGGATATTTGTCACGTATCCGCCAGACACAGAAAGAGGGAATGACACATCTCTGTCCAGACCCTAGTATTCCATGCTGCCATAGTATGAACTGCCTATAGGCAGCATGCCTGTTCATGCTCATCAAGTCAACTTCATCGCCATGTACAAGAACATCCCGTCGATACATCCTGGCCAACGCATGTACAGCTTCATCAAGGATTAGAACTTAAAAATCCTGAAAAATTATATTTAAAAAAAATTAGGAACATTCACTTATTCAAAGTTTATTAATCTTTTTTCAGAAAATTCGATAAAAAACTGCAAAAGTTTTTATTCTGGCATAAGCACTGAGTGTTCCATCGCAACCAGAACTGACATTGTTTGGGGAGCATTTCTAGAAGTCAGAGACACCTGTATTGAGATCAAATAGGAATGGCTGATTGCAGATGACGATAGAATCTTTCTATCATCATCAGCTTAGATTTGTTTAGCATAGTGAGGTTCCCACATTTAAACCAGGTAATGAATAGAATCTACTTGATGAGTATCAATTGTAAAAAAATTAAACTCCTTATCATTTGCTTATGTATGCATCTCTGTTTTTTTTTGGGTGGCTTACAATTTAAAATTCATTCAGAGTGATTGCAAAGAAATAATCCAAACATTTTGACTTATTTTGTAAGAAGTCTCGCTAAAATTCATGAAACATTATACGTTAGAAACACTCTTAAGCATATCAAGAATAATGCATTAAGCAACAATGCGCATTATAAACAAAAGTTTATGTATTCATTACCAGCAAAAGTGATATACAGTGTTGCTCTCACATCACATCTTTTCCAGGTCTGTGGGCATCTTTCTGCATTTTCCAACCACACACACCAATCTGGCAATCTTGGGTCGGGGGATGGGTGATAACCACCACACTGCCTTGATCCTGGCTCCAAAACATCAAAGACCAGGCTTGGGTGGAACTGCAACATATGGATGTAAAGTTCCCTCAGCCAGTCTGGCTCCACATTTGTTATGATCTCCTGGAATCAGTTGCAAAAATTAAACATCCTGAATCTCCATATGTATGTGGTACAACAACCTTGAAAACTAAAATCACGATACCATGGAAATTTCAACATTTACAACAATCATGTATTTACATAAGGTTTCAATCTTTGCAAGTCCACCTTGGAAATGGAAATGACTACAAATGTTGTATTATAAAAGTTTTAATCATGTGTATACATGGATGCTGTATTTGATTTTATCAGTACAAAGTGCAAGTTACATTTTCGTAGTCAGTTGTTACAAATATCATGTATACTGAAAGAGGTTTTCTGTAATGTAGCCCACATACCTGTCAAGTTATTCACACCTTTTGTGATATACAATTTGTACATCCAATAACATGCTCAAGAAATAAAAGTTATTGAAAGAATTTAAAGTTTCAAAATCCATTATATCAAAATGTGTTATTTTTTAAATCATTTACAGTATTCACCAAAACCTGAATGCAAATCAGACAGGGCAATTAAAATTTGTACCCAAAAGATTATATCAGAGGTGAAACAAAAATTCTTTTTTCTTGCAAGCCTTCATGTCATTCTAAAGTTTTTATGTTTATAATGATAGTGAATACATAATATTATCTTGATATATTTTGGCATGCATCATATTGAAAACAGAAGAATTAAAGTGTAGTCATTATTTTACAAGGCTTAAATAGATATATGAATTTTCACCTGTCTAATTTTTTTTAGAAAACTGCAACGTAGTCAGGACTAATCGCTGAAGATCTCAGACTTTTTGTCATTACATGTATTTTGAATTTTTTTAAAATAAAAATTATAAATTTAGTACTTAAATTGGAAATGTGGCAGGTTGACCTTGACAGTAATATATATCTGTTGTGTATGCAACTAGTATAGATCACTTCTACCTATATATGAAATGATTTTAGCTCGTTTATAGTTTCATTATCACGGGAATTTAAATCTGTATTTCAAGCAGTTATTTACTTCACTCTATGTATTTTGCTACCTATGGTTATTTTATCTCCTAAACAAATAGCCCTATATCTGTAAGTATAGTGATACCATAGACAAAACAGATGACATGTATTATATAAGGCAATGGTGTCTGTGCATGGTTTTCCATATCAAATGATATTGCAGTGGGGTTGTAAGTAGCAACAAAACGTAAAGCAGTTTCAACATACATTGTTTGGTAAAATAATCCTTCAACAGAAGTATGTATTTTCTGAGTTGTGCAAAACACTTCTCACTTGTATATATTTGAGTCTTTGCCAAGTTTTAAACATTTTTCAGTGTGGATCAATACTTGTTGTGCAAGGTATAAATAAACAATTACCCTCATTCTTGTCTGCCTTGTCTGAACTATGTGTAGAGCTTGGTCAGCTCTGTTTTCTGGATGCACTGCATGTCTTCTTTCTCTTCCCCCTCTGGTTCTTGCTCCATGCCTCATCCTTCCTCTCCCTCTTAAAGGTCGCTCCAGACTTGAACTTGAAAGTGAGGTGATTTCAGTCTAGGTAATAACAAAACTTCTACATTTTAGTTTATCATTTGTTAGTATCTTCTGTATTACATATTATAATTACTACCTAAGTGCAGTTGTCTCTAATGAATTCTGATATGTAAAATTATTTCATAATTATACAAGTAATATATTCATACTTACTTATCAAATTTACAGGAATCTAATGCTATTTGAGAATCAGAAATTAATACATAAGAGTTGGTGATTTGATGTATGTTTTTTGTGCTGAATTAAGTCATGTTTTTTCTTCTTCTTTTCTTCCAAAAGTCCTAGATGGGCACCAAAGCTAAATCTCTGTGTATATTTACTCACGGTGCATAATACCCTTGCAAGGATAAAACCAGTCTATCCCCTAGGGATACAAGTCTTAAGATTCAAAAATCTCCTTGGTGTCAAAACTGGGTTATAAAAAAGAACTTTGGTATCAAAACAGGGGATCACATTAAAAAGTTAAGGGTCTCTAAAGTGCTAATGAAGGTAAAGGGAAAAACTGAAAACGGTGGTCGAACTTTAAGTGACAATGTGACTGTATGTTTGTGCGTGTCTATTTTTTTATGATCTGTCCCGGATTCCATACTCCAGTCGCAAATTTTAATAAAACTTAGTTATGTAAGGTATAACTTGGAAAAGCATACCACGAATTCATTTCTGCTTTGTATGAAATGCCAGGAAGAACTATTTAAATATAACCATAAGAATAGTTCTAAATAAATTTCAACGTTTCCTCTTAAAACTAAAAATAGAAATAAAATGATAATGAGAAAAGAACGAGATCTAAAGGAGATTGTACTCACTGTTGTTGACAATTTGCTGCTTCTGGTATCGTGGTTGTGTTTTACGTCATCAGCATCAGTGTACAGAATTTTGCATATAATTATGCAAATTTCGGTCAGCGGAATGATGTGTGTTATTCGTTCGGGATCTGCCGATCACTGCCGAGTGCGATTTCAATATGGAGATGATAGATTTGTTACGCTTCGTACGAAGATTTCAGAGAGCTCGTATTTAATAAAAAAAAACTCTACATACTTAATATTACCCTAGAATTGCCTTTTAAATAGTATTTAATAAGTTTATATACATAAATGTCCAAACATTTTTGTAAGCAAATTCAACCTCAGCTGCACTATTGTTCCTTGAAGTCAAAATCATTTTTCTGTTTTCATAATAGAAGCCATATGTGATGGTAGATCATATTTGATTTTATAAAATTTAAAGCAATTTATGTTAGTATGTTTCTGTCAAATTTGGGAACATTATGTTGAGTGGGTTTTGAGAGGAGGTCTTTTAAAGATTTCTTCTGCTTATCTGATGACATCATTGATACAGATTTTGTAGGTTATCCAGGTGGTATGCTTCTTTACCTAAAGTTTTTTTAAAAAAAAGCAATTCTAAAGTCATCAACCTACATTTAACATTTTCTTACGGTGTCCATATTTGATGGTGGGTCAGTTTTATTATATTCAGTGGTGGCTAAATTTGGAACCTTTAACCCCTCTGTGCCAAGGTTTATTGAAATTGGTCTGGCAGGTTCCGAATGTCATGAATAACAATTATTGATGTACAATTGACAGATTTTTGCTTTGTTAGTAACAGTGGCAATCTGAAGATAGATTGCAATCGCAAGTGTCTGCCTGCTTAGATGCTGTCAAACCTGATCAAATTCTGTTTAATGGATTCAGAGAAGTCAATTCAGGCTTTTAATTTCTTTCCATTTTTTATATTGGTATTCATCGATATTGGAGAACAGGCTTTTTGTTTTAAAGTTTGAATAGCCTTTTTACCCGGATGCTCTGCCAAATTTTGTTAGATTTCATGAATTATTTGTTCTGTCTCAAAATGTGTAAAATAACAATATACATACACAGAGGGTCTAAAGATTAGGCGCTATACAAAGTCCTCATCTTTATTATTATTATTTATTATATTTGAAGAATTGTAGGCATTGCGCATACTTGCTCTTGCCCCATAGCTATATAGCTTATGTATTCAAACTGAATACCACTGACTGAAGAATGATGAAGTTATATACACATTACAAACATAAAGATATTCAAATTCATCAAACAATTCACGTTCACTATATTACAAATCATGTTGTGCACTTTCATTTGGTTCTTTACAGGACATATATAATTTTCAAAAAGTACATTTAGTAAAGATACCTTTCTTTTGGAATATGCTGGCGATTAGTGTAGATTAGAAGGCAAAACTGACCCAAAAACATAGTTATGCTTCATGTTTGAATTTATTGTTTGTTTGTTTTGTATGGTTTAATGCCATTTTTCAGCACAATATAGGCTATACATGGCGGCCAGTATTATTGGTGGAGAAAGAACCTGAGAAAACCCCCCGAAAAGAACCACCGACCCACGAGAAGCTACTGGCAAGCTTTCTCACATAACTGCATTAGCCGAATTTTAGACTCAAACCCACGCAGAGGTGAGATGGCAGTGATCTGTAATGAACAGCGCTTTAGACCACTCGGGACCCCTTGTTTGAATTTAAATTCAATCAATAAACACAATTGAAAGATCAATCCATTGTTATTTGCCTACTATCAGGTATTCGTCAGATTTGTGGTACAGAATCTGATGTCATCAAAATAACTGTTGCATGTTGACAAGGTTCGCCATACATTTCATATTTATTTCTGATGCCCATGTTACTTGATTTTGAAACACCAGATAAGGGTAAATTTATTTCCACATATAGTGACATAGTTACTCATACATTGTGTAAAGATATAGGTAAAGTATAGGTATATAGGTAAGAGGATATACCCATTTTTTCAATAGCTTCGTTGAAAAATTACACAAGTGGAGGGGGCTCCGAGTGGCTGAGCGGCCTAAAGCGCTCTCCGTTACTGATCAATGCCATCTCACCTCTGTCTACGTTGGTTTGAGTCTCAACAACAACTACCACAACTTTATCATATCTTGATTCATTTGATGTTGTACCAACTAAGCTGCAATGACTTCCTGTGCACTTTATACTGTATGTATATACCATGTCAATGCTAAATGATGGTTGATAGATATCAAAACTTTAGAATTGAAATTCCAATATATTTTTTTCTTGTGGGAACCATCATTTAAAGCCGATAATGGATGGATGTCCAGACTTTAGAATTGGGACTCCAATTTATTTTCTTCTTCTGGTAACCCAACCTTTTACTAAGGAGTCATTTACTCTACTACTCACTAATTGCTCACACCCAGTCTCTTTCTTTTTCTCTCACAGTTGTATAATTTACAACACATGAACATGAATGTAATTATGACTATGGTTGCTGTTGTTGTTGTCACATTGTATTTAACACAAAGTCTCTGCATATGATCATATATTCAAAGAAGCCTGTATAACTGGTGGAGAAAAAACCTGTGAAGACCTTGGAAAGAACCACCAACCCATGGCAAACTACTGACAGGAATTTCACAAACACTAATTTGTTTTAAATTAAGTAACAGAAAAAGTAAAACCAACACATTTTCTATAATCCATTAAATAATTTATTTGGCTTGAATGTAAAAATGAAAAGTTAAAAGGAATCTACAATATTGTGAACTAAATCCCAAGTATTCCATCAAAAGTAATACAATAACAGAGTAACCCATACAAATTCAAATATTGAATGTACTGATATGTTGGTTGTCTTGAAGTTGATGTATCTCACTGATATTTACCTATCTCCTGAATGTCTTTTAATGAATGATTGATATCTGAATTATATGATTTTAAAGTAGAAATAAAAAATTTCTCTTGATCCAAAGATAAAACCAGTTTGAAAGCTGATCATGATGTGGGTCAAAAGCTCATTTATAAAACATTCTAAGTTGTAAACAAGGTGAGGTCTTTTACTAGAAGTTCATAAAACAACATGACTAAAATCAGGTATACTTATTTTCATGGGAAACATTTTGTCCCGAAAAGAAATCCAAGTAAACATGATGTTCACAAATGAATATTATCCTAGAGTACAATCTACAGTCATCTGTAAAAGAAGCTCCTACACATAATAATTAAAAATCAAGGATGAAAAAAAACATGTAATACTATGTATAAATGAACCTTACAATCCACAATCATGGGCAAAAGTTATTTCCACAATATTAAGTGTTAAATCGATAAATATATCAGCTGTTTAATGCCAATTCATTTTTATGATTCTTTTTACCCGAAAACACCCATAAAGTTTGCATACAAATTAATGATTAACTATTTAGTAAGTAACATGTTTTATTCAACTCTTTTTTTGGCTATAAAACATTATTAAAACTATACAAACATCAGTCCAGAATGAACTGAGTTCCCTGTTTATTGTTCAATAGCAACAAATGTTACTAAGACAAATAAGCAATTGGACAATGGTTGACATCAGCACATTACGGATAGCATTGTTTCATGTGAAATATTTCAGAGGCAAAAGAAACCAACAAGTTCATTTTAGTTTCTTTTGATATTTATTGCAGAGAAATTTCAACATTGTCTAAATAACGTTATAAAAAAATAACTATGTCCATTCCTGTACACATAATTTATTCCTTAGCTTATGATTTTTTCAAAGTCGATTACCCTTAGCCTGTAAAAAAATAAATATTGTTGGACATTGTGAAGACCATTTCAATGTCAATAGCATTTTTTGGTCATACATATTAGCAAATATGCCAATATATATATATATATATATATATATATATATATATATATATGAATACTTGCAAATACCATTAAGCAAATCTTCAGAATTAAAACTGAAATATTTATGCTTTAACTGTTTCTTCCCTATTATCCCAAACTTCACATTTGAATGGTTTTCTTTTAGTATGAATTCTAATGTGCATCTTTAAACTACAATTCTGTGTAAACAATTTCTCACAAACTTCACATTTGAATGGTTTTTCTCCAGTATGTGTTCTCATGTTTTTTTTAAAGCACCGTTCTCCATAAAAAATTTCTGACAAACTTCACCTTTAAATCGTTTCTCTCCAGTATGTATTCTCATGTGTATCTTTAAGCCACCATTCAGCGAAAACATTTTCTCACAAATTTGACATCTAAACGGTTTCTCTCCAGTATGTATTCTCAGATGCTTCTTTAAATGGCTGTTCAGCAAAAACATTTTCTCACAGATTTCACACTTGAATGGTTTTTCTCCAGAATGTATTTTCATGTGTTTATTTAAAGTGCTATTCTCCATAAATATTTTCTGACAAACTTCACATTTAAATGGTTTCTCTCCAGTATGTATTCTCATGTGAATCTTTAACACACTATTCATGCTAAACTGTTTCTCACATACTTCACATTTAAATGGGTTTTCTCCAGTATGTTTTCTCATGTGCCTCTTTAAACCATTATTCTGCGTAAACATTTTCTCACAAATTTCACATCTGAATAGTTTTTCTCCAGTATGTATTTTCATGTGTGCCTTTAAATCACAACTCTGTATAAACATTCTCTCACAAACATCACATCTGAATGGTTTTTCTCCAATATGTATTCTCATGTGCCGTTTTAATTGATCTTTGTGTATAAACCGTTTATCACAAACTTCACAGTTGAATGGACGTTCTCCAGTATGTATTTTCATGTGCTGTTTTAAATGACTAATTTGGTTGAAAATTGTATTGCAAATTTTACATTCAAACGGTTTAACTTCATTATGTATTCTTTTGTGACTGTTCAAATCAATTTCCCCGTTACATACTTTATCACAAAACTCACATTTCAATGGTTTGCCTCCACTTTGTATTATATTTTGCATTCCCTGCCAGAACATCATCCCGCGTCACTTCAAATTATTGCTCTGCTTGAACATTTTACCACCAACTTTGATTGGTTCCTTTCACGTATACATGTCTTCTATGGATTATGGACGTTTCGCCCCATGGACGTTTCGGCCCAAGACATTTCGTCCCACTTCAATGGACATTTCGCCCCACATGGTTAATGGACGTTTCGCCCCAAGGACGTTTCGGCCCACATCAATGGAAATATCGGACATTTATATAAATTCACAACCATTACAAAATGATCAAAAATATAATGTAATGAGAGAAATGACACACACCAGCAAGCATAAAAATAAAAAAATCCCAAATTATATCTCAGTATAATGATAATGCAAGAAACGACACACATCTGCAAGCATACAACAGCAAAAATCCCCAATTAAATTTAATATAATAAAACAATGACAAATTATCATTGTATTGATTGTATCCAAAAAGAAAATATAATAATAAAACATGGGTAATTTGACTTAGTGGCTGTCCCTACACGGAAAACTGACTTTTTTTTGATCCACTCGAGGAAAAAGGAAATTAATATATAGTGCTGGATATAGTTTTGTTGTTAAGCGTGAGCTAAAGAATGGAACCATCGAATGGCGTTGTAGCGTGCGTGGGAAGAATACGCAATGCCCTGCAACCGTGCGACAGACAGAAGCCGACTTTTTGCCAAGTCATCAGAGCCATAGCCACACTGCCACTCCTGGGTTGTTAGCAGCCGTTAAAATCAAAACCGAGGTATTTTGCAGAACATGATTAATCTGTATAAATACTTTGTCTATTCTATCAATATATTATTAACAGTATATGTTGGTTAAATTTTAATCAATTTACTTATAATTAATGTATGCTAAATCCAGAAATATCGCTTTATTGTCTACATTAAACGAGATTATGTTGGTCTTCGTCTTCCAATCGTTCTGCTATATTAACTATGCAGTATTGAAAAGTTATACTGTGCCAATAATGACAAAATTTCGTCACTCATATATCCATACAAATATCTGTCCATACATACATACATACATACATACATACATACATACATACATACATACTAAATAAGGTTTTGTTTTCATTTAGGCCAAGTTATTAGGGAAAGATAATTTGTTTGAAACAGCCCATGCACTGGTTAATGAGGCTATAGAAAGAAGTTCATGGAGAACCATTACAATCTGAGGCATCCAGGGTAGCTGAGACGAACCTAGTTAGAATGATCAACCGGACCAGGTCCGCAACCAGACCAGAAGATCCCAGAAATCTTACGTTTACTGTAAGTGAATGATTTTTTTTTCTGTATAAAATCTGTGGTTGCATTGTATTTTAACATTTTTTTCTCTATATATATTAATTCGTACTCTACGTGTTATTTATTTCTATTTATAACATTCTGCCAAGTATTATCGAGCATTCTCTTAAAGAACCGTTCTGTTTCTTGTATCTTTATAACTCTCTCTCTCTATCTCTCTCTCTTTCTCTCTCTCTCTCTCTCTCTCTCTCTCTCTCTCTCTCTCTCTCTCTCTCTCTCTCTCTATATATATATATATATATATATATATATATATATATATATATATATATATATATATATATATATATATATATATATATATACACGTCCAGATCTAAAAGCGATTTAGAAAATCGGTTATCAAATTAATTATTGTACAAGCAAATAAAAGACACTAAACTATACTGAATTTCAGTATGTCCATGAATAGTTTTACTTTTTCCCTTCCATTTTCAGGTTTTTCAGTCAATCAAGGACCTGTTGCCTGAATCGAAAGTAACTTCATTTGTTGTTGACTTCGAAAATGGTCTTTGGCAAGGGATCAGGGCAGTTGTCTAATGTTGTAGAGCGCTTAGAGCTTCTAAAGATTAGGCGCTCTATAAAGTCCTCATTATTATTATTATTATTATTATTATTATTATTATTATTATTATTATTATTATTATTATTATTATATTTGTATTTCAATTTCTTATTTTAGTAGCAGATGTTTTACTTAAATGCAATTTTTTTAAAAATCATAGATAGTTACTGTTTAGAAGTATACTTTTGCGCATCACAATTTGACACTTCTAACCTGTATTGAAGTGTAATTTTGACTAGTTATGTGTGTTGATTTAAAAATACAAATACATGCCTCATATTTCAAAAAAATAAATCTCAGAAACCATTTTTATATCTCGTTATTGTTAATTAAAATTAACATTCCTCGCCTCCCCCCCCCCCCCCCGTGTTTCTCCTTGTTCGCGATATGTTGGGCTATTATGTGCACAGCTTTGAAAAGGTGTAATGAAGAACCTTCGGGATATAGAAATGAAGTACATTAATTTGGACTGTTTCTGTCAGCAGTTCAGTCGAGTAATTAGATCAGATTTATAGCTAGTTTTAAAAAATCCAAAGTAACAATGCCAATAAATGGCAAGAGATGAAAAGCAAATTAAACCGATCTTGAAAAAAATTACGCTTGCTGATTGGGTAAACGAACAGCATGATTGATAAGTGGCGATATGTCAATTTCCTACAAACGGTAAAAAAAATGGTTTTCATCAGCTTGTGTAACAGCGAAAATAAAACTTGAGTAACAGCGAAAATAAAAGAGCTGCCGCATAGAAATTGATCACTGTAAACGATAGATTAATTTCTGATCAATATTATTAGATAAATGAAGAAAAAGGGAAAATATTGTCTGATATAACGCATGCTGAATGTAATTGAAATCTAAGAATTTAATAATTTAAATCTTAACGGTAGGCCCCTAAAGTAAAATGAAGACAATAGTGTAATGGTAGTGAATTTTTATAAATGTCCGATATTTCTATTGATGTGGGCCGAAACGTCCATGGGGCGAAACGTCCATTAACCATGTGGGGCGAAATGTCCATTGAAGTGGGGCGAAATGTCCATTGAAGTGGGGCGAAATGTCTTGGGCCGAAACGTCCATGGGGCGAAACGTCCAGGTACCGTATTCTATGATACCTCTTCAAATTATTTTGCGCATAGATATAAGTCTAATTCACATTTGAATGGCTTATCTCCATTACTCTGGAATGTTCTATTATGGTGGTACTTAATGTTCTTAGCGATACATATCATAATTGTTTTGCTATGACTGCACACTTATAATACATCAAGTTTCTATGACTTTCCCTATTTATTTTTCTATTTTAAAAATATAGATCAGTCGAAGCATGTAAATGTAAATGCTGACCAAGATTAAGCTACAATGGGGGAACAACTCTGTATGATTGCGGTATCAGCCTAAGATACGTTTGGTTGCATGCAGGTATTGTATTAAACATACATTGCAACTAATCTATGAGAAACAATGTTCACTCTTGAACTGCAAACAATTTCTACAATAAACAAAAGGATCCAATAATAAAATAGAACATACAAATGCAATTAAAGTGGAGATCCACGAATAACAAAATTATGAATTAAAACCAATTATTATTTAACACTTTAAGAATTTTAAATGTAAAGTGGGCAAGACTTTTACGTTAAAAAATATTATTAATATTATAACTATCGTTAATATATCCCTGTTTTTCAGACAGTTTAACTGTTATTGTATTCATATTTACGACTGAGAAGTATGATGATATGCAAGATTGGTCAATTTTGATCCATATTGGTTACCATGGAAGGAAATTGCAGATTTAACCTTAGGTGCGTCGGCATCAGTACATGACCTTTAATCATCAAAGATCAGACTACACTGAATATATTTCGCAATCAAAGCATTTATAGCAAATACGAACGGAGTTTTGTATATGATCAAATATTGCCTGCACTAACTGATTTTATTAATACCTCTCTCTCATCTGGGGGAATTCCCATCATTTTTCAAAACTGTCATTGTAAAGCCTCTGCTGAAGAAACCAACTCTCGACTATAACGATTTAAAGAACAACCGCCCAGTTTCTATTTACCCGTTCATATAAAAAAAATATTAGAAAAAGTTGTTCTAACCCAACTTGTATCTCATCTGACTAATGTTTCCACTATAAAGATATAATCAGATAGAACACACAAATGTAATTAAAGTGGAAATTTATGAATAATATTACAAATTAAAAACGTTTATTATTTAAATTTATATGAATTTTAAATACAATGTGGGCAACAACAAAAAATTAAATTTATAAAATTATTATTATTGTTGTTATTATTATTATGATAATTATTATTATTATTAATTTATTACTATTATTATCATTATTGTTATTATCAGTAGTAGTAATAGTAGTAGTAGCAGTAGTAGCAGCAGAGAGGGTGAACAGACCACGTTTTCAAGCAAAAATAAGGCTTCCTACGAAATCTCATTTTAACCGAAAAAAAAATAAGTCTCCATTTAGCAAACGGAGACTTTACGATTTTTCAATCAATTTTGGTCGCAACGATGTGGTCATCCACCCTCTCTGCTGCTACAAGTTAACAAAAATAATAAATGATTTCAACCAAATATTTGATCGAGTCCGATACGATATCGTGTCCGAGGATCATGTAAATTTATTGTTATAAATCCGTGCGGAGTCGACTGAGCGTTACTAAACAAATTTTTAAATTGATTGAAATCCATATCAGAGCACCATGTCTGCCAAATATTTCGTAGCGTATGTGTATCAACGCCGTTAAACACAGCAAGAATATTACAGTTATCTCTGATCACTTTTGGAATCTGAGTGTAGCGTTGAGTGACATATATCACGTCAGTGTTTTTATGCCTGCCTCGGGAAAATATTCTAGCTGGGTTTTCTTGATTGTCTAACATCACATCGTCGTATACGACTAAATTGTTAATGCTCCCATCAAAGTCATCCACGGATGGCGCCTCGTCAATATCAGTTATAAAATCAATGGCGTTCTCACCCTTAATTTCTGATGCATTCTCGTTAAAATCCGTTAACACTTCATAGCATCGTTGATCATCTACGCTAGGAGCAACTAAATACAACTTATCCCACTTCATCCATCTCATTATTAAATTGAGCAACAATTGCGTCTTGCCGGATCCAGATGACCCGATTATAATTGCGCGGATAGAGTTTGGTAGCGCTGCATGATGCTTAACTGGTTCTTTTGTTTTAGGCGCTGAAAAATCAATTATATTCATATCTCTATACATAAATTATGGATCTATATTGTGTGAAGTGTAAAACACGTACTAGCACAAATGATGTGACGAAGATTACAACTAAAAATAACAGATCAGCACTTACTGGTAGATGTGCAACATGTGGTACAAAAAAATTTAGATTTGTTTCTACAAAATCAAAGATTTTACAATTCGGAGATGTTTTAAAAAAAAAACGAGGAGGTGATATCGCAGCCAAATTGGCAAAGTTCCCTGGAACCCCATGGGCAAAGTACCCCGGAGAAAAGCACCTTCCAGGATATAGCTACTGTGGCCCCGGAACACGATTAGATATCAGACGTGATGATCAAAATCTGCCCTGACCCGGCGAGTATCCGATAAACGCTATTGATAAGGCGTGTCATGCTCATGATGTTGCATATAAAAGCAGCAATCTGCAAAACAGGCATCTCGCGGATGTGAAATTAATTCATGCGTTAAATGCTGTTCCTGATAAATCTTTGAAAGAAAAATTGGCTTCTTGGTTGGTAAAATCGGCTATGAAAGGTAAATTGATGTTAGGTGCTGGTAATTAATAATATGGAATCTATTTATTATTCTCCGAGAGGATACTGGAAGGGTAAAGCAGCAATCAGTAAACTCGCCAGCGCCGCAAAAGTGAAAAAGGCCACTGCGGCTAATTGGTTATCCAAACAGGCTATATGGCAAATTTATCTACCGCGTCCTAAACAAATCAATTTCTCGCATTTTGATGTTACTGTACCCAATGAAGTTCATCAGGCTGATTTATTGTTTTTACCACATGACAACGGTTACAAATACGCGCTAACCGTAGTTGACGTTGCGAGTCGATACAAACAAGCAGAACCGCTAAAAACAAAATCATCACCTGAAGCTGCTTCTGCATTTGAAAAGATTTATCGACGAGGCCCACTACGCTGGCCAAATCTGTTACAAGTTGATCCTGGCAAGGAATTTCAAGGCGCTGTTTTATCAGCGATGAAACATCACAATGTCACCATCAGACGAGGGCATACTGCACTACATCGCGATCAGGCAATTGTTGAACGATTTAATCGGACTCTTGCTGAACGGTTATTTGGATATCAATGCGCGAAGGAGTTTATTCAGGATAAAAGATCCTGTGAATGGGTCAAAAGGTTACCAGGGGTAGTTGCAGCGCTAAATAACGAGATTGCCAGAGCAATCAATATGAAACCTAACAACGCAATACAAAAAAATTATATACCACAACTACAGCGGGATAGCGTTTCTCAGCCAATTCTTGGTAGTAATGTCACCGTGAGATATTTATACGAACCAGGAGAGCTTGAAGGTGACAGAAAAAGGGCTACTGATCCTATTTGGAGTGTTACTGCACACAAGATATCTACTATAACACGATCAACTGGTAGACCTCCAATCTATAAATTGGATTCAACTGCCCCTCAGCGGGGTTTTACAAGCGAACAATTACAAGTGATTCCTGAAGATACTCAATTGCCACCGCATGGTCTTAGCTAGCGCCGTTGCGTCTGTTGCACTCAAGACAAGTCAACATCACATTGTTTCTGACATGACCGAGACTGTTATTTTTTCTGTCTACTGTAAATTGGCGAGGATCTTTATCCGAATACTGCCAACGCATTATACAATTGCAACTCGCGCAGTGATTATTCTGTTGTTGCTTCAGCGTAATTATTAATTCAGCGTCAATGTCAAATTCTCGTTGTTTTGTTTTGTCTTGTTGTTTGTAACCGGAGATTTTTTTTATTAATGATGCTAACATCAACGATGCTAGCATCATCCATTGTGGTGTCATCATCGCCTGACTCTGTCAGGACAATTCTTCGAAGCTGATTTATTCTTCGTACTCTGGATACTGCGAGATATACTAAATTCGACCATTCGATGCGATTATCTACCATCCAAACAATTGTATCCGATATAGTTAATCCCTGTGAAGAATGTATCGTCGCTGCGTATCCTAGCGTCCACGGGGATTTATTAGCACGCAATGCATCTTCAACGACGCTGATATCAACCAGCACAATATCATTTAATACGAGAATTTGTTTTTCACGCTGTCCTGGAATATCAACTTCAACGTTCTGTTTTCATGTATCCGATGACCTATAACATAACGGTACTGGAAGTGTTGCAAATAATTTTTTATGCGTTTCAAATAACTTCATCTGAAGTGTGTCTCTGACTATTTTTCTACTTGCAATGATCAAATCGTTTGGTTTCCATGTTTCCCAAAAATCATTCATAGGAGTTTCTGAAATTATTTCACGCGCTATTTCGCATTGGATTCTATCCGGCTGTAATCTAATTAGTTTCTTAAATTCTCGTAATTTTTCATCAAGTGATCTATAGTCAGTGGTAATTTCTTCATAGTAGTCTACAAAACCCTTTAGCCATTCATGTGGAGATGCACCGACAAATGGTGGTGGTTGGCCGTGATCACCGCACATGACGACTTTTGTGTTTTTGTTTAACAACCACTCGAGAAATGTTTGTAATACATCTAATGACACTGTGCATATTTCATCCCAAATTATGATTTCAGGAATGAATTTATCACCCATACGCTAAGGAGTCCATTTGTCACCCTTCCATCGAAAAAAAACTGTGATAAGTACAGGCATTTACCCCTCGTTGTTTCATCTCTCTGGCGAGTCTGTGAGTCGGTGTTAACACAATCATGTTTGACCGACGATATAATTCAATTGCACGAGTTGTCTTTCCTGACCCACCACAACCGTTTAAATAAACTGTCTTGTATCTACATATTGGATCAGATACCGGTGGTGCATTAGAAAATTCTGATTGAATCTCATCACACTTTAAGTACTTTTTATCCATGGTAACATCTGCCGATTCACAATACTCATGTAGCGTCTCCTTTTTAAATCTCCAACATCCCCAATTTGCCTCTGGATCTGTGAATTTAGCTACATCTGATTTGTATTTCTCGTGGATATAAATAGAATCAGTGGCTACTCTAACTGCGGTATTAGGAAATCTATTTATCATCGAAAATAAATTGACAGAAGCATAAGCTAGCATAGAACTTCTCAAATGCGTATATTGTTTAATATATCCATCACAATAGGTACCAATTGTACCTAATCGTCTTCCATCGGATAGGAAAGCGTCTTTACGATTTACAAGTTTTCCCTGTTTCGTTAAATCCGTTACAATAAAATCGTATTCAGCGACGTCTATGATCAACCGCGAGGAATATTTTGCATTGTCGTATCTTCCACCCTGGGTAAATTTACCGATTATTCTTCGTCCAAAATCTTTTGCTTGTTCTTTTTTAATTTCAAATAACTTCTTAGACCAATTCATGATTTGTTGTTCATTGAAGATCTCCGATTTTCCATTCGAAGAATTTCTATCTGGAAACTGTTTTCGCAGTTCGCTAATTATACGATCTAGATCGGGTTGTGGTAGCCAAACTTCTTTCTGAGCTCGATAGCATATAAAAGCTTCGGAAACAATCAACGATATTAGCATACCACAATCAATCATATATCGTAGTAACACTATTGGCATCCAGGCCTTTTCAGATATATGTCTACCAAGCCAAACATAACTACACGGATGTAACCCTGTAGCGAGTTCAAATGATATCACACGAGCGAATCCGGTTAAATCAAAATCAGGTAATGGCCCATTAATCGCAACACGAGTCATTTCATGTGTGGGGTGTCCAAATCGTTTAAAATAGTTACTACATTCTCCATACCCGAGAAAACTTCCAGGATAACACGCGGATATATCAATTGAAATCATACCGTCACGATGGTATTTTGTATTCCACAGTCCTCCATGACCGAATTCGATGCAACTCAATTTAACGTCCTCGAGAAAATCACTTTGTGTTGGACGCCATGAGTTTTTTTCTCTTGCGAAGTGAGCTACCACTGATGGAATAGTAAAACTATCCGTTAATAGTTTTTCATGGGAACTCTCCGGTGAAAAATCACTAGAGATTTTTCTCATTCTGTTATCTAATTCTTCAACGCGATATAATTCACCATTTGGTCTTACAAATTGATCAAATCCTATTTCGGGATCTTAAGTAACCACACTGACACAGGATCATCCTTACACAGCGTGTGAATAGCATCGAATAATTTCTCATTATAAAAAACATTCCCGACGAATTCCGGGGGGATATATCTCACGGTTCTATCTCGAGAAAATATTGCTACTGCAGGTGTCCACGCGTGTTTGTTATGATCAATAATTTTAATTGGAGCTCCTCGCGATTGATATTTCGGTTCGTATAATACTTCTCCGGTTATTGTTGTTACTGATATTGGGAATTTTAATGATGCTTCTAATTTAGCTATATCAGAAATCTTTTCACCGTGCTGTTTCACTGTCAGTTCCCATTCGGTTATTTTCCTACGTCGCAGATCAGTTAGTTTATTTCCTCGGGATGCATTTGTGAAGTGTTCCATTACCCGTGCTGCTACACAATTCAGTGAACTAGAATATTTCATAGGAGCTAGTTTTGCAATATCGGGTTTATCATTTAACCGATATAACCCATAAACAATTGCTATTACGGGATAAGATCTTTCGTAGTATGGTTTGTCAATTCCAGTTAGAATTCCTGGTTTGGAATCTCTACTTACAATGACAGTTTTTTTATCCTTGAGGATTGGTTCAAATTTATCCCTGATAATCCATTTGCCTTCGACTTCGATAATGAATTTTATTCTGAAAAAATACTTCTGTTGGGAATTGCTTTTTTGAAAATCTTTGATTGGAAATTGCTGTGCAATTTCACCTTTGGATTTTACACCCTTGAATTTCCAGCCCCTTGGCGGGCCAAGGTGTGAAATTATCTCAGCTGCTCTTTCATCGTTCATAGTAGCATCGATGTTGGGTACATTGACATCTTCATCAATAATTCGAAATGTCGACCAGCAGTGTGCTGCACCGTCTCGGTAGAATTCATTAAAACACTCCCTGATTTTACCCAGTATATTTATATCACCGATTAGACGTTTTGGTGTATCAGAGACTCTATCGAGATTGAATTTAGTATTTCTCCAAGGCTTAATTTTCGATAATCTTTGGAACTCCTTATCAAGATTGAATTTAGTATTTCTCCAAGGCTTAATTTTCGATAATCTTTGGAACTCCTTATCAAGATTGAATTTAGCTTTTTTCCAGGGCTTAATTTTCGATAATCTCTTGAACTCCTCCATGTTATAATTAAAACAAGTATTTAAATAGAAAAATATAGTATAATGAATCACTGCAAGTGGCTAATGATTGGATCAACAACTCCGTGTAACAAATCATTCAGAAGCGAATTCTGTGGGCATCATTTACAAAGCGTTCGCAAGGGTTCTTTCGGTCCTCTCCCATGCCTCCGATGTGGGGTGGGCGTTAGAGGAAAATCACAATTATGTCTCAGTTGCGGCGGCAAACGATACAGGGAACTAAAACGCTATTATGACAAACGAATCATTGACCTCAACAATGACTCCGTCAGCGACAAAATCATAAAAAACCCTCAAGATTATATCAAGAGGTTTATAATTAAAGCAGATATAAATTAGACAAATAGTATTATTATACAAATGAGCCAAGATTTGGATTACATTTTAAAACGACAACACGACGCCGCTGAAAACTCTATTGCGCTGTATTCCAACTGTCACAAGATAGACCGAGTCGGGACTGGATTAGTGAAGACACGGAACACAACTGCGTTAATAAGATGTTTATTTTATAAACGCAATTTTAAAAATCAACTCTGACACCAATATTTTACAAAATATAAGAAAAATCTATTTAAATAAATGTTCCTAATATGGAACTCTGAATTTCAGTAACGTAATGACAAAAAAGAAGTATGTGAATGAATTTACAAATATGAATATATATAAAAGGCTCGTATAACGAGATAGATGCAAATATGAAAAGAATGCGTTGTCAATATGACGAGACTAGAATGAAGATATTAAATAATTAATACGTCGTCCATATGACGAGACATATGCAATTGTGAACCCTAAATTCTGAAGTTCTCGTTCATGGAACGAGATTTGTGTAGAATGAACTTATGCAGGTGTCGTTCATATAACGAGACTGCAAAGAAGATATTAAATAAATAATACGTCGTCCATATGACGAGATATATGCAATTGTGAACCCTAAGTTCTGAAGTTCTCGTTCATGGGACGAGATTTGTGTAGAATGAAATTATGCAGGTGTCGTTCATATAACGAGACTGCAAAGAAGATATTTAAATAAATATTACGTCGTCCATATGACGAGATATATGCAGCATACGTAAGCACCATACACAGGCACCACACACGGGCATTACACGGTCAGCATAGACAAGCCCACACACGTAGTCACCACAACATGGCACCACTTCAGCACAACACGTCACCACACTACGTCACAACACTTCAGCACAATACGGCACCACACCACTTCAGCACAAAACGGCACCACACCACTTCAGCACAAAACGGCACCACACCACTTCATCATACGTCTTCAGTACCACACCACTTCAGCACAAAACGGCACCACACCACTTCATCATACTTCTTCAGTACCACACCACTTCAGCTAAAATTAAAACAACCGAACCGTGTAATACATATGACACGGTCAAGTATTCTCACACATATATGTAGCGCATGCGCGCACATGAAATAATTATCCATGTACATTTAACGTTAAGCATGCAGCGTATAATTGAACTCAATTATGTTCAGATACAAAAGAACTAATGAAACAAAATATAGTACTTCTGATAAAATGGCGCTGCCTAACCTATGTATTTATTCTATAGATTTTATAATAAATACTAGACGTCTAATATGTAAAACAATGAATTACATCATAATACAAATAGCAATGAGAACAAAATTAAATCTAGTGTTACCTCTTTTAGCTGATAGATTGCTCCGTTTAGGATGGAAGCTTTTCCGACAAGACTGGATCGTTATGTGATTTCTGTCTTATAATTTCGTCCTTATATACCCCTAGCTGTGACAGATATGCGCAGCTAGGTACTTTAAACTGCGTGCAATTTCGTACATGCAGCATGAGCTGAGTGTTCGCTCATTATGCCGAAATAACTAAAAAGCCGAAAAAATAATAAACTACTCTCGGTAAGGCTGTACGCAGTAACGAAATCAAGACTAGATTTTTGACCACATATATATATTGAACATAGTCGTATACGATTCCGTGACACCAACGGTGGACAACTTAAACCAGGCGCACTTGTGTCTACGATCACCGACGCGATTGCCGCCCACGACAGCATGATTGCCACCCATGACAACAAGATTGCCACCCACGGTCGTGAGCTGGATGATTATATACGAGGTTATACTAGTTTTCGCAAAAATGTCGTACATAAATTCTTTGGAACCCCGCTTGTGGTTGGCATGACTCTCGCTGAAATTAAAAACTTTCTATCTTTATTCTTTTTTAACAAGGACGCGGGAAGGATGATGGATGAAAATGAAATCAAGGCAAATTATCTCGATATTTACAATGATATTTTTAAACTAATAGAAAATCTTGAAAAGGTACAAAAACCCACTAACGACGTCATTGTTAAGTTTTTTGGAACCCCGCTTGTGGCTGGCATGACTCTCGCTGAAATTAGCGAGTTTATCGGCAAGCATACTCACAATGCCTACATTGCTAATAGTTTCTTTGGTGTCCCGGCTACATCTACGATGACTCTCAAAGATATTAATATGTTTATGGTGAGACAAACAACACTTAATACCATCATGGATAAATTCTTGGGGAGAACACCTGTGTCTGAAACCACATCGTTGACAGGCCCGACCCTCGCTGAAGGTAAGAAAGCTATTGACGAACAAAAACTCATCAACGAAATGGTTAATAATTTCTTTGAGGGTTCTGAAAGTTACAATATCACGACGACATATTCTCAACTCGACAGGAATTATAATTCCCAAACGGGTTTTGGATTTAACCTCCTTTTGGTTTCATTTTTTAAACGCCGCGATGGAACGATGATGAAATATACCGAAATCAATAAAACCTATCTAGACGTTTACGACGATATTCTTAAACTAAAAGAAAAATCCGAAAAGGTACAAAAACCCGCCAACGACGTCGTTGGAAAGTTTTTGGGAACCTCACTTATGGCAGTCATGACTCTCGCTGAAATTATCGCGGCTATCAATGAAAGTAAAACAACAGTTAATGCCGTCAAAGATGATTTTACAAAAATGACCGAACGACTCGATAAGGTAAAAATTCCACACAGCGTAAAAACCGTTGAGAACATCGTATACACAGTTGCCAGTGGGACCTTTGATTGGATCCGAGGAAATGAAAATAGTTTACATTTTCACAGCAAATATGGTAGTATACCGGGTTGTTATCGATTTACAATAATACATCGCCGTAAATTTTATTTGGGAGTCAGCCCGATGTATATAACAGGTGTTAACACAGTGACGTATATAAACGATATGATACCCGAAGCACCTGACCGAATAAGATCCCCTATCCGAACTGATATAACTACATCCGACGGGCCAGCGGCAGGGATTAGGGAGTCGCTACCCTGGACGCTAGAATTTGTATCCGGTTTTCCCCCCATCGACCATAAATCCAGGTACACAATCGAATAATTGAAAACACTAACGGGTTTAAAATAACAATGAAATAAATTGAACCGATAATAGTCCCGTTAACGGAGTCAGCGGTATCACAATCGCATCGATATCGATTCGATACCGTGAAAGAGTTTGCCGCGAACTTGAAATTACTTTCTGAGCGCTATCGTGAAAAAATGAAAAAATACCGACGCAGCGTAGCAATCATCGACATCACCGTGTACTCGGTGTCCGGTGTGATGGCCAGCGTCGGGGTTATTTTGTCGACGGTGACCATGATGGCTCCAATTGCAGTTCCAATTGCTATCTCCGCGGCAACAACAATTGCGGCAGTCGCCACCACGATAACTAAAAAATTATCATCGTGTTCTCAGAAAAAACTCGCCGATTATACAGCTCGGTACCGGGTGGTATTTGACGCGTACTCGAAATTATCCGAGTTGATCTCGCTGTCAATAGATAATTCGTTCATATCCGATGTTGAATTTTCCACGATGACCCAGTTGTATAACTCCACGATGTTGAAATTGGAAATTGAAGACAGCGTTAACAATAATGTCACTACAATTCAACGAATTGCAACTGCTTCAACGAATCGCGGAGAATACCACTCCGATACGAACAAGCATGATATCAATAACATCAACAAACCCTGAATTTAGTGTGAACTTCCCTTCTCCGATTCCAGTGCGTGAGATCGCGCTGGCAAAATTACGAGTATATCATAGCTGGCCTAATATCAGATCTGTTGCATTTGGCGGTCAGCAACCCAATAACGCACTGGTGTTCTCGTATAAGAATAAACCCGATGGTACTCCAGCGTGGGAAACTGTTTCGTTACCAACTGGGTCGTACCAAATTGAGCAAATCGATGCTGAAATTCAGCGTATAATAAAATCAATCACTGGAAAAGAATCAAAAATAGCTATTAAACTTCATGAACCGACGCTCTCGTCGTCGATCGAAATAAGCACAGAGGGATACATTGTAGATATCTATAACAGCTCGTCAAGAACAGTGTTAGGATGGCCTGAGAAACCACCGGAAAAATCCGCCACCGACTTAACCACGGACGTACAATCATATCATGAAATCAATCCCAGTTATCGAGATAATTTATCTGATATAAGAAAAGGAAAAATCGCCGATAGATTTATATTTACCAACAAAGACACATTGCAATGGGATTTTATCATTAAAAGAACAGCCGACTCATCTGTTACTATTTCATTTATGCTAACTGACGTCCGTGGTTATTTTAATGAAATTAAACAATTATATGAAACACAACTAGAACAACTACGGAAAACAAAATCGCAAAAACACGTTGAAATAATAAATCAACTTATATCTGACATGGAATATATATATGAACTAATTATTCAAACAATAATTAATGACAACAGCGACAGTAAACAACGATTCCTAACCGATTACAATATCACAGAAGACAATCTGCGTAATTTCAAGTTTTCCCAATACAACGCTGATGAACTAGCAAGAATTGTTAGAACCGATATCAAGGCGCTACAAAAACAAGATCCATCTGTCCTCCTCAAATATAATAATGATCCAGATGGTGGCGATAGGCATATTGCCCCGCACAATGTGAATATTTCAACGGTGATTGCGCTCAATTTAGTATGTGATGCAATTGAAGGAAGCTATCAAATTAATTTAGAGCAATCAAATCAAGCTCAGCAGGGATATATTCTTTATTCGTTTGCACCAATAGCTCCTCTAGGATTCCTAATTATTGAAAACCCAATTAATTCTGTCTACATGCGATGCCATAATAATTCGTTAACGAGAATTAATTTCCGACTCACCGACCAGTCAAATAATTTAATTGATCTACAAGATGATGTGTTAGCGATTAGTTTGTTTGTGAAATCATAAATGATTTTCGTCCTAAAGACTTTCATCATAAATGATTTTTGTCCTAAAGACTCGATCAAATATTTGGTTGAAATCATTTATTATTTTTTGTTAACTTGTATCAGCAGAGAGGGTGGATGACCACATCGTTGCGACCAAAATTGATTGAAAAATCGTAAAGTCTCCGTTTGCTAAATGGATACTTATTTTTTTTCGGTTAAAATGAGATTTCGTAGGAAGCCTTATTTTTGCTTGAAAACGTGGTCTGTTCACCCTCTCTTCTCCTGTAGTAGTAGTAGTAGTAGTAGTAGTAGTAGTAGTACAGTCAACTCCAGTTAACTGCACATCCTCAGGCCCGTCACGAGACTGTGCAGTTAACCGAAGTACGGTACAGTACAGCTTTAAATCAGCACGGCACGAATATATGTGAAGAATAAATTTAAACAATGATTAGAAGCCACTATTTCAACTTTTACTTAAATGTTAAGCTTGTTTTCCTTCCTCCGAACACAACTTCACTGATTCAACCAATGGATCAATGAATTATAGCAAATTTCAAGAAATTCTATAGATCGCTAGTTATTCGAAAACTGATGTCAGACATTGATGGGTCAAGAGTTCAGCTCCAAAGTCGTCTGCATCCTGTTTTTATGCCGTGTTGTAGTTTAAATTGAATTCCGTTGCGCAATTTCCATCTTTCCAACCATCCATTTGTTGGTTTGAAATCATTCAAACCCGAACGGTTTAGAGCAATGTTTCCCATGCTGTACATGTACTTTGATTTTTCCCACGCTATTGCTCTCTAGTGGGCGTGGATATACATGTATATACCACCTAAGGCGTCCTTTACATGTCAATCATTTACAAAGTCGCATTTACAAGCTTATTTGTCGGCTTGTTTGAAGCGCTACAACAGTGGACTGGCAATAACTGATCATGACTATACATTGTGCAGTTAACCGGAGTACAATTGTAATGAACAATGTGCCACGGGCAGAAATTTATCGTGCTATTATCCGGAGTGTGTATTTAAGCGAAGTGCAGTTATCCGAAGCTTGTTCCTATTGAAAAGCATTGAGAAATAATGGGACCGACGTGACTACGTGCAGTTATCCGGAGTGTGCAGTTAACCGATGTGCAGTTAAGTGGAATTGACTGTAGTGATAGTAGTAATAGTAGTGATTTTAACAAGCTTAACTGTTATATTTTTATTTACGTACGAGAAGTATGACCATAAGCAACATTTTGTCAATTTTGGTCAATATTGGCTACCATGGAAGGAAATTGCAGCCTTAATCTTGAAAGGACATGTACGTCATCATCACTACATGACATATAATTATCAAAGATCAGACGATACATTGAATATATTTCGTAATCAAAGCCAATGCATTTATAGCAAATACGAATGGAGTTATATATATATATATATATATATATATATATATATATATATATATATATATATATATATATCACACGTAATTGCATGCAATTTAGAAAAAAACATGTTCATTGTTTATCATTGTAAACTTCTAAAAGATGTTGACATTTTAGAGGAAATAGCGTTTAAAAGATATTTGCGTCCTTATCAGCTACTCCATTACATATGTAAACAACCGCTAAAGGCCAGTATCCAAAATGAATCTGAAAATTCAGTTTGAAGATGAAGCTGAGGCTCCAGCCCAACCTCTGGCGGAAACAACACCCCTACTGGGCGGTAAGCCGAAGCCCCCCACCCTCCTTTGCCCTCCCCCCAGTATTCTATTAATTCAGTCAGATCTATTAAGTTCATATTTTGTTTGAAACAAAGTCAACTTTTTTTCAGTATTGCCATGAGGTGAGAGATGAAGCTGAGGCTCTGGTCAGTGCTTGACGGAACAGACTACACTTCCGGTTTACTTCGGAGTTTAGGGAGCGCTCACCAGATAATATGCACTTTTGAGAGATTATGTACAGTGAAGTTGTGAAACATGTACAGTGAAGTTGTGAAACAGGTACAGTGAAGTTGTGAGTGAAGTTGTGAAACATGTACAGTGGAGAGATCAGTGGCATATGATTATGTTACTTTGATGTAATGTGGCTGATATTTATTTGGATATTGTACTTGTAGAAATTGCATATGTACTAAGCACAGTGATAACTAAAATGACTGTTATCTTGTGCTCTAAACAAATCAGCCTGAATTGGTCTAAAGGTGGCAACAGGCAGTTTCGTAAATTGTCATCTGGCAAAGTTCTTAACTCAAGGCTATGGTGTGTCCATTTGAGCTATTATTGTGTAATAATTAAAGATATGGATATATTTGAGGAATCGATATTTCTGGCTTGTTTGTTCTTCTTGAAACTGATGAGAGGCACGTACACCTCAGCTAGTCACTACACAGAATGCAGTTAGTGAAAAACCCAATAGCAGAGTTAGCCACATAAGTAGTATAAATTCAAGAAACGTGCATGAATGACAACTTTTTGTTTAATGGCATGAAGTTATTAAGTATACAATGTTTTTAAAAAATTTACCCTTGAGTTTCCATTGACTTTTCAGGTCAAGTGAATCATATTTTGCTTTATTATATGGACGTTTTTGACCTCGCTAATGTATTTTCTTAAAAATCTATTTTTATCCTAGGAAGGATTGTGCCCCTTACATTTGTTCACAAAAGATGTATGCTTTACACCCTAAAGTACACCATCTTACGCAGCTACTAAAATAAGGAAAATGCCACGATAGGCAATACTATGTTCTGAAAGTACAATGAATAAATTACTAATATAATAAATGTAGAAGAAACATGTTATCGGTTCTTATTTTACAATGTAGCTGCGAAAACCAGGAAGTTAAACTAACCGAGTGGAGCTAGCAGTTTTCTGAAAGATGCAGTAAGGCTAAGCTGTGTACACTGTAGCCCATCAATCAAACACCAAAAACAATGGGAATTAGAGATTCTTGAATTGTACCTAATATATACGGGGTATTTTTTATATAGCCAGTTTATCTAGCGAGCAAGCAAGGAGAAATTTAAATTCTTTAATTCTAAATAAAAACTGTAGAGAGCCACCTTAATGCGTTTTTATTAGGTATATAAATAATGAATACCATAAATGTAATAACTGACGCATGGGAATATGAAGTTGTAATATGCTGCCTCCATTGATCGTTGTAGTGCTGATCTTCTTTGTGACACATTTTCCCAATTGTGACCATTTACGTTATCCTACCAAATCAACAAAACAGCGCGCGTTTGCCTGGTCGGGAATACTTTACCTGTAGAAACATGGAGGTGAAGCCCGCTTATCGAATTCTGTGCTTGGAGGGAGAATAAGTTCATCATCATTGACTGTAGAATAATAATGTTCAGTACTCTGTTAGTAGATGTTTGCATCGAAAGATGATGATACAACATACGAACTTACTTACTTTGGATTTGTGTCACATACACCAAAATGGCATACACAACTTGCTGACTCCAACAAACACCCCAATGCTACTACAACTACTAATAATAATAATACAACTACTATTACTAATGATAATAATAATAATAATAATAATAATAATAATAATAATAATAATAATAATAATAATAATATTAATAATAATATAATAATAATAATAATAATAATAATAATAAAACGGAAGTTTGTAGTCCAGATATGTTTAATTTGGTATGATTGAGACAGATATTCAAAGTCTATGAATTTGCTGCAAAGCACACCTGATGTTGTTTTTTTAATCAATACATGCCCTGCGAATGCAATGTGCAGAACTCATTGAATCTGAAACTATAATAACAATACAGTTTTGAAAATCGTGTAGGCCTTCCCAAATGTTTCTAACCCAGCGCAGAATACAAAACTACATAAGACTTAGTACAATTATAAATGATGTGCTTTTGCTAGATTACACTAATCAAGGCATCTCGATTTATTACGCTGACCATGGCATATTGATTTATTATGCTAACCATGGCATATTGATTTATTACGCTAATTAAAGGTTTATTGCCATTTCTTGCCAGTCTTCCCGCACACACAGGAAAGTCGTTTTCTCAACGCATTTATATTTGTTCCTTGCGAATGCGTTGTGGGCCATTTTCTATATATTCATGGGCAATTATATACAATTACTGTTTGAGAAATAATACATATGTATCTATATTTTACTTTGAAATTTTAATTTATATCATGTCATTTCCATAAACCTGCTTTCGGGATGACTACCCACAGCGCCCATAAAACTGGTCTCTCTCTCTCTCTCTCTCTCTCTCTCTCTCTCTCTCTCTCTCTCTCTCTCTCTCTCTATATATATATATATATATATATATATATATATATATATATATATACACACACGTAAATACATACATACATACATACATACATACATACATACATACATACATACATACATACATACATACATACATACATACATACATACATACATACATACATACATACAAGCTGATGTTTGTGATATGCTAATTAAGTTGAATATTAATAAATCCTCTGAATTGAATGGTATTGGTCCACGAATTCTTAAAATTGCTGCACTAGTAATAATAAAGTCACTAACGCATATCATATACTTTAGCATAATGAGTTAGAATCTTCCAGAAACATTGAAATGTGCAAAGGTGACACATATATTTCAGAAAAAAGAAAAGGAGGATCCAGGGATGTACAGACCAATATCAGTTCTAACTGTATTGTCAAAATTATTTTTAAAGCATGAAGCCATTAGGGTCTTTTAATTTTGTTGAAGCATAATCTCTATTTCATAAAACGCAATCAGGATTTATAAAGTACCACTCATGCATAACAAAACTGATCTTTGGCTGAAGGAAATGGGTAATGGTCATTTGACTGGGATTGTTTTCCTGGACTTTAAGAAAGCCTTTGATATTGTTGATTTTGAAATTTTGCTACAAACATTTAACTGTTACAGGTTTGACAATACGTCTTTGAACTTGTTTAGATCATACCTAAACCAAAGGTCTCAATAAGTAAGCATTGGCAATATTATTACCTTAAGTCTCAATTTCGGGACCCTCACATCTTCCTTATCTACATCAATGATCTATCATTAAATTATGAATCAACAAATACAGATTTGTTTGCAGACGATGCAGCCTTGTACACATTTAGTTCTGATACTGAAGTTTTTTTTAAATAAGATTAAACCCAGATCATAAAAGAGCCCACAACAAATAAGGATGGTAATTAATGAAGGTAAAACAAAAATAGACAATTTTGGGGACATCACAAAAGCTACACAAGTCAGGGAACCCAAAGCTGTCTCTTGCAATAAATAATCATCCTTTAGATAGTGTTAAACATGAAAGGCTTGTAGGTGTGTCCTTTGATAATAGTTTATTATGGAATGACCATATAGATAAGCTTTGAAAAACACTGTCATCCAAAATTGCCCTTCTCAGCAGAATCAATACATATTTACCAAAGGAATCTTTACTACAAGTCATATTTTCTTCAAACAATGGATTATTGTTCAAACAGTATGGGGAAACTGTGCTAAATCTGACCTTGACAGGATTTATAAATTTCAGAAACGAGCAGCAAGCGTAATTTTAGATGCATCTATTGATTATCCCTCAAAAGCGTTGTTAACAGAACTCAAATGGTTATTAATATAGAACAGGGTCAAATTTCACAAGGCAGTTCTTTTCTATAAAAGTCTATATGGGACTTATTCATGCCTTTTTCAACACAATACCAGTTGAGATTAAAGGAATAGGGAACCTACAAGATGATTTTATATTATCTGATTGCCTGTCGTTCAAAATTATACTTTTTTTTATTCCCGTACACCGTTCTCGCTCCGTTTAGTAATTAAAAGGAAATATTTAGGCTATCCGCACAAGTGCCTGAGAGTTAATGAGATACGTATCACGTGGTCGGTAGTGACGTCACAGGATCTATTACTAACAGTAAACATAGCATACTCCAATGGTTGCTAGCATGATTCAGATAATTTCTTTCCCTTTTGCATCATGGAAAATTGCGAGAACGATTTCCCATACTTCTCTGTAAGCGTGAACAATTTACCATATCAGCTTGAGCCACGTTTGAAGACAACAACGAAGAATGTAGTGATGACAACGGCGTTATGTTCTTCGAATGTCGTAGACCAGCGAAAGTTGGTCTCTAAACCTTTTTTATATTTTGACTTTGCGGCTTAGAGACCAACAATGTAATGCATCTTTACGAACTGCTAGTATGAGTCCGCTTCTCAAAAAACGCGTATGCACGATATTAATTAATAAATGTATTAAACACACTAACCTTTGTACCCAGACGGTAAGTATAATCCCTCTTCTAATGATCCTTTAAAACACTCACTTTTTTAGTATAAATCCCTGTCATAACAGAACACCTGTGTATTTATCGGATCGTGACCTCAGATTTAAATTACCGACGCATGCGTGTAAAGCAGCATCACCAGATGGCAAGAGTAACGCGATGAAACCGTCCAGCGAGGCATATATCATTGGGAACTTACTAATGCTTGAGTGGGAGCTGTGTCGTTACGGCATATCAGAAATAGAGTGAATGATAAATAAATTGTATAAAGACCACACTGTATTCAGATGTGAAAATATGCTATACAATAAGAACAATAATAATATAAATTTATTACTATTAATATTGGCAGTATTTTCAATCATATTTAATAACATTTACAATGGTATAAACGGAAAGTTGACACACACACACCCATGTATATATATATGTTAATACTCTACATTACTTATAAGAAAAACATTATTATAGTGAACATTATTAATAACATTTGCAATGGTATTTATGAAACACACACACACACACACACACACACAGACGTTAATACTCTACATTACTTATAAGAAAAACATTATTATAGTGAACATTATTAATAACATTTGCAATGGTATTTATGACACACACACACACACACACACACACACACACACACACACACACACACACATACATACATACATACATACATACATACATACATACATACATACATACATACATACATACATACATACATTGTAAAGTGCCGCCGGTTAACAAAGGTTATTAGTACAATATTGCACAAGCCGCTGGTCAGAGGTTATATACGTAGTATAAATTTCCCTGATTCTGGGGTCCGACACACCCCCTTCCCTATACATTCGCCCAATCGGAATAAATGCTATTCCTATGGACCTTTAGAAACCCGTCTTTCAAGATGCCAAAAATGCCACTTAGGGTCGAAATGTCACCTTATCATTTGTTTCCAATCACTCTGACAGCTCTACGTAAGGAATTACCTATTTTACGCGTGTCAAACACTCAGTCCGCTTTCACTCTAAATATTGTAATAGTCTGACCGAGGTAAACAATATTTTCTTCCTTTTTGTCTATTGCATTGACAAGTGTTACGACAATTTGCACAACAATTACATATGTCGCAAGAGCATATAGTGCAACTTCCCGTGGAACATTCGTTTAGTTCAGCTGGAAGTTTATCCATTTCGGTGATCGACAAGGCGTCAAGAATTTTTCTTCTGAAACAGACTTGCCGATCTTTGACAGCTTCTATCATGTTTCTATCATGCCCAAAGAGCATTCTGAGCTATTGGCAAGAGATTGGGAGATTGGGAGATGTGCCAGAGATGGTATTAAAGGCTACCGATATGCTTGTCTCCTACCTTACAAGACAAGCATGATGAAGACGACAACAGACAGAAACATGTAATTGTTGTGCAAATTGTCGTAACACTTGTCAATGCAATAGACAAAAAGGAAGAAAATATTGTTTTTAATTTAAATATTATGGTGTAAAATTATAACACATATGTAGCGAATTATGCTTGAGGATCTTCGAAATTCCTTGATAATTCTGTCATGTATGTATGTATGTATGTCAAGTGCCAAATTTTTCGTCAGTGAAATTCAGTAATTAATTCGTAGGCTCGCCGACAATTAACTGTCTTGGAGTAGAGTGTTGAACGAAAAGAATGTTAGTTTACCTCGGTCAGACTATTACAATATTTAGAGTGAAAGCGGACTGAGTGTTTGACACGCGTAAAATAGGTGATTCCTCACGTAGAGCTGTCAGAGTGATTGGAAACAAATGATAAGGTGACATTTCGACCCTAAGTGGCATTTTTGGCATCTTGATAGACGGGTTTCAAAAGGTCCATAGGAATAGCATTTATTCCGATTGGGCGAATGTATAGGGAAGGGGGTGTGTCGGACCCCAGAATCAGGGAAATATATACTACGTAAATAACCTCTGACCAGCGGCTTGTGCAATATTGTACTAATGACCTTTGTTAACCGGCGGCACTTTACAATGTATGTATGTATGTATGTATGTATGTATGTATGTATGTATGTATGTATGTATGTATGTATGTATGTATGTATGTATGTATGTATGTATGTGTGTGTGTGTGTGTGTGTGTGTGTGTGTGTGTGTGTGTGTCATAAATACCATTGCAAATGTTATTAATAATGTTCACTATAATAATCATGTTTTTCTTATAAGTAATGTAGAGTATTAACGTGTGTGTGTGTGTGTGTGTGTGTTTCATAAATACCATTGCAAATGTTATTAATAATGTTCGCTATAAATATGTTTTACTTATAAGTAATGTAGAGTATTAACATATATATACATGGGTGTGTGTGTCAACTTCCGTTTATACCATTGTAAATGTTATTAAATATGATTGAAAATACTGCCAATATTAATAATAATAAATTTATATTATTATTGTTATTATTGTATAGCATATTTTCACATCTGAATACAGTGTGGTCTTTATACAATTTATTTATCATTCACTCTATTTCTGATATGCCGTAACGACACAGCTCCCACTCAAGCATTAGTAAGTTCCCAATGATATATGGCCATACACCACAATTAATTTTACTATATGTTCTCTACATATATTTCTCAGCACTGACCTTTCCACAGTGTGACAATCAATACAAATCATATGAAAATCTAAAATACCCCCAAAGATGACTTCACGGTGAAATTCTTGTCAAGGGTTGACCGGCATTTTGGTGAGCTGCTGCACTGTAAACATAACAGCATGTACACAGACCACATATTTCACTTCCGGATCATTACCAAGGCCTTATTACTCCATGTGCACTGTCGCCAAATTACACACTGACAACCACCCTCTCTGCTCACATTCTCAAGAATAAACAATTACCTTTAAATCCCTACCAAATATGCATCAATATAACTCTTCTATCACCACCAAAATGAGAGAGGAAAAAATGTTCTAAAAATAGACTGGAACTACATTCGTGGGTACTGAACTGGAAGTATTAATTGTGATGCGATTCCTGACAGGCCCAACATTTTGGGACAAATTTTAGTAAAACTTTTATATTTGAATGCCACACCTATTTGAACTTTATACATGAAGTCTTTTTGAATTTCCTTGCATACAAGACATGTGACACCTTCTGGAAAGTGTGTAGTGCTGGTGTTCCACAGGGTGCAAGTGCTGATTCATGTGCTTTTGAGAAACCAAAACTAAATTTGCTATATCTTCCTTAATTATAGGACTTTTCAATTCTGTAAAAACCTAATTGTACTACAAGATAAGGCCTGTCTGAAAATATGTTTAAAGTTTATACATTTTGATCAATTAAAATTTTAAATGAAATTTAAATAAACATTTAAATTTATAAACTAAATTTTATTGAAAAATTAAATTTTCATAAAAGTTTGAAAACAGATTTTGTCAAAGTTTAGACACAAAAGTTGATCAATCAATGGTCTTTAAAATAAATGGTGGTTTGGGTCTGTGTAACTGAGAACATTTGTCCCAGGGGTAGTGAAGTAGCATGACTCATAGTGATTTTGGCAACAAACCGCAATATGCCTGTCAAGGTGCATATAGGTGTACACACTAAAGAAGCAACAACAGGTGCTATGTTCCATATTTATTGTGTCAGGTATTTAGGCAGTTATTTGTATAACTAATAGTGCACTCAGATTTAAACATCTAATGGGACCACTTCCATGTTTTATAGGAAAATTGCATTACATTTCAGTGTCGATAACTACAAAAAGCGACAATAAGATAGGAAAATACAGTTTTTAGGCAGGCTTTACCTTACTAAACAATGGTGCTAATCTCTCTCATGAAGATCTAAGCCATGTCCTTGAGGTGCTGTATATTAGTATGGTGATATAATGATCACTTATGGCAGTACACTGCATATGTCCTTATGAAACCTTGCTATCACCACCAGACTACTGGAGAGCTTCCAAGCAGATCCACCACTTACACTTTGTTCCAGATACCAGCCTAGACCTGAAAAGATATAAAATGTTTCACTTATATCTAGAAAAGAGTAAGATGTATGCAAATGAAGTTAAAATGTGTTAGATACAGTGATTTCCAAATAACATTCAGGCTGCAAGCATAGGAAAAAAATATTAAACTTGACAGAGTGACACTCAGAAATGTGAAGTAATAGTCATGTATTAAAGTAATAAATTCATCCTAAAAGTATATGAAGTTTATATAAGCATATCTGGTCATTTACAGGTTAAATAACTAATCAGGTAGACTATGCATCACAAACTTTAAGGAAATGCGGGGACGGTGAGGTTTGATCATTGGTGGAAACATTAGTACATGCCAGTATACAGGAAAGTAAAGCGACAATGTAGTAATAAAGAATATATTACTATAAGCAATCTTATTCATGAGGGAAATAACAATTCTGGATATTGCAAGAGAATACAGCCAAATGTGGCCACACATATCAACTACAGGTACCAATACATCCTATATCATAAACTAAATGTGAAATTCTGATCCCCAAAACTTGTAAACAAGAATAGAAATTTGCATATGTGGGACATATACAATGTAATTGCTATGATCAAATGTGCAAAAATAATTCCAATGATCTGTTTGAACATTTAAAGTGTATTTGTAAGGATGTTTTATACCAATTATTAACCTCAATGGTTCAATAGAATCAGATATCAGCTGATATTACAATACCGCACTCTATCCAAGTACTGAATTTAAATATGTTACCATACATGGGCATATTAATGAAGAAAATAACATTTTGGGATACATTTAGTGCACACAGCCAGAAATGTGTCTTACTGATTCACTGTAGGTACATTGTCAGCCTATATGATATACTGAATGTGAACTTTGGATCCCAAACATTCTAAAATATGTGAATATTTGTTCATGTGGGATATGTAACCATGCTAAGATCAGTTGTACACAGTTAAACTCAAAATATATGTTTGAATATATCTTATGCAATCTTTAGAGTGTCAGTTAACAAATATTATTAGTAATTAACAATGCATAAATTAAGATGGATCATTAGAATTCACATAACATCATACAGGCCACAATGCCGCACTTCACTAATCAATATCTTAACCAAATTGAACAATAAAATTGAATGCATTTTGTGTTCAACTTACATCATTTTGCTGTTTTCATACATCCAAGGGTAAAGATACATGTGGAAAGTATATTTTCTCCCTTCAGCCTGCATTTCATTCTCAGAAAGTTTAAACTGATTTAGTAGAGAACTTGAGTAGGTTCTAGTATAAAATTTGCATTGCTGTCCTCTCACTAAACACCCTGTAACTATATTTGTTAACAATTACTAAAGGCTATATAAGCAGATATGTGTTACTCAGGAAGTCACCCCATCATAAACACATAAATTAACTGATTGGACCCCTAATAAATAGTTTGAATGAGCAATACAAAATAGAATCTGTCTCTCATACATTTTAAATGTATGACTCATTTTGACTTACAAAGATATTTTCTCTGACAAAATTTTACAAATATCCATCATTGTAGCTTGTATATGGTGTAGGAGTATAAACATGCTGATATCATTTGATATAATTTCCAAAAATATTATCTATGTGCATTTTAAGGGGCAAATTTTAATTTTTTAATTTTTAAAAAAAAATATTAAAATTTTAAAAAATAAAATCAATTTTTAAATTCTAATGTCATTTTTCTATTTTAAATGTTAATATATATAACGCATTCAAATTTCATGTGTTGATCATTAATAATAAAAATTTTATAGCAATTTAAAGTTTAATAATAACTGCCTGTACAGGCCATACACCACAATTAATTTTACTATATGTTCTCTACATATATTTCTCAGCACTGACCTTTCCACAGTGTGACAATCAATACAAATCATATGAAAATCTAAAATACCCCCAAAGATGACTTCACGGTGAAATTCTTGTCAAGGGTTGACCGGCATTTTGGTGAGCTGCTGCACTGTAAACATAACAGCATGTACACAGACCACATATTTCACTTCCGGATCATTACCAAGGCCTTATTACTCCATGTGCACTGTCGCCAAATTACACACTGACAACCACCCTCTCTGCTCACATTCTCAAGAATAAACAATTACCTTTAAATCCCTACCAAATATGCATCAATATAACTCTTCTATCACCACCAAAATGAGAGAGGAAAAAATGTTCTAAAAATAGACTGGAACTACATTCGTGGGTACTGAACTGGAAGTATTAATTGTGATGCGATTCCATATGCCTCGCTGGACGGTTTCATCGCGCTACTCTTGCCATCTGGTGATGCTGCTTTACACGCATGCGTCGGTAATTTAAATCTGAGGTCACGATCCGATAAATACACAGGTGTTCTGTTCTGACAGGGATTTATACTAAAAAAGTGAGTGTTCTAAAGGATTTAACGCATTGGATCATTAGAAGAGGGATTATACTTACCGTCTGGGTACAAAAGTTAGTGTGTTCAATACATTTATTAATTAATATCGTGCATACGCGTTTTTTGAGAAGCGGACTCATACTAGCAGTTCGTAAAGATGCATTACATTGTTGGTCTCAAAGCCGCAAAGTCAAAATAAAAAAAAAGGTTTAGAGACCAACTTTCGCTGGTCTACGAATGTCGCTGTCAGAAAGATCATGAGGATAGTTTGCAGAGTGAAGAAGGACGACTCGAGAAAACACAATGGTCAGGCATTTCATATACTGTATATATAAAAATGAGCAGAACGCACGTTACATTTCACTAACTGAAACTGAAACTTTGTCAACTCCGGTGTATAAATATGCAAGCTTTGGTGCACCCAAATTTCGATAATCGTCCCTCGATTGCCTGAAACTTCTAAAGATTACCGATAGTGCGAGTTATCAAAGCAGATGCTCGTAAAGCTGTATTTTTGTCTTTATGTCTTGATAAATTAAACATTTTTAGAAATATTAATTAGCAATGTTTTCATAATTTTTAAAGCAATGAAAGCCACATATTTTGTAAATTTATAATTGCTACATTGTTGCAGAACACTTATTCTAGTGGAATAGTGACGTGCTGTACACTGTAAACACACATACTTTTTTGTTGTTCATTATTTTGAACTTCAACTACATTTACTCCTTCACAAAGTGAAATATATGTTTTTTTTTTCAAATAAAGGACAAAAGCCCATGCAGAATACAGGACTATGCAAATGAATATCAGTACACACCAATGATTAACTCCTTCTGCCATCTATAAACATTATAATCCCAGGTTCAATGTTATCACAAGTTACACTGAATATTAATCTATTAAATACAATTTGACTCATAATATCACATGGACTTGACAGTGCTTACTCTAAACTTTGCAGGGCAACATACATGCACTGAGAAATAATGTTGTTTTGTCAAACTTTATTTCAAATGCAAAATCAACATGCTATTTCTAATCCACATCTTTCCATTTGAATGCTTACAAAATGTTGAAAGTGATTTTTAAACATTCTTGAATGGCCAAAATTATGCTGTGCTCTTTCCTTACAGGTGTGATTGTAGATATTGCCAAGTGATTCACTTGGCAATTGAGCCCTTATGCTGTCAAAAGGTGGAGATGATTGAGAAAAAGAAGGGTGACCTGACATGTATAACCCTCCATGAAAGTTTCATTGCAAACTGCTTAAACAGACACATGCTGGAAGTATCCCTGTTTGAATGCCGGGAACATCATGGACCTTTGGATGATAATGAACTAATTACACAAGTAATTTTTCCAATCTATCATAAATTTATTCAAAATTCCTGTTGATATTTTTATATAAGATTTTCCTATACATTTTACAAAACAAACAATTTGCAAGATTTTCTTCAAACTGTTTTCATATTACAACTCATGGAGGCAACATTTATTGCAGAAGGATGCATTCCATTATGATCAAGCTGTGATGGTCTTGAACTTATGAAAAGATGATGGTCTTGAACTTATGAAAAGAATGCAGTTTTTTTTTAAGAAGAAAATGTAGTTTTCTCTTTTAAGACTACCCTTTTTCTTGTTTTTCTTTGGGGTGATATCTAAACTTTTTTAACATTATATAGCCTCGATAAATAAAACTGCTTGTTTTGAGAAAGGAATAGCAGGTTTGGTATAAATTCTAATAAATACTTATGTTGACAATGATTTATACATTTTTTGTTCAACAACTAGGTTTAAAAAGTCTTCACGAACACAGTAAACAAACAACAAAGGAATAGAACTATTTTATAATGATGTGGGTCATTTCAGATGTATGTATATGTATTCAAAGAAGATTAATAATTTGATAACAAGATAAATATATCAAACATAATTCACCCTAAGTACTAAATGTACAATTCAGCATAATTTACGAAAGATGAAATATCTTAACTCTTGTTCGAATTTACTCTTACATGTATTCTATATTTATTTTCAGAACATAAAGGCATATAGCATATCTACGTTTTGTCAAATGGATTTGGAATCGACTAGGCAGACACAGCCATAAAGTGCTTCCATCCTGTGTTTTGTCAAAACTAAAAGAATCTTTTTCCTTAGAGGAATATGTTGGCTTCAAATATGCTGCACCATAAAAATTATTGGATTTCAAAAAGCATGATTTTTGCTTTATGATGAGTTCATCTTTTTGAAAATTGTTTGTATGGTATGATGCTGTGAGCGGTGGTCGATACCGAGATTCCCCTTTCATGAACATGTATGCCTCTGTGTGTGCAGGCAATATGCACCAAGATATGAAATCAATAAACTTATTTTTCATTTTGAACTTTTATATTTTCTTAATGATTGATATTAACCTGTGTCCCAACATAATGAACTTTAATAAAAATTTATTTCATGAACTACACATGTATTTAATTATTTTATTTCTAGTTCAGATTTTACTATATATTACTTTATTTCTTCTAATTACTTGCAGTGCTGGATTACCCATTAAGCACACTATACTTATGCTCAAGGCACCAGCCCAACAATAGCTTTTGTATCGCTATGAGGGAGCACTTTCAAGGATACAAAAGGCAGGTTGCATTGGCTAGCCTTTGCGGATATTAAAATTTGCTGAGCAGTCTAAATACGTATCTCTGACAATTTCAAAAGAACAAGTCGACTTCCCAGTAACCTAACAATTACTTGTGCTAAGATTTAATTAATCTAATGCATTATCTTGAAATAGTTCAACTTGATAAAATTGGATACAGCTGTATTATCAAAGTACAGACTATAATGTCTGGGAGGGCAAACAACATGATCTACATACATTCATCAATTCTGCCAAAGTAGATTCGGACACCAGAACATGTTGCTGATCTTCTGGTTTTATATCTTATCAAGCTTAAAGTTCATATGTATATCTTTAAAGTCACTATCCTCTCCATCATCAGTATCTGAATGTGGTTCATATTCTGAATCATGATGTGTATCAGGGTCAATGTCATCCTCACTACTTGGTTCATTTTCATTATCTGAATCCTCTCTTGGTTTTAGGAGCTTGGACTGAATTGCTATTGATCTTGCAGCTCGAACCTGCATTTTGTGAGTCCTTGTGGGATCAAATTTAGCCTGAACTTCACACTTTGTTTTATTTTTTGTGGTTGGGCCTGAGGAATTGGTACAAACAATTGTATGCAGAGTTCAGCATCATTGACCTCAACCAGGGCACATGCACTTGCAGGTGTATCAAGCACATAATTTGCATTGTAACTTTGCATTGCTTGATGTAGAACCTGAAGGAAAAAAACACAATTATTATTGACAAGAAAAAGCATTTGCAGTATCTTTGAAACATTTGAGTAGTCACATGACATCAACTGATTAATTACAATGATGGCCGCACTAAAGGGGAAAAGGAAGTTGAGGGGGAGGCACAAAGAAGTATTTATCCTATGTGATAGCCTATGGCTCATATTTCTAGGGTGATACCAGTAGTGAAAAACATGAAATTATGCATTCCACTATATTTTAAATACACATTAGTGTCACTCTAACGTTAGTGTCATGAACAACTCTTTCCGAGATAAATATTTTCCAGAAATATATACAGTAGTATACGCAATTATTCAATTTCTGCAGCACGTGGGGTGGGGTGTGATAATGTTTGAGAATCTGAGATGAATAAAGCTCAATTTTATGTAGGTATTATTGTTTAAATACTTCAATTTCATTATGCTCACGACATTGATAGAAATTAGAGTGCATACAACATATTTATTTACCTCTGCATTCTGCCGTTTGTGATAGGCTCCTCTTACTAGTTTCGGTTTGACAGTTGTGAACCACTCGGATCTGTCGGTATATCTTTCCCCAGTCCTAGGGTTAGAATAATATCTGGTACTGCTGTCGGCCTCAGCCTCGACTGTCATTTATATATCCCAATTCTGCACATCTTTCTGGGTCAACTTTTATACTGATCGTTTGAAAAATGAAGACTGCAAAGTCTGTGAGTTACCGGCTCAAAGTTCTCCCGGGGTCATGGCGACAGTAATAGATCCAAGCCGTTCGTCAGATTTTGTCTTTCGGAAATCGGAAAAATGTACTAGTCGAATTGTTGTTGCATCCAAACGCTGCACAGAGGGGCATTTTGGAAGATTCTTGGAAAATAAATTCTAATATAAACACTAATAATCTGCCTACTCTCAAGCACTAGTGGATCAACATAACGCTGAGCCGATAGCTGCTAAGATCCTGAGACGTCACGTTTATTCAGCCTCGTTTCCACTCGACAAATATGCATATCGGAACACTCACGCAATTCTTACCCTATAATGTACTGTATATTTTTTTCGGTGCAACTGGGTCACCCCAAACTACTATTTAATTTATCATATGTATCAAAATGAGTAATATAACCACAACTTTAACTGTAAGTTCCCTTTTCCTTTAATATCACATGGAATCCCAACACCAAAACCAAGAAAGGAGCAATTTAACAAGAGTTTCCAATACTATGGTACAGTTCTGTCAAACAAGCTTCCACTACATGTAAAATCTGCTAAAATGATTGGAGTATTTAAGAAGAGATATCATGATCATGCATGCGTTTATAATAAATAATGGAATTTAGTATTTTAATGCCACACACATACATACATACATACATACATACATACATACATACATACATACATACATACATACATACATACATACATACATACATACATACATAAACGCATACATACACACATACATACATACATACACACACACACATACATACACACATACATACATACACACACACATACATACATACACACACACACACATACATACACACATACATACATACATACACACATACATACACACACACACACACACACACACACACACACACACACATACATACATACATACATACATACATACATACATACATACATACATACATACATACATACATACATACATACATACATACATACATACATACATACATACATACATACATACACACATACATACATACTTAATATCCGTTAATAGTCAATCTATTTGTGAAGGATCTGACTTTACATTTTTCTCAATCGATGGTAAATCCAAATCGTTGATAGACCATATACTATTGCAAAAAGACAAATTCGATTTAGTGGTTA